>CAJNDT010000086.1:0-140270 GCA_905221615.1 Symbiodinium sp. CCMP2592 | reverse complement strand
AAGTTCGAGCGAGCCAAGCGCGGGGAATATTAGGTGCATCTAGCTTTTTATGCCTAGCATCAGCCGGCCAGAAAGTGCAGGACTGATCGTGGAGACCCGAAACATCAAAGTAATAGTTCCTTGACAAGCTGGGAAGATTAATGGTAGTTCTCTTGGGTCTATTCATCATTAGAGAAGACTACATAATACTGCTTCTATCGTCGGGTCGTTGCAGGCATGTGCTCAGCTGGGTGTGTGTTGAAACACACCGGCATGTACATGTGCTCAAGTTGGGGTACAACTTCGCATGATGAGGATGAAGAGCTGCTGGGGCATCGCTTGCAGGTGTGACACTAGATTTACTTCAATGTCGACCGGCATATGCATGCTACATCTTCATTCTGTGTGCTCTTCATGTTGTCGGGCTTAAAAGACTGCTGGCTTTGTGCTGCCGTGTAGATCGACAGCAGACGTTCGCCATGGTGCTTTCAATTTCTCGTATCGAAGTCGTAACTCTGTTGTCCTTGGGAGCTCCCGGTGTTTTGTTGCTCGGCTGGATCTACGATTTATCTGTGTCGAAGACCTACATTGAGGGTTTAGGGTTTAAGGGTGTAGGGTTTAGCGGTGCTTGGCTCAGGATCCACGCCCTGGACTTTATCACGCAGTGCAGCGCTGCTCACTTCGGCAACCAGGAGCCTCGCGGCAGGTAGTAGTAATCCTACAGTACTAGCTAGTACTAGTACTACTAGTACTACTAGTACTACTAGTACTACTAGTACTACTAGTACTACTAGTACTACTAGTACTACTACTACTACTACTACTACTACTACTACTACTACTACTACTACTACTACTACTTCTAGTACTACTAGACTACTAGTACTACTACTGCTACTACTAGTTATACTATTACTACTTCTACTACTAGTACTACTACTACTTACTTTACTACTACTACTACTGCTACTGCTACTGCTACTGCTACTGCTACTGCTGCTGCTACTGCTACTACTACGACTGCTGCTGCTGCTGCTGGCACTGCTGCTGCTGCGTTACTGCTAGTGCTACTGGTACTGCTACTCCTCCTGCTGCTGCTGCTGCTGCACTGCTACTTAATACTGCTGCAATATATAGTGAATAATCGTCTTGTAGGATCGGCTGAAGATCTCAGGAAAATTCGTAGAAATTGTAGAAACAACTGAATCCACCGAATATTGCATTGCCATCGAGGCACATGCACAGCATGCACATGATCCGGGTTCAAGGTCATCTTCTAGAGGGGGCTCCGAGGGCTTGAAAGTTCGGGTTTGCCTCTGGGATCCAATTGGTTTAGGGGTTTAGGGGTTTGGGTTTTGGGGTTTAAGGTTTAGGCTTTAGGGTTTAGCAATGTGGCTGTATACTATTATTATACCAAATTTAAATGTGCATATGAAATGAGGAGCTTGATGTCTTGGACCTCTTCTGTGGCTGGGGAGGTATTCACCGTGCCTTCCGTGTTTCGATTGCACCTAGCTAGAACCATGCTTGCATAATTTGTGCAAACTTTAATGGTAGTATATGTAGCCATATAGCTCTGTTAGAACACTGAAGGCCGCAGGGGCTTCAGATCTTCGAGATTTGATAACGAGCGGATCAACCCCGACCATGATGTGGAGAAAACGATGCTTGTCTGCATTCTTCTCGGGGCATGCAGAATACTGCTAAAATAGAGCCCTCCATTTGCTCTGTTATGTAAGGATTGGCTTTCTCTGCATGCTACAGAGCATCCTGCGGATACGATGTGGTGGGTTGATTTCAGCAGCTCCTCCATGCGGTGCTCATGTTTTCATGTGCTCTTCGAAGACAAAGAAATCTAAGTGGAACCCCCGTGGAGACCTCAACTCGGAAACATGTGTCCGGGGAAACTGCACAGCTACGAGAACCATTCTGGGTTTAATGCTCGGAATAGCCAGGGGTGTATACTTCGTCCTGGAACAGCCTTCATCTTCAGTGTTGCTCTACCTTCCGGCAATGATCCATTTGTTTGTGAACATGCACCGCCTCCGACTGGGGCAGCACCAAGCCGTCCGCTTGTGGCTCGCCTGAACATATTGTGCGCTTATAACAGGCTTTCTTCTACTCGTGATTCATGCGGTTGTGTCTTCAGTTGGATGGGCCTCTTCGGTGCGAAGTCTATGAAAAGAACTGTGGTGGTGGGAAATGCGCCACCTAGCTGCCTGTAGAGTGATTTGCTCGAACATGCAGTTGTGTGCTGTAACGACGAAATATGAACCAAGCTCAGGCCTTGGATCGGTAATTTCTCATGGGCTTCCAAGACAAAAAAAGGGGATCGCAGCCGGCACCAGTGGACTTCCGAAGGCGTTTACAAGAAGGGTGTCAACAAGACCACAGGCAAACGAACCACGCAACTCAGCCGCTGTATCACCATGATCGATGCTTCACTTCAGTACGCTATAACCCATCTACATTATAATAATGCAGCCCTCATGATCAGGACCGGTGGCTCCAAGCTGCAGAACACCCAGGCTTATCCATATAACTTTTGCCGATTTGTGGCTTGTGAGCACGCAAAGCTTCTTCAGGCGGCTAGATTGCAATTGTACATGTGTAGCTATATATAGCCCAATTTAAATTATTAGAACCCGAAATAAATTAGCCCAAAACCCCGAAACCTCAAAACCCCTACAGTAGAAGCCAGAAAGTTGGAATATCATTATCGTAACCCTTAAGGTAAATTATAGGGGATCCTACCATTAATCCATATTCCAACTTTCTGGAGTTCATTTTAAACCTAGGAGGCTTGAACCAAACCCGCCTGGAGGCCCTGGAACTTCGTCCCATACTAAACCCTAAACCTTAAAGCCTATACAGGCTACACCCCCAAAACACAACACCGAGGCGAGTGTCCCGTGTCTGAGCGCGAAACCACAAAACCTTAAAAATCCTAAACCGCCCCGGCCACTAAGCAAACCCACCCCAAGGCCCTCAGGCATTGAACTGCAAAACCTAATATAGTAGAAGCCAGAAAGTTGGAACATGGCTTTAGGAGGATTAGTGCTAGAATCCCTTATTTATATAGTCTGATGTTCCAACTTTCTGGCTTCTACTATAAACCACCCCATAACGACCCCCACACTCTAAGATCTCAGGAGAACACCAGACCGTCGATGCCCGACAACAGCCTGGCGAACGAATACGTTCCGGAGCTGGGGGAGGCCGGGACTTTAGGACCGAAGCTTGGGTTCTGAAGACCTCATCAGTTTATTACATATGCAATTAGAACCGGGCCCGTCGTGTCTAGATATGCATGGACCCTGCTATATATATATATATATATATATATATATATATATATATGTCGCTGATCATGTTCTAGGACCCGATACCCACCATAGCCAGAGCTACTATACAGCTGCCTCATTATTCAAGCATGCTAGATCAATAGACCTTGTTGAGCTTTTTCTGCTGAGTCCCTTAGTTTATGCTAGGGGTTTTGGGTCAGGTCGTCTGTACGGTCAAAACCCTCGTGCCATCCTCCAATATCCCTAGAAGAACACTTGACAATTCCGGTAAAGTGTGAACTGCTATACTTAGCTATACATGTACCTATTATAGCACTAACAATTTCGAATTGGGGCTTTGGGCAAGTGTTTTATGCTTTTCGGGATCATCCCCAGAAACATATTATTTAAAACGCTACAGACACCTCTGCACCCAAATTACGAGGAGCAGAAGCTGCTTTGGCAGGATGCTTTGCTTGAGCCTAACTTGCATTTAAGTGTGGTGCAGACAATGAAGCTTGGAGGTGACATTACATTGTTGTGCATGCTTGTCTGCCGATGCAAGGAGCCGGTTGTCGAATTTTTGCTTGATGCTGAACGACAAGGGAAATGGGTAAGGAAGTACTTCAAAGTGCCTCTGACGGCGGATCGTGTCTGTGTCACCGAATGTTTCTTGGGGTGATGGGTTAGATCCGGATCCACTACAGCCGAAACCCTACCCCTGGCATAGGAATGTCTAGCCTGCCTGGCCCATCTACTTCAAGCTCGTGCAACAGCATGCAAAGCCGGTCCTTTCTTTCCTGGGTCTATAGCTATGGAGTCCTAGATCTTAGCTCGAGGGTTCCGTAAGCCCGAATTAGAAACAAAAAAACCCAGGAAATACTGACCTCGCCTTGGCCTGCTCGTCCATCTTGTGTGAGTCTGTGTAGAATCGAGTGCTACGAGGATGCTTGCGCAGCCCACTTTTAAGGCCTAAACCCTCACCTATACCTATGCTAGAGACTCCAAAACCACTGATTAAGGAATGTGTGTATTTATTGTATATATACACATAATAGATATATATGTATAAATATATACACCATCTAGATATATATATATATATCTATATCTAGATATAGGATTCCATTATTCAGGGGTTTTGGAGTCTACAGGTACCCAAAAATCAGCGTAAGCCCCGAAGCCCCAAACCCTATATACCCCTTAAAAGCCATAAGCCCTAAGCCTTAAACCCCGAACCCTGAACCCTAAACCCTAGGCCTCCTAAACCCTAACCCTAACCCCTAGGTCAATCTGATGTCACAGTTGCACACAAGATGGCAACCAATTAGTTTTAGCGCTCGCCCTGATGTTCCCCGGCGCTGAAATGTGCATGTCACAATATGTTCAGTGATCGTTCGTTGTATCATGCACCTCATGATGTGCATCAGCCCTATGTAGCCCCTATGGAAGACTCTCGACATATTGCTGCTTGCTCGAGATCACGACTTTTGCCTGGCCTTCCGAACCATCGTTGGCCATCCTGCTTCTCGAGAAGCAGACCTTCGAGTCAAGGCGGGAATTGTGGCTGGTTCAGTAACTACGTATACAGTACACGTAATATATATGGAAACTTCTATGTCAGCTTTACAGTTCTGCCCAGATGATTCCGCTGAACCACGACAGGATATTAAGTAAGGCTGCGACGGTCTGGGTTTAAGGCTTTATGAATAGGGATACGATTTACAGATATGGCCTCAAGGGTCTGGGTGGTAGGGTTTTGGTTATATAATATAGATCCTAGAGGCTCCTCGACTGTTGCCTTTCAGATGAATTCGCTGAAGTTCCCTGATAAGGCTTTAGTGGTCCAGGGTTTCGGCGGTTTATGGGATTGATGAAATACCACTAGGGCTTTGGGATTTTGGGATTCTAATCCTGGGGTGATCTCGCCGGTTATTGGTTTGAGGGTGTAGCACCTGGGTTTTTGGCTTAATGGGGGCTCTTCGGCCTAGATCTTGCCGATCAGATGATTCATTCGCACTTCCACCTAAAGACAAGGCTTTAAGGATCTAGGTGTATTTTGGGTTTAGGGACTCTATTGGTTTTGCCGATGAAACTTGAAACGATTTCCCTCAACCCGGAGGCTTTAAGGGTCTAGGGTTTTGGGGTTTTGGGTTTAGGGGCTGGCAGTAGGGTGATGTGGTTATATTAGGGATTTATATTAGGGACTCCTGGAGTGATGTACGACTGGGCTTATAAGTCCCAAACGATAAGGCTTTAAGGGTCTGGGTTTTCGGGTACTGAATTTTGGAAATCCTTTGCTCTTGCCGATGATGCGATCTGAATACACCTCGCAAAGATAAGACTCAAGGGTCGAT
Organism: Symbiodinium sp. CCMP2592; assembly: GCA_905221615.1. Lineage (NCBI taxonomy): Eukaryota > Dinophyceae > Suessiales > Symbiodiniaceae > Symbiodinium > Symbiodinium sp. CCMP2592. The sequence continues at coordinate 134,650 of CAJNDT010000086.1, read as the reverse complement.
AGGGTCTTGAGGCTTTAATTTTAGTGTTCATTTGGGGATTGTCAGGGTCTTGCTGATCTGACGATTTCGATTTGAGAGTCTAGGGTTTTGCTTGGCGATGTTGGGTTTCGGGACTCTTAGGGTCTAATAGCTTGCTGATCGATAGTATTATGAAAATATTATGTTCAGCCCACACGGAGTGAGTTTGGATGTCGGTGTAAGGCAGCATTGGGGTATATGGGTTTAGGGTGCAGGGCTTAGAATAGAATTGGCATATAGCCCCAAGAGATGTCCCGATCATGGGTCTCCACAGAAGTCGTCTTTGCAGTGCAGACCAGTAGTGACTCCAAGGATTTGAAGTTCCGCCGCAGACAGTGGCGCACCCCTTCGAAATCGAGGGTACTAGGGTGTCGTCTGCGAAAGTAGTTGGGGGAGCCTCTGCGAAAGCAGTTGGGCTAGTGACTGGATGTCTATCGTGTCCGCCCACAGCCGTTTCGTGGCCAGTGCACTCACACCACAGTCGGTCTTCATCCCCTCTCGGAAATCGATCTCCATCTTTCGGGCGAGCTCGCCAACTTCGAAGCACTACAAACCCTAGCTCTAGATATCATGCCTAGCTATATATATATATGTATAATAATGTAACATGCCTTCCTGTAGCTGTGTTGTCTTTGACACCCTCCAATCAGAAGCCTGACTGCTAGAAATGCTTTAGAAGAAATCCTAAACCCACAGCCCCGAGGCTGTCCTTGGGATTGGAATGCATGGCTGATCTAGTCTTCCCATATAACGAAGATTTCGCTACGTGGATGGTACACCAAGCCTATCCCCCGAAGCCTATGCTAGACCGAAGACTCTGAAAAGGAGATCATTCGAGGGCAATGTAATTCGGGATATTTCCGAGGCATGTGAATGGCTGCTGTATGCAGACAACTCTTAGACGGGGCCCGGGTGTTTTGTAACACCTACGTACAGTCCGATGCTAGCTACTTCGCACCGAGATTGAAATGACACTATATCACTGCCAATCTTTCCGACGTCATGCATATCTACCTGGGCCGCCGTAATTAATCTGATGTGACTAGGAATATTATGGGATGGAAAGCACCCAGACTTCATCCCCTCGTGCAAGATCGTGCACGACTATGCAAAGCACAAACTATGGCATGTGGTGCCGCAATCTGCTGTTCAGGAAAAGGACGACTCGGACTCACATTTAATTTATACCTACCCCGACTCTACCCTAATTATATAGAGACCCTATAATGACCCCACAAGCCCAAGGAGGACCCCAACTGGGAATCGAGATCAGCCTCTAGATCAATTTAACAACCAAGCATGCACCCTACAATTATAATCCTGCTAGAGAACCCTTAACCCTAGAACCACCCTTGAAACCTAAACCCTAATTAAGATTAAAAGCCACGAACCCCGGAGTAATTCCTGGCTCCGCACACTGTGCTTGCTCGTTGGACCATTACCAAAGCCTGGGTAGGCAATGCATGGGTTTAATAATACATAAACTATAGCTACCTATATATGTGTTGCATCTACCTACTTATCTGTATATATATATATATACAATATTATATATATATATATATATATGTACACATATGTATGTATACATTTATACACACACGTAAGTAACATGTTTGTATGTATGTATGTATGTATGTATATATATATATATATATATGTATGCATGTATATATACTATGTCAAGATCTAGATATTTTGCCACATATATGTATACATGGAACATGTAGTTATATAGCTACATAGATACATTTGCTATTTATGTTTACATGTACATACATACATGTTATAATTTTATATCTATAATGTAGATTGACTGTGCCAATCCGTGGTAACAGTCACATAATATCAACGTGTATGCCCAATGTGTAGGTGAAACCCAGTTATCCGGGCATTTGTGCCGAGTCACTAGACCTCTCGATTGCAGATTTGCGCATGAGCGGTTCAAATAGCTAAGGCATGCGGCCATATTGCGTAAATGTCGGTGTTTGGGGCTTGCGCTTCGGGTATTTCCGCGTTCAAGTGCTTTGGGGCCTAGAAAAGGCGTCCGTGAAATTCGGGCTGGAACCGTGAAATAAGGCTTGGAACCGTGAAATAAGGCTTGGAACCGTGAAATAAGGAATGGTTCCGTGAATTCCTTGTGGGGCTCCCTAAGCGAAAATAACCTTGCACAGGATGGGAAAGCGCGCGAACTACGTGTCGCAGGACATGGCTGCGGCAGCTGCTTTGCTGGCTAAAGTGAAGGGGAAACCGAAGCCAGCTGCCCCGAAAGCTGCCCCGGCCACTCCTGCAAAGACCCCCGAAGCAGAACAAGCACCAGCAGAGACCCCGGATGAGAAGATGTCGATGCCACCCACACCGGGCACAGCTAAATCGATGCTCAGTCGCAGTGCAATATACATAACTCTTCGAAAATTTATCAGTATACATGCCGGCACCTGCAATAACGCATGATCCCAGGACACCCATCCGCAGCCCTTACCAGAAGAAGAGCAAGACCGAGGAAGTGGCAGAAGCCAGCACTTTCTTGACACATGCCTGCACCGATTCTTATTAGGAGGGGGCGCTGAAAACCCTAGGTGCCAATAGAATATACCATGTGTTGCAGGTTTTCCGAAGTCTACATTATGTACAGGGGCCCAGGATTACACTCGATTCTTTCAATGTGATGCCCTGCTCGAGACCCGTATAGACCCAGGAGTTATACATTATGCTAGATATATATTATAATATGTATATTATTAACAAAATACTTACGTATATAAGTTATATACATAATCCTATATATATATGGGGCAAGTATATTCTAGCATTCTAGCACCCAGGAAGCCACCGGCGACACCGCTGAACAAGGTCACGGAGGAGCCAGATGCAGAGACCGAGACCTGCCTGGACCAACCGATGCCAAGCCCGGAGCCTCCTACGATCCCAAAGCGGGAGCCTTCGCAAACCACACCGGCTAAGCAGCTCTTTGCAACCCCTGCCAAAGGCCTGGAAGGCTTGGTCGTGGAGTGTAATTTCAATACAACTAGTACTTCTTACTTATGTTGAACATATACATCCTTGGAGCCACACCAGCTTATAAACCCTAACCATCATGTCCGAACAGGCACTGAAGCCCGACACTCAATCTCTCACCTGGGGCCTAGGGTTTTGGGTTTATTAAGGGGAATCCTTGGCTCTTGCCGATAAATGCATTTCCCTGAATTCGAAGTCCGGAGGCTTTAAGGGTCTAGGGTTTTGGGGCTTTGCAAGGGTTTAATAATATATAGGGACTATAATAAGGTACTACGGTTTTGGGCTTTGGGCTTCAGCGGCTCCGGGTGTTTTGCCGATCCAGCGATTTCGTTAAACATATATACACAGGTATATAATAAGTATATAGTAGTAGTACTAGTAGTATAGCTTAGTAGTACAGTAGTAGTAGTAGTAGTAGTACTACTACTACTACTACTACTACTACTACTACTACTAAATTCAATCCTATAGTACTACTAGTACTGCTACTACGACTACTAGTAGTAGTAAGACTAGTAGGCTAGTACTAGTATAGTACTCGTACTAGTGGTATATTATTATTAGTAGTAGTAGTAGTAGTAGTAGTAGTAGTAGTAGTAGTAGTAGTACTAGTACTAGTACTAGTGCTAGTACTAGTACTAGTATTAGAACTAGTATTAGTACTAATACTAGTACTAGTACTAGTACTAATACTAGTACTAGTACTAGTACTAGTACTAGTACTAGTACTAGTACTAGTACTAGTACTAGTACTAGTACTAGTAGTACTACTATACATATATATATATATGCTAGCTAGTTATATAGTAGTACTAGGAGTACTACTGTACTACTAGTATTAAATTCTACTCTAGCAGTGTACTATGTTTTTCTTTACATGCGTCGCAGGTGACACCCAGATTGAGACCCAGCTGGATGCACATGATGATTTGTCAAACAAGCTCCAGGAGCTCTTGGAAGCAGAGTACGAGAAGATCGACACTGAGGACGACAAAGCCGAGCAGGTGGATGACCAAGGCAAGCATGCTTGGAGCTCGTCGTGGGACGATCATCATGAGGGCTGGAGCTCTCAGTCATGGACCGATTGGAGCTGGGACCGCTGGGACTCCTGGACTAGCCCTTGGGGCCGATCCTGGTCACGGAAGTCCTGGAGCCACGAGGATTGGCACGAAGAGCTGCAGCGTGGACCATCGGTGGATTTGGCACCGTACACTACGCATGAGCCGGACCGCAAGGATGAGAACGAGCAGGACCGGGTCTATACAGCCTTGAACAGGCAGCAGACGTCTTGGTTGGATCAGTCCCGACCTGCTGCATGCCCGCTCCAAGATCAAGAGCCGAGCCGCCCGAAGATGGACCGGGAGGAGCCAACGAAGACAGTCACAGCGGAGCAGCAGGCGCCGATCCCCCCGAAGATCCACCAGCAGGCCGAGCCGAAGAACACAGTCACACCGGAGCACCAGGCGCCGATCCCCCCGAAGATCCACCAGCAGGCCGAGCCGAAGAACACAGTCACCCCGGAGCAGCAGGCGCCGATCCCCCCGAAGATCCACCAGCAGGCCAAGCCCAAGAACACAGTCACACCGGAGCAGCAGCAGGCGCCGATCCCCCCGAAGATCCACCAGCAGGCCGAGCCCAAGAACACAGTCACACCGGAGCAGCAGCAGGCGCCGATCCCCGCGAAGATCCACCAGCAGGCCGAGCCGAAGAACACAGTCACACCGGAGCAGCAGCAGGCGCCGATCCCGATGGAGACAGACCAGCAGGACCCGAAGAACACAGACCAGCAGGACCCGGCAACGACGAAGCCAGTCCAAGTCAAGGAGGAGCAGAAGATGGGTGGTCCCGGAGATGAGTGGCGCTGTGACAAGCGTGGGCGGCTTCTCAAGCCACATGCGCTGTACATGAGGTTCTACCGGAATATCAGGAGTGACTTTTCTGCAATATACCATGCACATATACCATTCTGTTAATGCCTAAACCGTACGTGCACATTCTAAGCCCTCAATTGCAAGGAACTTGCTTATTAATTTTGGTATAACATGAAACCCTAGCTACTCTATTGAACTTTATAAACATATAACTATATAGATACTTATATGGATTTCAAAGACGACCCTTATTGGCACCCAAAGCTTCAAGCTTGAAGTTGCAAATATACCCTAATTATATATAGAAGGCCTATATAATCCAGATCTATTATTAAACCCATATTGCTCATTCCTAAACACGCACTGGCCTAGACGGCGAAGTGGCACCGGAAGTTTTGGAGAAACGCCTGGAAGCGGAGGGCAGCAGCTTGAACACATTGGGGGGGGGGCGGGCCGGGGGTTAGAGTTAATAGAGATGTTGCTTAGGGTTTCGGGGTTTAGGGTTTATAGGGTTCAGGGATTCAAGGTTTTGGGCCTAAGGGGCGTCCGGAGTTGTTGCTTAGGGTTTCGGGGGGCGGTTAAGAGTTTCGGGTTTGAAAGGGCATTAGAATTTACAGGTTCGGGGCGAACCGGCTTGTGACTGAGGGCATGTTTCATGCGAAGCAGAGCCACACTGGCAATAATTGGCATGAAGATGTCCAGCACATTTCCTGGATAGAGCCCAGTCGGCGTTGCAGTGCTTGAAAGCTAAGACAGCTCGATTGTCAATCGAGTATATAGGCTGTCCCGATCCGCCTGCCGAGCTTAGCCTGATGTTCCAAGCGTCTCCGCAGTCGCGTTTTTACGCGTGCAGCAGGTCTTCCAGAAGCTCCGTGATCGGTCGACGTGTAGTCGAGACCGTGTCGCTTTCGCATGCCGCGTGAACGGGGATGCGCTTGCGGACGCCTGCTGAAGTGATACCAGCCCAGGTCACCAAAAGATGCACGCCCTCTACTTGCACTTCCTGGGGTGTAAGGGTGCATGGGAATCCTCGACCCTGATTCTGCGAATGAGGCCATGCATTCGATGTACGGTACACTTGCCGGTGTTATGTTATGTCCTATCCTATGCACACTAATATAGCTGTATGCGCATGTTCACGCAGGAGCTCAAACTCGGAGGAATCCGAAGACATGTACGAGTTCTGGAGCTATCGGCGTATGGTGGACGAATTAGGACAGGACCTAGCTGACGACCTAGTGGCCCGCCACAAGAAGGAGGATCCCAATGCCACTGGACGGTTTATCAGAAAGCCAACTGGACCAATATTTCGAAACATTGTATTCTTGGGTCCTAGCTGTCTTACATAAGCCATACGTTGCCCCATATAGATGTTTTCGAGTACCCGAGGCATCCTGACTTCCCTTTGAGAGAAGTCACTTGGGAGACATTCGCATTTCTTGTGATGTTACTCCAAGATTAGTTTTGTGGTGTGTATATTATATAGGGCCTAAATAACTATAGGGTTCTTAAGGGGAAGCCCTAAACCCTAAACCCCGACACCCCAAATGTCCTGAATACCCTGAAGCCCAGCAAATTATATACCCAAAGCGAGAACTGCACAACACTCCGGACCGACCCCAAATAGTACAAAAATAATACAACCCAATAGCAGCTCAGGACATGTATCGGTACAAGAACTATGCCCGGACTGCAGACTACAAGCGCAAGAAGTTCGAGACTTCAGCGGAGTTTGAGTGCACAGCCCAAGTCGAGGAAGAGGACATGTTTGATGCAATGCCCCAAAGCTGCGTTTAGGAGGTATTCATAGCATATTATTAGAGGTTGAAACCCGAACAAGCATCATCAGAGTCTCAAAACATGCACGCTGGGAACCGGCACCCAAAAGCTTATAATAGAGTCTCCTGAGGGTTTTGGGCTTTGGGGTTCAGGGTCTTAGGGTTTTGGGGCTTCTAATCACCCATGTGGTGCACATATATACCGGGCGAACCTCCTAGGGTCTGGGTCCTTATCCCCTAGCACCCCTAATAACCGAAAGTCTACATCTACGGCCGATCCATATCCTGAAACCCTTAATTGACCTAATAAAACCGTTTAATACCCCCAGCCCAGCTGAGGGAAAAGCTGCTCGACGAGCAGCATGCTGGCCACACCTGCAGCGGTAAAGAGAAGAAAGAGAAGAAAGAGAAGAAAGAAAAGAAAGAAAAAACATGGAAGCAGCAAGCCCAGCAGGCTCGTGAATCCTCAACCCTGCAGCCAAACCATACTAGGAAGATATCGAGTATTGCAGGCCAACAACAAAGCCAACAACGAGCTCACCGAGCAGGAAGGTTTCGAGACAGCCCTCTTGGAAGCGGGGGTGCCACTTGTCTTATTATATGTTCGAACGACACAATATCAGATGTGATCACGAATTACAGTCCTGATAATCTCTGCAGGGCACTGAGCCCTGAACCCCCAAACCACAAAAGCCTTAAGCCTCCATAGATCCTTAGACACGAAAACCCCAAACCCGAAACCTAAAACCCTAAACTCAGCCCTAAACCCCCAAACCACGAAATCCCTAAACCCCGGATTGTTCGAGTGTGAACACCGAAACCCGAAAACCCCAAACCCGAAGCCTGAACCCCAAGACTCAGCCAAAACCCCAAAATCGTAAATTATAATACTTATATAATCCTATATATTATAACCCCGACAACCCCAAACCCGAAACCTGAGCCCCTGCACTCAGCCATAAACCCAGAAACCACAAAACCCATAAACCTAGGTCTATAAGCCCCTCTCTCTCTCTCTCTTTTTCTCTGTTTCTCTCTCTCTCTCTCTCTCTCTCTCTCTCTCCCCAGGGCATTCAGTCGCCTATCAAGCCCCAGAACACCCCAAACACGAAAACACCAAACCCGAAACCTATAAGTCCCGAAATAAAACCCTAGTAGCCCAGGGGCCAGAAGATGATGGATGCGATGATGGACGACCTCGCGCCCGCCCTGCAGGACCTCAAGGAAGCCAAAGCCACGGTAGCTATCGCATTGGGCAAAAAGAAGGATGATTTGCAGGCTCCCACCGAGGTTCTTCTGCTCAAGCTTAATACATGACTGCCTTTTTAATTGCTAGTCGATACAGCATGTACATGTGCTCCAATTCATCATGAGGCCTTATTGAAAGCGCTCTTGAATTTCAAGAAGCTGGCTGAGCCTATCCGAAGTTGCATCAAGAAAGCGAACCCGACTGCTAAGAAGGATTCCAAGAAGCCAAAGGCAAAAGCATAGATTTTCCCAAGTGCCCTTAAGATGCAAGTGCACTGGTTCAGTGTACAGGGTGTGCGTCTTTGTTTTGATGTCGGGCTGAACCTGACATGGGATCGGCCTCTGATCTTAAAGCAAGGTCAGGGTCCACTGTTGATATCAGGATGTGGTGACCACACATCTCATTGGAGAGCCCGGGAAACAAATCTTAAGACCAGCTCCTAGGATGAAGAATCGAACCCGGAGCCATCCAGCCCCTTTTAGGCTTCAGGGAAAACCTGCTTGATCGAAGCGGCGCTGCCTCGACGGGAAAATCCAGATCGATCGTGATCGTGCACCCAACCTGCATGCTGTAGCATTGAAAGACTGTCACTCAGCAGTATCGTACAGCATCTGATCTATATCATATAACCCATACAAACGTATAAACCCTAAACCCATTCCTACGCAGGTTCCGCTGACGACAAAGCTGTTGCAGATGTTTCTACACGGACATCGAGCCGTCACCAAGCTTGAAGAAGCAGGTTTATATGGGGTAATAATCAAATACAGCGTTTAAAAGGTAATATGGTCTGATTATTATTCATACACCTGTTCCACTCCTGTTCTGGTACTCGGTTGCACTGCCCTTCAAACAAATGATCCGGATCCTCATGAAACATATCGCCGCTATATACAACCTTGCCCTATAGCTACCTAGCATTGACGAACCCATGCAACGGCAGGACCCCATGCGACCCCTAGAAACTGAATTAGCCCTGAGACCTCAAACCCTTTCGAGCCTAATTAGCCCCGAAACCCTAGGCAAACACCCTGTACCCTACAAAGTCTAAAACCCTTATAAAGCCAGAAAGCATCATGAGGATCGGGGACCCCTGATGCACCGTTTAGCCGATCGCGATCGGCTAAACCTCGACCTGGGCGACCTGTGCCCTGAATCTAGATTTACTCGAGACTGCTCCTGGGCTGTGGTTACATGATCTCATCATGGCTTATAAGCCAGAGTGTTCCAGCTGTGCCTGCTGTAATGCGACTACTGCAATCCCACAGTTTCCATTTCCATATCTAGAGCACTCCAGAACCCAGGTTGCAAGAGATCACGATCTAGATCCGACCCTCGTGAACCTGAACCTAGACGCAAGAGATCACGATCTCTCTCCAACCCTGGTGAACCTTCAGCATCTAGAATGCCGAGCTCCTCATCTCGAGAAGGCGAGGTACACTAGTACTTAAAAAACCAGTAACCAATACCCCGTGAAGTAACACGGCCAGGCCTCGAGCTCGGTACGAAAAGATCGCGATCTCCGGCAGGCCTGCCGCAATGATTCATTGCAATTTGCATATGCTGGCCAGCTGCTGTGATGTTTCTCATGGATGCTATTGCTCCAGACCCTAAATAATCCCCAAAACAACCTCAACGTTCGGAATGCAGAGGACACCAGAGGATGAAGGGTTTGCAAGGCTGGTCATGGTCGGGAATTATATACATAGGGCTCTGGCTTTCGAGTGATATGGGTTTACAAGATGTCAGTATAAAGCTTAGAGGTTGTGAGGCTAGGCTTACTCCAATATCAACTCCAAGTCTCGACTGAAATATATAATATACATATATATATATATGTATATATATATATATATATATTTCATTCGAGACTTGGAGTTGATATTGGAGTCGCTCCAGGCAGCCGGGCGATGGAGAGCAACATGCCGTTCGCTGCTCATGTGTGTCTTGGCTTCGAAAGAACTTCTCAAGAATCGAGATCGCGATCAAATAGAACTCTAATCCAATGTTATTAAGGCTCAGACAAGTCGGTGAAGGACATGACTCAGTTTGGAAAGCAGTGAAAACTGCCAAAGCTGCGGCAGAGGAGAGATTTCTCTACATAATTATAGAACAGGACCTTATGGCGATTTGTGTGACATTTCTGTGAAGTGCGTGTACACTTCGAAGCCGAAAACCCTCCAAGCGCGCTAGGTCCATAATAACGTTGATCAATCAGTCCTCAACATGTACACCCGAGCCCTCGCTTGGAATCCTGTGCAATTCTTAAATTCATTGAGCTGCCCTCGACTGGAAGGAGGCGGGCTACAAAAACATGCATGCCAGCACACAGAAGCTGGCCTCGTTCGGGAGAAGAGGCAACGCCACCAGGGATCTTTTTCGGTTCGTGAGACTGCCCATTGCCGCTTAGCTCATTCCAATTAGGGCCTGGGGGGTAACCGTTTTATAATAAGTATTGAGATACGAGTTGGGGACTTATAGGTGTATTCATCTATTATACTAATAATATATTAGTATAATATATAATAGATGAATACACCTATAAGTCCCCAACTCGTATCTAGGAGGTAATTATTAATCAGAGCTTGCCCGAGGCTTTGAGCTATGTGCCCACCAAAGTGCTGGATAACAATTCTGCAAAGTCGGATGAACTTATAGATGTCTCATTGCCTATGTTCGACCCGCACGAGCTGTTGGAGTGGTTGTGGGTCAACGAGAGGGTTTACATTGAGGACACGGAAATTCAGTGACTTGCTGATAATTAGTAACATCGTCCTCATGATCATACGTATATAATTTACTATTAAAATTGCAAGACTCCAAACCCAACGCCCTAGCGAACCCTAAACCCTAACCCTGGACCCTTAAACCTAGGAATTTTTGGGAGCACTTCAGACAGCTGGATGTGGAATGGGCCAAGCGGCATCCAGCTGGCAACGACCACGTGCCAGTTTCTGCTTCTTGGAGGAACAATAACGAACTAAGCGTAGGGGTCGCTAGTTAGACTTTAAATATAGTCTCCATTGTACTTACTTTTCGTGCTCTAATATATAACTATATAGCTATATACATATATATATATATATATATAGGTATATCTATTTAGCGGGTGCTGTACGGTAATTAAGTACAATGGAGACTATGATCATGTACTAGGATCCTCGGAGGTCTACTCCTGCCGCTAAATCGTGCATCCTTGTTCGAAGCTTACATCGCCCCGACATCCGAATCCTTGAAGCAAGAATATGCGAGGCTCGCTCGTCGGAATGCAGAGCGATCATCTAGGGAATTCCTTGATTTCCTGAAAACCTATAGGCCCAAAAACTTTCGAGACTTACATACAGCTAGTTACTCAAACCCTGAGGTTTACGGGGATGCTGCGCAGTTCACCCGTGAGGGTGACAAATTTACCGCATTGCTGCTGACATTCCCGCTCTTTCGGATTAAAGGCCAGGCTGTAATATTTGCAGTCTATATATTTCCTTTATTTTTTTTTAATGGATCGTCCACAGGAGAACCCTGGCGGAAAACTTACATGTTTTTCGTGGTGAATTCGTACCGAAGTGCCGGTGCTGCATCTCGGATAAGATCATCACATACTTTCTCTGTCGCAAGGTCTGTAAATCTAACATGTGTACGTATACAGGCGAATCGAATCCACGGAACCGGATCTGCAATTAGGTCACACTGAGACCGATCCTGCACCGCACCTGCTGGTCTTTGCAAGCTGCATTTGCTGGACGGCGACCGCAGTCGAACCCGGAGGATCCGTGCTTGCAGATCCCAAAGCTACACAGCCAGCTCAAGGGATCTTTGTCTCGCAAGTTTGCAGTGGCAGAATTCAAAGGAGATTGGGACTGGCACAAGATCTTCTGGCAGCTGCGTACACAGTGGCAGGCACGCCACATTTGTCATCTGTGCCGTGCGACCCGAAACGCCAAGCACCATGCCAAGCTCTGCTTCGTCCTCTTTGGATCCGATTTCCCTCGTCGAACATTCGAAGAGTGCTTGGTGGAGTCGATGCCCGATTCTCCCATCCCTCTGGTGCTGTGTGAGGGTTTCCACCCGGGCATCATTCGCTTCTGTGCGATGCATGTTTTGGCATTGGGGATTTTTCAGACTCTCTGTGCGGAAGCATTGCTCTGGATGGTCGAGCACAGAATCTTTTGCCCAGCTGCTGAGGAAATGGACGAGCAGCTAAGACATGGGTTTATGAATTTCAAATCCTGGCTATCCAAGAACAAGCTGGCATGCAGCGGGCGTGTCTTCACGATGAAGTGCCTGCACGTGAAGGAGCAGGACTACCCATTTTTGGGATACAAGGCGTTCAATTGTCGGATCGTCCTTGCCTGGTGTGCTGCCACTTGCTGCGCATTCATTATAGCATTTGCATTGCGACGTCGAAATGCCGTACTTGGATAATATACTGTAGCTGTACGTGCTGGCCACATCATCACGCAAGGCTGTGCTCTGCGACCCAGAGATTCAACAGAAGATCTGCCAGCGTGGGAACGAAGAGTCACAGCATGACTTCCAAAATCGCTGCGACTTGAACACGATCATCACGAGCTGTGTGATGCTTGTCTGCAGTTGATTATATACCAGAAAATAAAGGTCGCAGGATCTGTTCAATTGAACTAATAAGGTTCCTCATGAGCGAAGTGCAGAATGATCTGGAGAGTATGGGCCGGTACTTGAGTGCCAGCGAGAGTGAGCAGCTCTACAGTCGAGGCAAACAGCACCCCGAAATTGCAATCGGATACTTATATTTATCGCAAATGATAATTCTCCCTGCAGGTCAGCAATGCCTTCGTTTCTACAGAGAAGCCGCTTTGATATTCGCTTCCAGAAAGCAGCTTCGTTTCTTCCTGCGACCGAAACTCCACGCGCTGGATGAGCTACTGTATTTATCCCTGCGGGAACGTTACAATCCCAGATTCTACCAGAACTACGCAGAGGAGGACGTCCTCGGACTCCTCAAGCCTCTGGCACAGAAGGCTGTGGCCGCAACAGCTAGAAACTTCGAGGTTTCTATGTTGAAGCGGTATTTCTTGAGGTGGGATTGGGCCGAAATTCATGCAGTCCTTCTATATATAATAACACCATTCGAAAATTCAGAATTAAAATCTTTGCAACTATATCAGGCTTCTTTCCGATCGGCCTGAAGATGTCGAACGAAGCCTGAGACACTAGAGTCGCTCTTCGCAGTGTGTCTGGAATCCATTCTTGGAATCGCTTTTGGTGCTTGCACATCCAGAGCCAAATTAATGAAGTAACACAAAAACACGGTCGTATTGGGCCTCTATATCATCGCACAAAATACCCAAGCTTAATAATGCCTAGCTACCCAAAGCCCCGATAAAACCCTAGCTAGCTATATATCACAGCCCGGCCTTTAGATCCCTTTCGATCCGAGGCGAAACTCCAGGTGCCACTTCGACTGCCACTCGAATCTGGAGTCGTCCCTCGTGGGTCTTTTTATATGGAGGGTTTTCGGGATTATAGGGGACGTTTAGGGTTTGTAAGATTATCGAATGCCAGAAATCCAAAGTTGGAACATCATTATCCTCATGCCCTTAGTACAGAAAGGATCCTAGCTTATATATCCTCCTAACATACCCTGTTCCAACTTTGATTTTTTGGCATTAGTTGGGATCATTGGTACTAAATCCTCTTAAAATAATTCATAAATTGAATAAAACTATATTACCTATACCTCATGTAATTATAAAGTTTTAAATCTTATATTTTTAAGAGGATTTAGTACGAATGATCCCAACTTAATTTATATCCCACTGCGCCGGTTTGCAGTGACCATTAGTCACAAGGGTTTGCGGGCTTGGGGGTTTCCGAAGTTTGGGATATATATATATATATATATATATAGTAAGGAGGTTTAAAGGTTTTGGGTTCAGGTTTAGTTTTCCTGGGTATTACGTGGTCTAGTGCTTTCGATCGAAAGCCTAGGTACATGCTGTGGCTGGCAACCATTCGAGCTCCGATCCGGCACTGCAAAAAAGGGCCACCGATCGACTCAACCCTCGGCCCTTAAATCCATTAAGTTTAATTTGTCGTATGCACTCGAGGGTGCGAGAGTCCAAAGGATCTCAAGACTACCTCAACACCCCAAACACTCTATGCTAGCTGAGTCAATTGCAATGCCCTCGAAGCCTAGTACAAGAAGAGCCGAGCTTTAAGCTGTGAACGCTCAGAAGCCCTAGACCTTCGTAAGGCCTGTAGATCCCGAACGAAACCCTTGCCCTTATAATTATGTCCTGCAAATAATTAGCCCTTCGAAGCCAGGGTCCAAAAGCCATGTCCTGAATTACACCGTAAACGTTCTAGTGCCCTGGAACCTTGCTGACCCATGCACCCAAAACAAGGCCACCCTGCACTCCAAACCTTGAGAGACCCGGAAATCTAGCCATATATATATATATATATGTACTCCGTAGCATAAGAGGAGCCTAGGTGATGACAATAATGGTGTGTGATGGTGTGGCCTGTTGAGTGGTAACATGATGAACATATAGATGTATGTCGTCATGATCATGATCCCGATCGATGATGCAACGATGATGATGACGAGTTCTAGGGAGGACGACACAAATGTCATGGCATGGCGACGATGAGTGTGTGCATGTCAGAAAATAGGTCTGTGCAGGCAAGCTGATGCTGATGATGAGGATGATGAGGGTGATATAGAGAGAGCGAGGGTTTTCCCGTGTGTGTTTTTCTTTTCGACTCTCCCGTAACACAACGAGCGGAGGGACGGTCTGTAGCCGAGAACACGATTTCAGGGCAACGGCACGGGCACATAGCGGGGGGGAATCAGCCCAAACATGTGCGGGCTGCGCGGGTCTGTAGCTGAGAGCACGGTTATTTCCGCAGCACCGTGGCTGGAGCGTGCTTTTAGCACCAAACCTGTACTTCCTTAGCTGCTTTTCTGCTTCGATGTTGATTTTTGACGATGAATATGGCACTTTTGCATGTTAAACGATGCATTTTCGATGCAGAATCATCTCATGTGCTACCTGCACAAAGTCTCCTGGACACGACCTGGTTCCAAGCCCGAGCTTGGAACCAACACTTTTTGGAACCAGTACTTGGGGACCACGTAGATTCGGAACCAGGCCCTGGTTACCTTCCTCACGGGGTCTTAGGAGGCCCTGGGTTTAGGCAGTGACATGTTTGCAATGCCCGTTTGGGAACAACTAGCTCGTGAGTTTCCACTTGTCAAGTGTCACTTTGACCAGTGTCGTGTTGTCTTGTGCATGTCGCGACATCCCTACTTACCTGTCCGTAAGCCCACTGTACTTGTAAGTTCCCATGAAGGTTTAGTTAGTAGGTTTGGGGATAAACAATGTAGGGGTGAACACGAGCATGCCGCAATCACAAGCTTAGCCAATAAAGCGCAGTATGTGCACAGCAGCGAGGCCCAGGTGTGGCCCCCGACAATGTGTCGTCTGCTAGCCGCAGGAATTGCAGACCTGGTTCACGAAGTTGTTCGTGCACGGTCCAGCGCATCTCAAGATGACGCCGTTGACGCTACACGCAGCAGTGCGTTTGTGGGCACTGTAACATGTGTGGGGTGCAAACAGCATCGCCGTCGCGATGATGCACTTCACGATCGTGGACCTGGTTGCAAATTCCCTGATGACGAAGCCGTAGACTACACTTGTCCAGCCTGTGTCAAGCGACTACCGCGTGCGGACCCCAAGCACGTGTTAGACCCTACTTGTCGTTGGTCACTTGCCCGGACTCTAGCGCCCAACCTGTCACGAGAACGGCGTGGCTCACACCCGCGTGATGGGCGAGTACCAGCCTCTAGTGAACCAACAGCAGAGGTGAGAATAGGTAGTCTGGGTGACAGTGATGCACCTAATAGAGATAACCCCTCGTCCTCATCTGGTCGCAGACCAGAGCCGCCGCCAATAGCTGATAGTGCGGACTCTCCAGCCGTCGATAACGATCTGGCCGAAAGACGGCACAGGAGCAGCCGTGGCGTGAATGGTCCAGCTGGGCCGAGACGTCGTGACGCTGAAGCACAGGTTAGTGAAGGCGGTCTAGGTGTAGGAGGCGCAGCGGCAGGTGAGCGTGCTGCGGCAAGGGCTGCAGGTCCAGACGCGCCAGCGCCTGAGCCACCAGTACCAGCTGCTGTGGAGGAAGCACAAGCTCCTCAAGCCGAAGACGAGGAATGGTCACGTTTTGATGTAGGTAGAGCTTTGCAAGAGCTTCGTTCACGCCAGCCAGGTGTTGTCAGACGTGCTCTTCGTCGTCTGCACTTGCGTTGGTTCCACGCGCCTGCCGCGCGAATGGAGTCTTTGTTGCAGGCCGCCGGCATTTCACGAGAAGTGATTGTTCTCTCTCGGCAAATAGTGGACACGTGTCAAGTGTGTCGTGCTTGGGCCAAGCCTGGTCCTCGTACAGTCACCACCTCTTCTTTGCCCACCAGGTTTAACCAGGTAATACAGTGTGACTTGTTGTTTGTCAAGGACAAGGTAGTACTGCATACCATAGATGTTTGTACTAGGTACACTTCCACCGAACTCGTAGACAACAGACACACAGACACGCTGTTAGAGGCTTTGCAGAAGTCGTGGTTCAAACACTTTGGTCCACCTAAGGGTTTAGTTGTAGACCAAGAAGGGGGTCTCACAGGTCCTGAGGCCGCAGCATGGTTTGAAGCAAGAGATGTCTCGTTAGAGCCAAGAGCAAAAGGATTGCACGCAGATGTGGTGGAACGACATCACGAAATTCTGCGCCGACAAATTCACCTTCTTGACTCTAACGCAACAGCAGAAGGCATAAGAGCGTCCTTTTCGGCTGTTCTCAGCGAAGCAACCTTTGCCAAAAACGTGCTGTTTAACCAAGGTGGAGCCTCGCCTTATGAGGCTGTTTACGGTCGTGTTCCTCCTTTAGTTACTGTTGCTAGTCATCAGTCGCCGGATGTGATTGACGACCGTGATGCCGACCGCTTACGGCACCTTGCCCTTCAAAGCATGATGCAAGCCACCGCAGAAGCCAAAGCACGTCGTGCTGAGCAAACTAAGACCCGTCGCTCCGGCGAGCTCCTTCAGCTAGAGCCAGGTGATGTTGTGGAGTTCTGGCGCAAGGCCAGCACGAAAGACATCGAGGCTTGGCATGGGCCGGCCGTAGTAGCTGACGTCACCAGTTTGCGTGACGGGCAAATTTCTGTAAGATGGCAAGGTAGGGTGATAGCATGTAGGTTGCAAGATATTAGGAGAGCTTTAGTTTACCTAGCTCTTTTGGTTAGTAGCCCTTTAACGTCACCAATTGCTGTCTTACAGAATGCTGCTGAGTCGCACAGTGCCATGGTAGTAAGAGTAGGTTGGTTTAAGCACAAAGGTGAATGGCGCGCATTCGAAGCTAACAGTAGGTACCCTAAAGAGTTGTTAGCCGGTTTACATGTCGCAGCCTGCAACCTGTCGTTTTCAGGAACTGTTTCTTTTCGGTTTGGCAGTAATGTCAGTAGTCTTCCAGGCGTAAACTGTGACGAAAGCATGCTGTTGTTTTGGAGCCCGGGCCAACTCGAGGCCGGACACTTTGCCTTTATGGCAGGAAATCAGCATGTGAACTTTGCTAGACTGTGCGGCAAGTCCGATCTTGCATTTGTCCAGTTTTTCGCGGAAGATCAGGAAGCTATCCATCAGCTTCGGCAAGTTGTTGTCGACATACCCAATGTCGGCGGCATGCACGATCCTACAATGCCAGCGCTTCAGGACGTTACAGCGCAGGTGCAGCGTAGGACCAGGCAACGCCTCATGTTGGAGGATCCTCAGCCTGAGGTTCGCCTTCCTGAAGTGTATGACATTGCCACTCCTGACGACGCCACAGCGCGTACAGCTGAAACAGCTAGTGAAACCGAGCCTGAGCAAGAACCTCTGTTCTCCACGTACGTTTTTCTGCAACCAGAAGTCATCCTTGACCCCGCGTGGGAAAGCAGCTTTGTAGTAGACAAGCACGAACTGCAGGAAGAGCCCCCGCAGTTGCTCTTTCCTTTCACTCAGTCACACCTGCTGCTAGGTCTGAGACAGCCTCTCGCGTCCGACGAGATGGTGGTGGTCTACGTGTCAGACGAGCATCAAGCTGTGATCGAACGTGTTAACAACGTGCTGACTAGAGAGGAGGCTCTAGAAAATGCCGATAGATGTCGGACATCTATGGTAAAAGAGCTAACTCGTTGGCACTCCCATGGTGCTTGGAAGCGCACACCACGTGTGGGTGCAACCAACGTGCTTGCCTCAAAGTGGGTTCTTAAGTGGAAGCCCATAGGGGGTATTAGGGATGTTAAGGCGAGGTTAGTAGTGCAAGGTTTTAGGGATGCCCAAACTGTGAAGAACTATGCAGCCACTACAACTAGATGGGGACAGCGGTTGGTGTTAATCTTTGCTGTTCAGTTCGGTTGGGAACTGGTGTCTGCAGACGTTTCAGAAGCGTTTCTCAGAGGCATCACTTTTGAAGAGTTGCACAAAAGCGGTGTAGACCCTGTACTAAGAAAAGTGCAGATGTTGTTGCCACCAGGTGCCGAAGAACTCATCCGCACTATTCCGGGGTTCGAAGACTACGATGGCCAACAAGAATGCTTGGAGATGCTTAAGCCAGGTTTTGGGTTAAAGGATGCACCTAGACTTTGGGGTTTAGCGTTGCAGAAAGTCCTTGCTAAAATAGGTCTGAAAGCTGTTCGTGTCGATTCGCAACTTTTCGTCAAACACGAAGCAGGCAAACTTGTTTTACTTGTGTCTGTACATGTTGACGACCTCAAAATGACCGGTGTTTCTTCGCAGATTAAGCAAGCGCTGTCTCTTCTTGAGCAAGCCTTCGATGCTCTTAAGATAGAACGTGATTGTTTCGAGCACTTAGGTCTGAGGCACAAGTTGTTAAAGGATGGCAGCCGATCTGTGGATCAGCAGACCTATGTCTCTGAGTTGAGGCCCATACCTGAGGCTGAACTCAAACTGCTTCCTGCAGAGCAATCTGCCAGCCAAGGGCAGACGCAGCAGTTCATGAGCCTTGTGGGTGGTTTGGCATGGGTCGTACAGACCAGGCCAGACGTAGCAGTCTTCGTTGCTGCACTACAACGACGCCTCAAAGCACCAGTAGTGAAGGATCTAATCAATGCAAATCGGGTCCTGAAGTACTTGAAAGCTAAGCCTTTGGAGTTGGTTTACCGTAAGGTCAGGTCTCCTTGGAAGCTAGTGGTGGTTTCTGATTCTGCCTTCAAAGGTGAAGAGCAGGACTGTCTTGCAATGCGCAGTTGCATAATCGCTCTAGCCGCCCGTGAGGGATTGGCCAAAGGTGAGAATCAGCTTCAAATTCTAGAGTTTGTGAGCAAGAAGCAAAGCAAGGTGTGCAGGTCCACCTTTGCTGCAGAACTGCACAGCTGTCTTGACGCAATAGGCGCTGCCTGCGTCATTAATGCGGCACTCACTGAAGTACTGAACGGTGTGTCTTCTGCCACGGAACTCGCAGCTAAGCAAGATGCAGGTTCGCAAAGTCTTGCTTTAGACGTTGCAATAGACGCGAAGTCTGTTTGGGCAGCGGTCGGAAACGACACGACAACGTGCACCGACCAACTTGTGTTACTACACTTGTGCAAGTTGCGTGAAGTCGTGCGAGAAGTGGTGGACAAGTTTCACTGGGTAGACACGCGTAGTATGCTTTCTGATGGATTGACTAAAGGAGTCATTCCACGTGACGCACTTAGGAAAGTAGCACAAACAGGACTCTGGCTGATAGAGCAAGCATTGGAAACTTTTGTAGCACCCAGGAGCTCTGAACAACAGACTCCATCGTAGTTGCAGCATGTCTTCAGGCCAACACTAAGCTAGTAAGCGTAGACAACCCGAGTTGAAAGGTAGCAAGCCCTACTGACGCGTACTTGAGTTGTATGTTCTGATATGCTGCAGCTCGCGAGTGCTTACGATTGCATGCTAACTTGAAACCTCGAAGGTGTTGTATAGTGCAGGACTGACAGCATGTCATCACGTGAAAAGGGTCAATCTGCATTGTGTCATGTACACAGTTTCATGTGGAGCCCAGGGGTTTCAGAGGGACGTTCGTTTCTCAACTCTAAGGAGCCAGGGGTGATGACATAGGGGTTAGGGGGTATTAGGAATAGGGTTTAGGGGTAGTCCTGCCTAGGTGTTGTCGGTTCTGCGACGCATGTAGGGTGAAGGGCCTTGGGTTTACCTCATACCCTACCCCTTTTTAGGATACCTAGTTGCCTAGTTTTATGGTTAGGATCTGTTATCTTAAAAAGTAAGCGCCCTATAAAGGGGTAGGGTATGAGCCTCCAGGTAGGGTGTACTTGCAGGTTCATTGGTTCATGGGTAGTTTTAACCAGTAATATAACTAGGAGAACTATAGTTGTAACCAGTATTCGGGGACTTGTATCTCCGCCGATAACTTCCCAGGAACCTCCAAGTAGCGATTCGTAGCTGTTTGGTGGTACGGTTGTTATGACATGGATCTGGGTTGGGGCTTCTTGTTCTAGTCATAGGGATCCTTAGGGGTGCAGGGGGAGGGGGGGTAGGGGGCCTTAAGGCCCATAATAAGGCCCATAATAAGGACTAATAAGGCCTATTTAAGGAAATATAGTCCCTACACCCTTAAGGATCCCTATGTTCTAGGTGTGTTTTTCAACTGCAGCCTTTGCTCCGACGAGATGGCATTAGGGTTTAGGGTTCAGGGTTTAGGGTTTAGGGTTTAGGGTTTAGGGTTTAGGGTTCAGGGTTTAGGGTTTAGGGTTTAGGGTTTAGGGTCCTTTCCCACGGGCTTAGCCTCAGCCACGGAATCAGCACTAGGGGTATTTCGGCTTATAGTGAACCCCGGAAAGTTGGAACATGGATTTAGGATGATTCATGCTGGGATTCCCTATACTTTACTCTAAGGGCATGAGGCTATTGACGCTCCACCTTTCTGGCTTCTACGGTAGGTCGTGTTGTGAATCCGAAGGAACCCAACCGTCTCGGGACTCAAATGGAAGTCTCCCAAAACTAGGGGTACCTTATTTTGGGGCCTTTATAATAAGCATCCTACTATTTAGGATACTATATTAGGGTCCCCTTATTTCGAAAACTCCCAAATCGAACATTCTGAGGCACCCCCATGCTGACGCCCATGAGCGCAAACCTGGACAGTACTCGGGTGCCAAAGTGCCGAACAAGAGCTAGAACACTGAAGCAACGAAGCCCGTGAAAACGGTTTGAAAACCATCAACACCGCGACCCCAAGCCCGCAGTTCTTCTTTGAGGCTCGATGTCGATGGGACTGGCACTCTGACACTTGCAGAGTTTGTGGAAGGTGGCCCGGGATAAGATTCGTGTACATGGTGCTGTTTGAAATGGGCGTTGTGTTTCGTTGTGTAATTTTGTAGTGGGGGTTGAGGGATTGGGCTTGTAATGTAGACGAACACTTCATGGAATGGCGCCGCTGTGAAAGATCCGAGTAATTTGAGGGGTCCGTAGATTTTCGTAAGTGGATCCTTACATCAGGATCCTTTTTTTGAAGGTCTATTACACCTGATGCTCTTTTCAGTGCCTATGCCGATACTTCCACCGGATTCTACCAGGGGTTTCATGGAAGCAACTATCAAAACAGCCCGGGTTTGAAGTACCACACACTCTCGGCATGAGAGTTCATCTGCGCATAAAGTTTTCTGTAGCAGGATTTCGGCACGCTCGCACTCCGAGTTTGTTGGCTTGAGTTCTTTGATTGAGTCGAGTTCAGGGCTCGGAGGGCGTAGCTGTCGTCTAGGGCCTGTGGTTGTCATCTGCTGGCCATACAGTTTGAAGAGTTTCTGGGTTTCTGAGTGCTCAGCTTCGCTATACTTCGGGTTGCTGGGAGTCTGAACCTGAGACTTGAACCCTGAACCCGAGGCATCACTGACGGACGGCTGCAGATTGACCTTTTGCACCTTGAGGCTTTAAATTAAAGCTACTTGAAAAGATCTTCTACAGACAGCCTGAATTCGGCTTATCCCTAAACAGAAGTTCACCCCCAACTGTGATTCAAGATTGACCTGGCATTGGATTTCTGCGATAGCTGCAAGGTTTGCTATTCAAAGTCACATCCTGAAAAACAGACGAGTCTCACTTTCTGGTGTTTTCATTGAAATAGGTCGATGGAAGCTTAAAACTACGAACCCCAGACCCCTTAACGCACATGAACGGGGAAATCCGACGGCGCCGTCAGGTCTGATGAATCTCGCCCTGCTGGACGTCCCCATCTGGACCATACAGCTCCGTGGCGCAAGAATCTGATGCTCATAACCAAGAGGGTCTAGACCACTATGGAATAAGGCCCCAAAAGACCATCCAGAGAGAGGCAGAGCAGGCCGAAAAGAGAAGCGAAGAGGTAGAAATGTTAGTCTCAGTCATTGTCGTCATGATCGAGTGCGTCTCGGCCTCGTCGTGGTCGTAGTAGCCGTCGTAGCGTAGTAGTAGTAGTAGTAGTAGTAGTAGTAGTAGTAGTAGTAGTAGTAGTAGTAGTAGTAGTAGCTGGAGTAGTAGTAGTAGTAGTAGTAGTAGTAGTAGTAGTAGTAGTAGTAGTAGTAGTAGTAGTAGTAGTAGTAGTAGTAGTAGTAGTAGTAGTAGTTGCAACAGCAGAAGCAGCAGCACAGCAGCAGCAGCAGCAGTAGTAATAACAATAGTAGCAGCACCAGCAGCAGTTGCAGAAGTAGCAGTAGCAGTCGTAAGTAGTAGCATGAGTAGGAGTATCAGAGTAGCAGTGGAAGTGGTGGAAGTAGAGGGTAGCAACCGTTCGAGTGGGAGGGTTAGCGTAGCCTTCTTGAGGTCGTTCGAGTCCATGCATGGGCGAAAGTCGTGAACGACTACTGTACTTGATTGAACTCCGCTACATCGCGCTCATGTTAACAATGACCAGGCTTGCTATGTACTAGACAACCGCAGCATCAGTACATCCCTAAAAGAATACCTGCATGAAAAGGCAAGAGAGGCAGCATGGAAGCAAGGGCAGATTAATTTCCGTCAAGACGAGGCGACACCCCTGGTGTAGCCAAAATCCGAGGTTGCATTTTGCAGCATAGATGTTATTGGTTTGAGAAAATCTTTTCCTACATCTGTGACTGAGTATGGTTGTGTGTTTGCGGAGGATCAGACGAGAGCTCTACAGACAAAGCTCCAGCCGGTAGACGTTGGACACGAAAGCATTTCAATGCCACACTCGCGGACAACATTCCTCCCACAAACACCACCTAATATCTGACACTCTAAACCCTAAACTAAACCCTAAACCAATCCTCAGGATTTGTGGTTTGGGGTCCAAGCCTGGTGGTTGTAGGAGGGAGCCGCTTGGGGCCCGAAGTCATCCTGATTGTTCCTCTGGTTCAAGGTCTCGCAAAAGAGCGGTTTAGGGTGTAGGGTTTAGGGTTCACCGAGATCAGGGTTTTTAGAATCCAGGATCTCAAGACTTGTGGGGGTTCAAGGCTTAAGGTTCAGCATTTGGGGCTTGCAGGATTGCAGTGTTTAGGGTTTGAGGATTAGGGCTCGGATTTTATGGCCAATTTGTTTTCAAGAAAGTAACCGAAAGGGCCCTAAGTACCTACACCGTAGAAAGCAGGATTTCTCTAGCAGGAATTGTTGTTATGGTTTAAAGGATCTCTTAAAGGCATTTAGTTAGGACCCTGTGGACAAGGTCCCAGCGGATGTTGCGTTCCGTGCGGACTCTTGCGACGAAAATCGACCAGGAGATGGGGCTTCGCTACTGGATGCAAGGTAGTTAGAGTCCCTAGGTTTAAATTTTAGAGGTTTACGGCTTAGGGGTTTAGGGCTTTGGGGTTTAGGGCTCAGGGTTCAGGGTTTCGGGTTTAGGGCTTAATCATAGTAATGCAGAAAGATGGCACATGGCTTCAGGTGACGAGTGCCAGGACTATACTTCACCAAATTTCGGGCTTCTACTTTAGGCCCCACCTGCATCCAAAACACCCTCCCTTGTAAGGGTTCCTCTTTGTGGTTTCCTTACATAAGCTTACAAAGAGGTAGGTTCGTTGGGGTGAAGGTACACCATACTTAAAGCATCATGGGCTTTAGTAAGTATAGTTATAAGTACCTTAATTGGGGTGATATGTAATTATAGGTTATAAGTATAGTTGCCCTAATTATAACCCCAGATACTAAGTCCCATGACCCTTTAAGTAGACCCTGTGCCGCTGTTGGGGTTCGGCGGGACCAGCGGCTTGGCCACCCTAAACCGGAAACCAAACCCTAAACCCTGAACTCTGAACCCTGTAAACCCTAAAAAACCCACACCCTGCGCATACCCTATACCCTGTAATTACGTCTCTATACCCTTAACCCTGAACCCTAACCCTAAAGCCTTGAGCTCTACACTTCGCCAGGACATACAGTCGATGAAGGCACCCGGCCTGACCAAGATGCCCCTGCCGCAGTCACCATCCCTTAAGGGGCTGGTCTGATCAAGCATCTCAGGTGTGCCCGAGGTTTACGCAAGCTTCTCATGTCGGGCTGTGCGGCCCGAACTCCTCAAGCTTGAACCCTACCTTATGAAACCCCTGGAAACCTGCCGCTTAAAGGGTTTCTACAGTTCATGGTGAAGAACCCTGAAAAGGTGAGGTTCTCTAGGATTCAGGTCTGCCCGAAGCCACATAAATGCACAAACCTGTACTTCTTAGAAGGGCCTGAGGATGGACAGGAGTCATGGCATCTTCGACTAAAGCATTGATTTTTTGGGGCGTCAGGGTTTATGTGGGTGCCAGCTCGTGTCGTGTGTTTCTATATGAGAACCGCTTGTTTGCGTCAGGGCTTCGCTTCAAATTTCAATGTGCTCATTTTGCGAACGAAAAGTCAAGAGCAATACTGTTGATCATATGAAGCCGGCATTACCTTAAGGACCCTAAACTATGGGAATTACGGTATATTCCTTATTATGGGTCATGCAAGGTTTATACCATCAACCGTATCATGCTCTTAGAAATAGTATGTCGGGATATGTGAGCGTGACAGAATGACTGCCACAGGCAGCACACGGAAGGAAGAGTTACTGGGCAGTGCATTTGGGCCTAAAGCATTACCAATATTATTCCTTATACTATAAAGGAGCCCAAAACCCTATCAAAATTACTAAGGTGCATACATTAGTTGCACATGAAATCTGCTCTAAAGCTACGTGAGGTCTGCATGGTTAAAGGGAACTCCAGAAAGTTGGAATATGGTTTCAGGGTAGGATACCTTATAATTTACCATAAAGAGTTTAGGATAATCATCTTCCAACTTTCTGGCTTTTACTTTAGGGCTTTATAGTACTTGGAGGGTCGGGGGACTTAGTAAGTAGTTACTATATAGACTTATGGGTACCTTAATGGGGACCCTAATGGGGGTTATGGTACCTATAACTCTACAGTAGAAGCCAGAAAGTTGGAATATCATTATCGTAACCCCTTTAAGGTAAATTATAGGGGATCCTACCATTAATCCATATTCCAACTTTCTGGAGTTCCCTTTATAATTTTATTGTCGGGCAATGGCGAACCTTCGTCTGATAACACTCGGTTTGCAGTAGCAATCACGTCACTTTTATATGCATGGGTAGTTGTCAATATTAAGATCCCTTTTTGGGTACCCTAGATATTAGGTGCCGTATTATAGTAGGGACCGAAAACGGAACCCTAATTTTGACAACCACCCACCTGTCTCATTGAACAGGTAGAGGATGTCCCAGGTACGATCTTACATGTGTTTTTGCAGACCCTAAGCCCGAGACCCTCAAATCATTTGCGCTTGACAGGACCCGGATACCTCAACCCCTCCAAGACCCCGGGCATAGCAACGGGTAAATTTGCATCTGCTGCAGATGAACGGGACATGGAAGGCCGAAGCGCTATACTGCCCAATACACCGTAATGACTGGTTTCTTCAGCCACGATAAAAGCCCCGTGATCGCTAAACCCCAGCATTTGAAGCCAAATTCCGAAACTGTCAGCCGCTATAAACCCTTAAGCCCTAAAACCCCAAAGAAGCGCTTCTTGTCGCCACGATCCTTTTGCCGAGAATTGCATGCGCTGTCAACGGCTTGCTGGCACGAAAAGACCGAGACATCGCCAACAGAAAGTGCCCACTTTGGGGGAGGGGGGGGGGGTTGAAGCTCAGGGATTCCCTTTAGGGTCTAGGTAGGCCTTTGGGACATTTTATATTTCTCTTGTTGGGCTTAATAGGACCCTATTTACGAATATTTTTCAGAGGCTTTAAAGGGCCAACCTAGGGCTTTAGGAGTTTAGGACTTGGGGTCTAGGGTGTTGGGATCCTGATTTTTGTTTGATTTATACATGTATAAGTCATATGGATGGTTGTCAAAATCATGGTCCCTTCTTGGGTCCCTATTGTAGTACTGCATTTAGGGTACCCCGAAAGGGGCCATAATTTCGACAGCTGCCGATATATGACATGGTCGGTTTTATAGGTTTCAGGGCTTGGGGCTCGAGGATCAGGGGACTTAGCAAGTAGGGTTATAGGGTACCTTAATTGGGGTTACAGTTACTTATAAGTACAGTTGCCTCACTTATAACCCTAAACCCTAAACCCTACTAAGTCCCCCGATCCCTTAAGTGGGGCTCCGGGACTGATGTACTCCTGAACTCTTCGCCTGGCGCCTGAACCCGAAGGGTAAAAAGGACCCAATAATCAGGTACTCGGTTCCTTTAAGAGGGTTGCTATTAGGGTTCTATAAGGTTCCCTTTAAGAGGGTTACTATAAGGGTTCTACTGTATGGGCCTTAAGAATTAGGTACTCGGTTTTAGGATAGTAGTTATGTAGGTTAGGATTTCGGAGAGTATATGATTATTAGGTACTTCGACCCTAGGGGGAAAGAGTGCAGGGGTGAGGGGGTTTGGGGGTCGGGGATTCTAGGTTTCCGAAATCCAAAACCGCAAATTGGTCCATGCACCGCCCTGCTGTGTGCAGTTACACCCTATCGCTTGGGTCATAACTCTCTGTTTTGCAGGGTTCAGATGCACAGGTAAAGCGTCTGAACCTCAGAAAAAGCCCCACCCGAGGCCGCCCAAGCCGAAGACTTGAAAGATTGGAATGCCCAACTTTTTTGGGCGTTGAGGTTTAGGCGTTTAGGGTTGCAATAAACCCGAAACCCTAATCCCAACATACGAGTGGTTGTCAAAATTAAATTGTGGTCCCGTTTTGGGCCCCTAGTGCAATAAAACCCCTACTATTTAGGGTACCCAAAGTCTGGACCATAGTTTTGACAACTACCCATACGGCTCTCTGAAGTCAACCCTCGCTGCGAAGTTTCCGGGAGGAATCCTTAGTCGGTTTAGGGGTTTAGAGGTTTAGGGTTTAGGCCTCAGACCCAACGTGAAGGGTACGGAACTTGGAGGTTCATGGGTAGCTATGCGGTTCCTGTGAGGGATCTACAAGGGCTCTGCAAGGGCTCTAGTTGGAGGTAGGTACAAGTGGGGTTCTAAGTCCCCGAATATATGCTATAGTTATTGACTAGAGCTATCCTACTCGTAAACCCTACTTAAGCTACACATGAACCTCCAAGACGGGTACGGTAAGCGCTCTTCAGCACTCCACAGCCGTACAAAACCCACAAAGGGGTTCCTCATTTTGATTTCCGTGAAAGTCTGCGAAAAGGGAGGTCATTTCTGGCTGAGGTAATGTAGGAACCTGACAAAGAAACCCTGGGCCTATAACGATTCATATATGGAACCCAAGTAAAGGCCGAAGGTTTCTTAATTAAGTTCCTACATTAGGTTTTAAAGGTAAGTTTTCCGTGCTTGGTGCCTAGAGTCTAGAGGTCTTGGGATCGAAGATTTAGCTTGTACCATGGGGGCCCGAAATAGTTCCAATACTGTCTTGGGGTCCCTTACTATATGTATAGTTTTCGTGTAATACCCCAAAACATTATTCTAATTGTAAAGGCCCTCGTATACCCTTGTAGCATGTTTGCGTTTGCTTGTCGCTGGCCTTGAAACCCTAACCCATCAACCTTGAACCAAGGATAAAAAAGAGGGACCCTTCTTAAGGACACCTGGGTATACAACCTGAATAGAGCTATGTCATACCCATTATAAGCCTGTTATGGGGTAGAGATCCCCATTAAGAGTCCCTCCGTTTGCCCTTTGATTAAACCCTATGCCCTAAACTTTCTCCGCGCAGCCATCAGCCCATTGCCCCGACCGGACAGGCCCACACACGAAGCCCGCAAGCGTAAGCTTCACAAAAGCATCCCCAAGCCAGTTCAAAGGGCTCATGATCTAAGATGCCTTCAACCTTGGGTACTGCCCCCACTCAGTAACTAGGACCCAGAGTAGGCCCTTATTCCCTTTTTTAGGGTTCAGGTCCCCTTATAAGCCCCTTTAAACCAAAAAGGGCATCCTTTTTATGCCTGGCTTACTCTTGGGTCTAGGTAATGAAGAGATTCGAAAATATAGAGGTTAGATCCAGAGGCCCCGACCCCGTCCAAACCGTTCTAAAGGCAAGAAGGCTATGAAGCTGAGAGGGTTTATTGGTTCCGCCGAGACATCCCGACTCTGCTGCCCGTATTGGCCATAGGCCGAAAACCCATAAAACCGAACTTCTTCGATAATGAACAAAAATACAGTAACATAAATAAAGTAGAACATACCCCCAAGGAATCCGTAAGACAAGCAAACCTATTCGGAATTTCATGGCCCCTGCCAAGGTCGAGGGTTTAGTTGTTCAGAGTTTCACCCCTTGAATTTCTGTGTGATTCCATGCCGCAGCCGGAGCGCCGGCCTTTGGCATTTCGGCAGCAACAGCGAGTATAATGCCCCAGAGAGCCCAATACCCCTTAATTAAGAAATATATGGCTTAAATTTTATAGGGCTTCATATTATGATTTAAGCTATATTCCTTAATTAAGGGGTATTGGGCTCTCTGGGAACAGCGAGTATACTGCCTCAATATTGGGTACGGCCCACACTCAGTAACAGTTGGATAATATTCATAACATAGATATATAAGGCCCCAAAAAGTAACCCAATTATAGACTGTTACTGTATGGGGGCCGTACCCAGCCTCAATAACTAGAATAGGGACTGGCCGTAATGAGTAGAAAAAGGCTTGGAAAAAGGCTTTAAAGGGGCCTTAAAGTTCAGACTATTTAAGGATTTCTGAACACTCTGTAGGCCTGTAGGGCTTTAGGGCATATGCTAGTAAATCGACAGTTCGAACACTATGTATATATTATTAGTTTTTATGGTTAGGATCTGTTGTCTTCAAAAGTAGGCGCCCTACAAAGGGGGGTAGGGGATGAGCCTCTACAGTAGAAGCCAGAAAGTTGGAACATGGCTTTAGGAGGATTGATGATGCTAGGATCCCTTATACTTTACCTTAAGGGCATGAGGAGTCTAGTGTTCCAACTTTCTGGCTTCTACTATAGGTACACCCTAAACCTGCAGGGTGGACGATTTTGCTCCAGGCTTTCATGTACCCGGCAAGGTGTCGGGCCAAGGCGCTTGAGCAGGGTGTGGGTGGTTTTGTGGCTTTGAGTTTGAGGGTCTATAGAGCCTAAGAGTGTTAGGGTTTCAGGGTTTAAGATGATTCAGGGTTCAGGGCTTGGGGGTTTTAGGGTGCACGGCTTCAAGGAACACTGATCCGTCAACCTGCGCTAAGCCCTCACCTCTGCACTGTAATTCCTAAACCCTCCACCCTAAACCCTCCTCACTTGGCGTTCTTCTGGTTGGCTCTTAGAACTTTAACTTTTTGGGTTTCTATATGAGCTATAATAAGGAGGCTAAAAGTTGAACTCTTAGGAGGGTTCAGAAGTCAGCCAAGCTCAAACCCTGAAGCCCTAAACCCTAAAGCCCTTAAAGTCCTGCTCAACGCGGCTCTCCCGACCTCTCTGCGGTATGGAAACAGGCTTTCAAACAAAATCCCTAAAGTCCTAAAGCCCTAAACCTGAAAGCCTTAAATCCCTGAACCCCTAAACCCTAAATACCCTAAACCCTAAATCCTTACAGAACCCTTTTAAAGGAACCCTTAAAGAAACCCTTACACCACTAAATCCCCTAAACCCTAAAACCTTAAAAATCCTAAACCCTTAAAAACCCTAAACCCTTAAAGCCCTAAACCCGTAAACCCTAAACCCCTAAGCCCCTAAAGCTTAAATCCCCAAGGCCCCAAGAGTTCTCCGGTTGCCGAGGCCGCTTCGGTGGAGGATGCATTGCAGGAGTTGCAGAGGCCGGTGGGTTTAGGGCTTATAGGGTTTAGGGTTTGGGGTTCAGGGTTTAGGGTTAGGGCTTTAGGGTTTAGGGTTGGGGGTTGAGGGGTTTAGGGGGTTTGGGGTAAGTAGAGGGTATAGGGTTTAAGAGAGCTTATAGGGTGTATAGGGTTGTAGGGTACAGTGTTTAGGGCTTTAGGGTTTAGGGTTTATGCATGGTTTATTGGAGTCCTGGGTTTAAAGCAATGCATTAGGGGTTTAGGCTTTGGAGTTTACTTATCTGTGGCTCCACCTTGTTTGCTTCGAGTAGCTAGTAGGGTTGTTTTTTAGAAAGGCTTTGCGGTCAAAACTTGGGCTTATGGGGTGCCTGGTTCTTTGTTCGAATGTGCAAAAGCCGCAGGCCCTAAACCGTAGTTCCCCAAGAACCCTCTATTCTACCGCATATGTCGTAAGGTTTGGATTTGAGCGTCTGCAGGCTTAGGGTTTAGGGCTTTAGCGGTTTCGGGGTTTTCTGTTCAGCTGGACTCCAAATAACCTACCTTTCTAGGGTTCCTAGTATGGTTTCTTTATATGTAAATTCGTAGAAAAGCCTGTGATTTGGGGTTAAGGTAGGGTTCCGTGCTATGATTTCTCTGTATAAATCTTTAGAAGAAAAGGTAGGGTTTGTAGTGTTAAGGTAAGGTGTTGGGGCCTTAACCTTAATTTGAACAAACGCAAGTATGATTTTCAGGGGGTTCTTCGAGCTCTTTGGGGGTAAGGTACCCATGAACCAAAACACCTACCTTTCAAAGGAACCATAATATAGAAACCTTAATAAGGAACCCTTAAACATATGTTTTTTCTTGGCATTTCTTGGCCAAACACCCCAAACCTTAAACCCTAAACCCCTGAACCCTAAACTACACCCTACCTAAAAGGGTAGGGGTTTTTAGGGACACCTGGCGAGGCAGCAGCAAGTCGCATGGCAAAGCTTCTCAATGCTCCTCGGCCGGTTCTGGGCGTTAAAAAAGGGATTCCTGAACCTCTCCTGGACCCTGAGGAACCTACCTTTTTAGGGTTCCCTAATAATCAATATGATTTCTTTAATGTAGGAAACTGATTAAGAAACCCTGGGCCTATAACCTCAAAATAGTAGGATCCATGTGAGGAACCCTAATAAAGGCCCAAGCTTTCTTAGTCAGGTTCCTACATTACACGCGTCAAACACAAATCCTTCTTCTTCTTCTTCTCCTTAATCCTGGACCTGACATTCTGGATCCCAAAGTCTGAACCTTTAAATCCTGAAGCCCTTGCTAGACCCAGAAGCCATAGCCTCTCAACCCGACAAGCAGAGCGAAATAATCAGCTAAGACCACTGTATGAACCGACGGTGCACATTGCCCGAAACCCTTCCCTACACCCCAAACCCTAAACCCTAATCCCTAAACCCTAATCCCTCAACCCTAAACCCCAAATCTTAAACCCTAAACCTCCTAGCACTTCACCGGTGAGGCCTGGCAGTTGGTAGCAGTTTGCTTTACGGTATGGAGAGCCTCGGGCCACAATGTTTCTCGGGCTTTCGGTTGAGAGTTTGGGGGCTCAGGTGCAGGCCTGAATATTGACCAGTTCAGTACTTGGAGGATCATGGGACTTAGTAAGTAGGGTTATAAGTACCCTAATTGGGGTTATAAGTATTTATAAGTATAGTTACTCTAATTATAACCCGAGTTACTAAGTCCCATGACCCTTTAAGTACTCTTCCTGAGCGTTCCTTAATACGACAATCAACCCTATCCTAGTCCGTCAGTCTCGTATAGCTTACTCCAAAACCTTATTGTAATCATAGGTCACCTTTCCCTAAGGGTCCATGTACCCAAATAGTATATACTTTGGCCCCAAAGTACCTATATAGACACTACTTTAAGGCCAAAGTATATACTATTTGGCTACATGGACCCTTCAGCCCTATAAACCTAAACCCATATGGTACCCTTAAAGGAACCCTTCAACGAACCCCTATTTGTTTTAAACCCTGAGGCTCTAAACCCAATCTTCATCTGAGGCTGAAAGAGCAGCATAAGCAGTGGCAGCAGAGTGTGGAACAGTTCCTTGTTTGGCATCTTCTGGGTTGGGGGGAATTCTACTGTTGATGATATAAATTTTGCATTACCTTCATGACCCTAGACTGTAGGAATTATGGTATGTTCCTGATTGTGGGGAATGCAGGATCTATAGCATCAACCGTAGGACTTAGAGTAGGCCCTCATCCCTCTTGTTTAGGGTTCAGGTTCCCTGATAAGCACCTTTAAGCCAAAAAGGGCACCCTTTTTATTCCTATGTTACTCTTGGGTCTAGAATAAGACTCTGGGACTATGGTCGTCAGAAGTTTGGGGCTGAGGGCTGACCGTTATAAAGGTACTGCGCAGGTTACTTCTGAGGGATGCTATCTGGATAGTTCTCTGAATCAGGGTCTTCTTTTAGGGTTTGTTTTGTATGGGTGCCGTACTATTTGGGAGTTTCCGAAAATGGGGGTACCTTATTTTGGGACCCTTATCATAAGAATCCTACAATTTAGGCTACTATATGAGGGTCCCCTTTCGGTTCAAGCCAGTCACTGAGGCTCCACGAACACTTGGGTAGTTGTCAAGATCAGGGTCCCTATTTAGGGTACCCAAAAAGGGACCATAATTTTGACAACTACCCTTGCATGTTCGCAGCAGAAACCTATTGGCTGTAAACTCAACTTTTCAACTTTCGTGGGCTCTTATAAGGTGGTCGATTCTGAGAGTTTCAACTTTGTTTTACTGGGTTTTGGGCTAGTGAGTAAACAGGCGAATAGAGAGACACTCAGTATTAGGCCCACTAGTTAACCGTAAATCCCGTGGTTTGGGCATGTAGGGCCCATGGGTGGGGACCCTCCCAAATGGATCTACATTCCTCGTTTGGAAGTAGCTAGGGCCAGGGGCTACACTGAAGTTGAAGGAAAGCCCTAGCCCCCAAACCCTAAGCCGAAATCACAACCTACACCACCCCTAGAACCATAAAGCTTCCCGTACTATGCAAGTAAACTCTAAAGCTACCCTCAAAAAGCACGGAAAACCCTAAACCCCTAAACCGCGCAAACCCCTTAAACCCAGCACCCTAAACCCTGAACGCTGAGTTGTTTTAGTCTTAAAGGCTGATGAAGCAGATCGAGCTGGCACCTGTGGAGGAGCCGAACGGCTCGAAGAGTCCAGTGCGGGCCTCGTGAAATCTGACAGACGGAATTATGTGGGTCAGAGTTTAGGGTTTAGGGCAGTTTAGGATTTAGCACGGTTTAGGGTTTAGGGTTTAGGGCAGTTCAGGGTTTAGGGCAGTTTAGGGTTTAGGGTTTAGGTGGTATAAGGAAGACCCCTTAAAGGGGACCCTGGTAACCCTGCCCTGCTTCCGGCTCTCTTAATCGGGACCTGATTGAGAGGGTCTATAGAGCATTATAGAGGTGGGTCAGGGTTTCGGGGGCTTGGGGGGGCGGGGGGGGGGGGGGTCTATATTCCTAAAGGGTCCTCCTAATCCGAACTCCTAGGTTTGGGATTAGGGGTGAGGGCTTAGGGAGCTTGGGGGGGTTTAGGGTGTAGGATCTGAGCTTTCTGAAACAGAGTTGAGGGAGTAGGGTGTAGTGTTTAGGTTCTCGAGTCTAGAGCTTAGGATTTTGGGTTTAGGGCTTAACTAGGTTGTCGAGTGACTACACCCTCCCGGTCACCCGGACCAAGCCGCTTGTGTCTTCATGTATGTCACAGGGTTGATAAGGGTCCCCTGTGGACGGGACCCCTGTGGGTTGGATTTGTCCACTGGGGCCTAATGGGGCCCAATGGCTTTCCCATTTGCCCCCATTAGGCCCCATTGGGCCCTATTGGGCCCCATTGGGCAAATGCAACCACAGGGGTCCCGTCCACAGGGGACCCTTATCAACTCTGTGAGTATGAAGGTATGCACATATGTATGTACACATGTATGCACTATACGTATGAATGGATGGATGGAAGGATGGAAGGGAGGATGGAAGGATGCATGGACGCAAGGTATTCATGTATGTGTGTGTGGACATATGCAACACTCCCGACAGACCCCAGTCCTCACCAGTGAACCCTAAACCCTAGAACGTGCGCTCCCCTAAACCCTAAACCCTAAACTTCCCTAAACCCTGAACTGCCTAAACCCTAAACTGCCCTAAACTGCCCTAAACCCTAAACTGCACTAAATCCTAAAAACCTTGAATCCTAAACCATAAACCCGAAACTGCACTAAATCCTAAACCCTAAACCCGAAGCTGCCCTAAATCCTAAACCCTAAACCCCAAACCCGACACCGTGTCTTCATCAGTGCACAGGCTCGCGTGGAGAAGTCCTATGAGCTCAAGTCTGCCAGCCCTTCCATCGCGCCTCGACTGTAATATAGGGGCCTTACTTAAAGGATCATGGGACTTCGTAAGTATGGTTATAAGTACCTGAATTGGGGTTATAAGTTTTTATAAGTGTAGTCATATGGGGAGTTTCCGAAAATCAGGAGTACCTTTAAAGGGATTTTTAAAGGGCTCCTTAAAGGGATCTACAAGGGTTCTATACAGGGTTAGAGCCTATTAGGGTTTAGAGTGTAATATAGGGGCCTTTTCCGGGGTACCCTTTTTTACAGGGGTTCCTTTAAAGGGCTACCTATGAGGCTACTATAAGGTTTCCTTTCAAGGGCTCTATAAGGGTCTGGAGTTTCCGAACATTCGGGGCGCCTTTTAGAGGTCCTTTTAAAGGGTTACTATAAGGGTACTGTAAAGGGTTTAGGGTTTAGAGCTTCCGAAAATTAGGGGGGGGTACCTTATTTTGGGTTTCCTTATAGTAAGGATCCTACTGTTTAGGGTACTATATAATTAGGGTCCCCTATTTTTGGAAACTCCCATGTCTCCCGGCCGTCTACGATTGAGTACAGGAGCTTGTTAAAGCATAGTGGAGGAGCTCTTGAACCGCACACGCAGTGAGCTGCCGGTGTCCGCCTGCAGTGAATGCTAAACGCAGTAGAGCAAGGAGGATTCACGATTGGGGTTGGTTGGGTTGAGGGTTTATGAAGCCGAAGCAGTGGTTGAGGATAGCGACTGAGATGATGAAAGAAATTAGTTGCCATCTCAGCATAGGTGTGGACGATGATTATGTTGGCCATTGCGATGACTGTTGTTGCTATCGTCTTGGCTGGTGGTGCAGGTGCCGCTCCCGGTGATAGGGGTGATGGAGCTGGTGGTCATGTTGGTTGGGGTGCTTCTGCTGCTGCTCCAGGTGTCAATGGTCAATAGCCGAAATGGAAGCAACTCCTGCGACAGCTGCCCCAGCACAGTTGTAGGGAAAGTCAGTACCTAGGATCAGGTACACAGCGCATATGTCCTAGGTGCAATGCTGTTCAGTAATGTATCAGTTGTTATTTCAGTTGTTGTTGAGTAGTCAGGCACCATCCTCAAACCTAAAGATCTTTGCAGCAAGGCCCTGCAGGCATGCTTGCCACTCAATCCCTAAACCGACAACCCGAATACCTGTATCACTAGGACTTAGAGTAGGCCCTTACTTCCTTTTCTAGGGTTCAGGTTCCCTTCTAAGCCACTTTGAAGAACCCTTTTTATTTGGGGTCTAGATCAAGAATATAGTTTCAACCCCCAGTCAAACGAATTGGGGTTCAGAGGTCAGCGTTTAGGGTTCCGGATTCTATTTAGCCCAGAAGCAGGAACTTCCCGAAAGGTGCCTGGACCCGACATGTGAAGAGACCGACCCCAGGTAAGAACATCCTTCCAGCCAGATACTGCAGGGGCCTTCATAATCACCTATACTGACTATTTTGTGGGTTCCTTATTGTAGTTATAGTATAATGGGCCCCAAAACCATGCTGAAACTATTAAGCCCCCCCATCTTAATGTGGACATTGTGGCTTCTCCAGCCACTCAATAGGGGATTCCGGTAAGTTTGTTTTCTGCTTAGGTTATAGCTCCACCTTTGCGTTCTGCTCCGTTAGCAACGCATGCTGTCCAAGAGGCAAGTCCCAATGCCTATATGAAACGCATAAAAATGTATCACGATTGCAACCAATTAATGTTTACTCTGGGCGCAACTAATATGGGGAAAAGGGCTCTAAATGATTAGAAAATGTGTCGGGGAGTCTATTGATAGGCGGGCTTAATCGGACACCCAAGTAAAGCCCAAAAATGCTCTGCGGAGGACACGCACCTCCAGCTGCACGATACGGAAGGCCTGGCAGCAGAGCAGCTCGTATAGGCGTTTGAATCCTAGAAGCATCCCCTTATGGTAGCTACATAATGAGACTTCTGTATGTTATTCTCTAATCTCGACGGCTACTCTATACCACCACTACTACTACTACTACTACTACTACCACTACTGCTACTACTACTACTACTACTACTACTACCACCACCAGTACCGGCACACACCCCGGCCTCAAACCCGACAGTCGTGTTGCAGGCGTGATGGAGGACAAGACGTTGGATCTCTTGAAAACAGTCAAATTCTCAGAGTTCCTTGGCCTGAAGACAACGTTTTCGGTTTAGGGTTCAGGGTTCGTATTCTGTAAGCAGTTTCAATCGAGCCCAAAAAAAGACCTTAGTGAATAGATAACATTGGAGAGTAGATGTAACTATTATTCCTCAAGCTCCATCCCCCAAAGCCTACGAAGTAGCCCAAACAATCACCAATAGCATTCTTTAGTTTTCCTTCTCGTAATCATACTATAAAGGAACCCCAAACCCCGTTCTAATTGTCGGATTCCTGAATGATTGTTGACTAGCGAGGCCT
The DNA here is from genome assembly GCA_905221615.1 of Symbiodinium sp. CCMP2592. Classification (NCBI taxonomy): domain Eukaryota; class Dinophyceae; order Suessiales; family Symbiodiniaceae; genus Symbiodinium; species Symbiodinium sp. CCMP2592. The sequence goes on along the minus strand of CAJNDT010000086.1, from coordinate 97,722 downwards.
CGAGAATCATCCGTGAAACGGACACCCTGAGAAAGCATGCCAGCAAAACTTGGTTACAAGAAGCTCGTGCTTCGAAAGTTCCAGATTTGCAACATTTTGGCGGTTTGGGTGTACCCTAAACCCTAAACCCTAAACCCTAAACACGAGACTACGGTCGAAAAAACCAGCGTTGATGATCGCGATATCTGAGATGCTCGAGGCCCGGGTTCCGGAGGCAATACGGGACCCCTCAAGCAGAGGAGCATGGTAGTACGGTTGATGACATAAATCCTGCAGTACCCATAATAAGGGATATACCATAATTCCCATAGTTCAGGGTCCTTAAGGTCATGCAGGATTTATATCATCAAGCGTATTCACTGTGTAATTTCTTATTACAAGCTTCCTGCAGCCGAAAATATTGCCGTTCTAGGTTCTGGATACTCTATTGCATATAACTACGCAACTGGTCTTTGGAGTACCATACTTTAATATAAAGGAGCCCTTATGAAACAAAAGTTTATACTTTTCTCCCTGGTTACTTAACAGCCCAGGCAACAGCTCGTTTTTTTTGGCATTCGGTAGTTTTGAACCTGGCAGTCCCGGACCCGGAACCTAAAGCACCGGTCGTGCGAGCTTCTGCTTTGACTTCTGCTACTTAGAGGATCATGGGACTTAGTGAGTATGGTTGTAAGTACCTTAATTTTGGTTATAAGTAACTATAAGTGTAGTGACCCTACTTATAACCCCAGTTACTAAGTCCCATGACCCTTTAAGTAGCGCCCAGAAGATTGGTTTCAAAGGCCCTTCCTTGCTTTCAGTACCTAAGTCGCTACATACCTATGCAGTTTACTTGTAGTACCCCCGTCGTTAGCAGGTTTTCAAAATTGGGAGAGCTCTCAGACTGAAAGCAAACCTGGAAAGGAGAGGGCCGTTGAAGAAGATCGTCGAGGAGGTGGTGAAGGAGGAGAAAGCTGCACGTAGGGAGAAGGCAGTGCCTTCCCAGCATTTTGTGTTTTGAGGCCGCTCTCGTAGGGGGTTTGGGCATATAGGGCACAGAGTTTAGGGCAAGTTTAGGGGTTAGACCGTCTGCCGACGGCATTTAGTGTCATGTCTGCCGCGCAGGGAACACAATCTAGTGTAGGGTATAGCGGTATAACTATACGGTAGCCTACATATAACCCTACTTATAGCTACACATGAACCTCTAAGTAGAAGTTAGCTCGGGGTATATATCGCCGGAATCCTAAACCCCCTGGACCCTAACCCCTACCCTGAACAGCACAAGCCCGAAACCCTATAGACCTTGATATATCCCGAGCTCTCAACCCCTGCAAAATCCTGAGACTAGGATGCCCAGTAGAACCCTTATTCCCTTTTTGTAGTCTTAGGTTCCTTATTGAGTTACCCAATGCCAAAAAGGGCGCCCTTTTTATTCCTAGGTTACTGGGCATCCCAGGAAAAGGCTCCCCGAATATGGGTTATATCTATAGTTATCCTACTACTTCTAACCCTACTTATAACTGCCCATGAACCTCCAAGTGCAGTCCTACATTGGTTTAGGGCTCCTTATTGTGATGTCCCGATCAACGTCCTTATGTCCTTTGGAATTAGTTAAGGTTGGGTTTATGTAATCCGAACCTTAGGTCAAGGACACCAAGGACACCCTCAACCCGAATTTCTACCATCTTTAATTCCCGTCCGTGGGCGGCTGTTGTTTCTGACTGCTACCCATTGAGTACAAGATGGTCCCCCGAAGTTGACGCTTCTGCTGTTCGATTTTTGGTTCAGGGTTTTAAAGCACAGGGTTTGGGGTCCCGGTTTCATGTTCCAGTCATGCCTTCGTCCTTCTTCCGGAAGCGCCAGAAGCAGGTTTTTGGGCCTCACAGATGACTCACGAAGCAATTTCCTCGAGGGTCCATGTAGACTTTGCCCTGAAAAGTATTTCGTTTGTAGGTAGGAGTTTCCGAAATCAGGGGTACCTTATTTTGGTGAATTCTATTATTTAGGGTACTATGCCAGGGTCCCCTATTGTCGGAAACTCCCAGGTACTTCTGGGGCCTAAGAGCCTCTCGTTGAGGGGTTTAGGGTTTATCTTAACCCGGAATAACCTACCTTTTGAAGTGCTTATATAAGGAAATCATAACAAGGAACCCTAAAAAGGTAGGTTAGTCAGGGTTAAGGTAGGGTTCGGGGCTTTGGCTTAGGATGTACGCACTCAGGAAATGGACAAGTGGGGCCACGTCGTGAAGGCCAAGACTGGTTCTGGCAAGGGTTGAAAGTTGAGGTTTAGGGTTTGGTTGTTTAGGGTTGAAGGTTTGGGGGTTTACAGTAGAAGCCCAACAGTTTAGCCTCAATCCTTAAGAGTAATGCCACAGGAATCCCAGCACTATTTGGCCTTAACCTGGTTTCCAACTTTGTGGGGTCTACTGTAGGGTTTGGGGATATGCTGTGATCTATTGAACCCTAAACTATAACATGGGACTGAACAGCTTGCGCATGAACCCTAAACACCCAAACCGTAACTCTTGACGAGGGCTGTTTGAGATTATATAAGGTTCAATGTTGGGTTAAAGGTTCCTCAGGGTGTCTTCCATCTCAGAAGGTTCAGCTGTATTGAGTAGCCATCGACCTTTTCCTGCGAATATAGTCCGAATCACAACCAAAAGGTAATTGCAAGTTCCGGTGCACAGGAAATTCAGCAACTACCGGTAGTAAAATGCTTCCGCTGCTTGATTAGTTTTACCACTTCCTGGCTTCTCTCTACGAACTCCTTGGTATGTTTCAGCTATTTCTCACTACAAACGGGTGGTAGGTAACAACGAACACTCTTCATTGTGCAAACGGATACTGGGAGCATGGGTCTACGGTGTTCAGGTCGTGCCCATGTTTGGGATCCGGGTCGGTTGTGGGATTGGAATGCACTCAGACAGGCAGAAAGGCACGCACAGATGCAGATTCAGGTTTACATTACATATATATATATATATATATATAATATGAACTTGCAGGGTAATGCTGCTGTCATCAGGTAAGGGTTCCCATCTGCACGGACTACTAGCAGTACTTTGACGAAGCCTCGAATAAGTCGTCTGGAGAAGTCCTGTTGAAATCTGGCTCGCAAAAATGGCACCGAGAATGTTTTGAACAAGTCCTGACAGACTCTTGGAGATTTCAGTTCTAGGTCCGCCCCTCCGACACTTGGGGTTTCCTGTTTCAGACTCTTGCATGAAGATTCCGGGTCAAGAATGGGCAGTAAACCCAAGGCGCCTGAAAACGCCAACTACAAGGTCCAGTTCACGGCGAACCCCGTGTATGCTCGCATGGCTCACCCCCTCCCGAGGTAGATCGCCGGGTTGTGGTGGTCCACAACTGTCGCGCCATCGACGGCAACCCCAATTGCAGCATCTCGCCAGCGGCGCGCAGCCCGACCATTCGGAGTACCGAGGCGGCGGAACCGCAGATGGACTTCAAACAACCCCGCAACAAAAGCCTACATCTTGCCGAACCTTCGATGTGCTGGCCCGGGCGGCGAGCTCGAGCCCGCCAAGGTGCCAGAGATGGCTTAAATCCGAAGCTGTTGTGAGCAAGATCAGCTACGTTTCCGGTGATGTTCGTGCCTGGTTCCTGGTTCCGGCACTCCACACCGATTGTGTGCGATGGTGACCCATGTTGGCCGCGCCGATGCAGTGGGCGAGGTCACTTGGACACCAGCAGACCCTGCAGACGAGATTTCTGCATAACTTCCGGCTGGGCAGCGAGTGCGGTCGTACCCGACCGCGGCTTTGTAATGGGAATGGTGGAGCTCGCTCCAACTTTCTTGAGAGCGTCCGGCGTGTGTATCGCGTCGACTGAGTCAGATTTGTCGTTCGGGAGGGTCTTTCTTCGGCGAGCATCGTGCGAGTTCGACCACGTGCAGAGGCGACGACCTGTCTGCATGTTCAAGGAGCGCGCTTGGATCCCCGACAGTTTACAGTGAGCTTTCTTTGCTAGTATTTTCCTACGCGGACTTTCTTGTCGGAAAACAATTCAAGCATGCCGCGCAAATCAATCGTGTCGGCATTCCGTCGTACAGCCTGAACTGATGCGGTTCTCGGCAAAACTGCTGAACCCTGAGTTCGCTGCGCACACGTGGTTCTCCGCTCACGAAGCCTGTGAACCCCACCCAAACCTCATTGCAAACCTGACCACTCCAAAACCCATGAATCCGAAAGCAACGCAACTCCCACAGCTCAAACCTTAGACCTTAGACTATCTTAGACCGGGATCCGGGAACAACACCATCGAAATAGCGCGCAGATGTGGCTGTCGTGGCTTCTTTTATTGATCCTCGAGAACACCCAGCAAAGGATCCTACGAAGAACTCATGCGGCAAAGCCAGTCGACTACTTTGTTGCTGATTGTTGCACTGATGCAACACTACCGCCTGCCATAGACTCGTGACAGTCGTCTCCTCGCCACAATTCGCGCCATTTGCGTGAAACCCAAGCCTCAAATCCCAAGTCCTTATGTATCCCTTACAGGACTTTTTGCGGACCCTATATTCGAAATCCCCAACCCCATACATAGCGGCCTCAAGAATGATGGAGCAGGTTTTTAATGTATTATGTTACAATTGAATACACATATATTGAATAACGGAGTCCATCTGTCAATCAGCAAGCAAGGCGATCACCGACATTGTGAGTTCACGGTGGCTGCCGAGCCGCAATGAGAGGCGTAGGCCTGCGAGGAACTCGGCAGATCAAACAATCAAACCCTGTACCCCTTCGGTTTTGGGTCTGCGGGGCTTAAGGTTGCATTTAGGGCCTTGCAGGTTAAGGGTGCGTAGTCGGTTTTGCTTCGTGCATGCCCAAAAACAGCAACCCCCTCAGCGGACACCCGGGATTGCGCGTGGTGTTGTAGTGGTTCCAGCACGGCTTCGCTGCGTGATTGCCAACTGTTTCTGTAGACGTGCGGCGTCACGCCGAATGAACTCATTCCACAGATATTTCCGGACCAATGTCTTTGATGCCATTCCAAGAGGGTTCACATATATCTTATACATGCATGTATATGGTTATTATGGAGCTAGGTTCCCTAAACCAGAACAAAGGATGGTTTTGTGGGGCCTTATTAACAATGTTGGTATGCATGGACCTTCTGGGCGTAGAGGAATACTTGGAGAACATCCACAGCGTTCAACATTTGTAGGTTTTGTCTGGATGTGGCGGCCAGATTCATTACGCCAGCTCCTGGTAGTAGTTGTTCCGTAATACTCCATACACTCCAAACTCATCCTCGCTTGAAAGCCCGATGTGGGTCCGGTGTTCAAGCGAAGCATATGAAAGCTCTACGTCTGCAAACCCGAACCCATGCCTCAACTTGCCAAAATTCAAACCGGAATCAGGTCTGCATTGACACATGGCCGCCCATTAGGATCGCAGCGACACAGCATGCAAGACGCACGTGTGCAAGGTACTGTTTGAGGAGTTCAGGTGTCGTGCAGGAATCCCATTCCACAGTTGATGCTGTCCATGCTTTGCAAATACGTGTCCACATGCCGGATGCCTAGATGGGTGAGGTACCCTTAGTCTTAGGTCATGTGAAATCATACAGTACTGGTTATGTGCACTACGACGGCCCACCCATCGTTCAACCGTAAACAGTCCAAAACATGATCCAACTAGCCCAGCCTAAGAAATCGATAGCCGAGTCAGGTTCGAATACTTGACGGGTTTCATCATCCTCTTGAACATGGTTACCATCGGGCTGGATGCAGTCGCTCCGCAGAATTAGAGACGAAGAGACAGGCTTGGGCAGTGCAGAATTTTCGTTTTTTTGAGGCAGTCCAGGACACACAAACACCAGCACGTGCAAGCGCACACAACCACGCACGCACACACACACACACAACAGTACATGCACGCCATGCGACCACACTCGCATTCACATACAAGAAGAATGCACACAGACACACACACACAAACATACACACACACACACACACACGCGCACCCACACACGCAGACGCACGCACACACAACACTCGAAATTCATAGCAAGAGTATCGATTTATCAAGTTCAACATGGATATTATATTCGCATGTCTTTATACTTGTAACTATCTATATATATATACACATAAAAACATTCATCCATCCATCCATCCATCCATCCATCTAGCCAGCCAGCCAGGCATGCATGCATGCATACATGCATGCATGCATGCATGCCTGCATGCGTTTAGCACCGTCTGCTTGTCCCATGCTGAATTCCTACTTCCTGCCCATTGCTTGCATTCTAAAACCTAAACCCCTTAAGCCCTAACCCTCAAAGCCTGAGGAGCTGTCACTGCACTCCGACTTACCCGGAGCTTACGACACAGAATGGATCAAGAACATCGAGCGAGGTTTTCTGGCAATCTACACTGTGGACGCTTCGCCTGGGAACATACGGTTTAAGAGTAACTTTGCAATGGGTTGATGTCTCAGGCATGCACGGCCATAGTTTATGCTTCGAGGCATCTTGAATCCTGAATCCTAAACCCTCAAAACCTAACATCCCTCATGCAATCCATATTGCAACCTTTGTACACCCCTGCTCAGCTTGCTGCCGAAGGTACGGCAGCAAATCCCACCTTGCGTCCTGAGCCAAAAGGTCTAGCCTCCTCACAGATCCATGTATATAATCTCTAAGTTACAGAAGCTTCCTAGACCCAAAACCATTCAGAGCATGGAGCAAGTAGCGGTTCTGCTGCAGGTGTTGGCCCTGTCCCCAAAACTCGAAAGCCCACCATCCCCAATGCCAAACCCAATGTAAACCCCCAAGTTTTGATCCTACCAGGACCCCCAAGCACCCTTTAATGGAGCCCTTACGGCCCTAGGGTAGTTGGGGGGGTACAGCTCGAACCCTAATCCCAAAGCTGAAGGCTCAGCTCTCGTCGCTGGAGTAGTCGGTCAGAAGCACCTGTCGTTTGAAGCGGTTACTCGTTTAGGGTTTAGGGGTTCAGGGTTTAGGGAGCCCAGTGACACTTGCACTTGTTTTATGTCGAAACCTTTTGGGAGTTCGGAGGATGTGATTGCACGATCTATGGACGTATCCACACATCATCAGATCAATAAGTCGATGGCACAGCAGATACACACAAGCAGTTCTCTATTAGATCGTATTACACATCTCCCGTAAGCCTTCAACCCTGACCCTCAACCTTACTCCTTAACCGTCTAGACATACTAGTTCAGGAATCGAGGTGACAGGCGAATGTAATGTCCGGGTATGCTCACACGTTGAGGCGCTAGGGTTTAGGGTTTAGCCACGGTTTAGGGTTTAGGTTTTAGGGTTGACGGTTGAGGCCCATATCACCGTAGATTAGAATCTCCGGGCATGAGCCCTCAAGAGTTCCACGGACCACTGTTATTTGGGTTACGTGTTGTAGCCCGGACTAGATGCCGACTTCTCTTGATAAGTTCTATTGTGGTTGGAAACGTTTGAGTCCCTAAACCCCTAGACCCTAAACTTCTAAACCCTAAACCCTGAACCCTAAACCCTGAACCCTGAACCCTCAACCCTAAACCCTAAACCTTAAACCCTGGTCGAAAAAGGGGCGCTTAAACAAAAAAACTTTAAACCCTTAAACCCTCAAGACAGAAATAAATAGAAATTGCTTGTCTTTGTTTGTAACACCTGCCGCGGCAAAGCAGTTGGGTTCAATAACAGAGCAAGTGTATCGATAAACCAATTTCTACAGAACCCTCACAGCCCCACCCACTCCAAGCCACCAAATTTGTTTTTTTGCCGTTTGCAGACCCCCTCCTTGCCCCCAAATTTGTCATTGTGGCCTTTTCCAAGCCCCCAAATTTGGCTGTTTGGCTTTTTCCAGACCTCCTCAAAGCCCGCAAATTTGGCCTTTCCCAAACCCCCTCCAAGCCCTCAAATTTGGTTTTTAGCAAACCCCTTCCAAGCCTTCAAATTTGTCTTTTTTTGCTGTTTGGCTTATTGGTTCCGCACCTGCGGATGTGCCGCCGGGAACCCCTCCCCACTTCACTAGACTTGATTGTGTCGGGAGTGCCGGGAGTATACTCAATACTTGGGCGTTGACCCCGGCTACGGAGGGGAGGAGACACACAACGCGATGTTGTGTTCGGGCCTCGCACATCCTACGAGTGAGGAGTAGTTTCATGCCATTGGTAGCCTTGCCCTTCGAGGCCCCCCCTGCGCACGCAGACTCGGTTGGCGTCCGACGGAGCCTTAAGAAGTGCTTCTGATATCATCTCTGCCGAACACGATCGTGCAGCAGGCCTCGCCGCCGTGAAAAACCCAGGAAGCCAGAGCGTAAAGCTCCGAGCCCGCTGGATAGCATTAAGAGCCAGCTGGGTGTCAGGGGCTGAGCCAGGGACGCCGAGTTAGCATCTTGCGGCAGTGGTTGACGCTAGTTGCGCCGCGCCTGTACCACCGTCAAACAGAAGAGAGCCCTTCTCATCGAGAAGGGGTGGACAGGCCAGCAACAAGCAGCACGAGAGCAAGAAGCGAACACAGACATGCGAGCAGGCTACACGTGGCAGAGGGTCCCGGATGGCGAGTGGATGCCTTGGTGGTATCTCTCGGACACCATCTGCTTCTGGGAAGAGGATATCTTCGAGGCAGGACAACCACAACAAAGGAGAGAAAGAAAGCGCATCCTTGCCACAGCATCGCCCAGGAGATCGCAGCAGCCGTCTGAGCGCCAGGTCCTGCGACAAGAGCGATTTTCCTCGAGGGCCCGAAAGAAGAGCGAAAGGCACTACCATCACCAACATGCACTCGTAGATCATGCCCGGAAGCTACAAGCAACTGCGATACGACGAAGCTGTTGGAACTCCAGACTCAGTAGACACATTTGAGCGATATACCTTTCCGCTCGAAGCGGAAAGGCCGGAGGACTTGTGTGCAAAAGCGGGTCGTGTATCCTCAGCCAGCGTGGGGTCCCAGGTGCGAAGTGTCGACTCGAAGAGAGACCCCAAGCCCAGCCCCGAGGCCCCCCCACTCAACCAAATTCAAAATGTGGTTTCAAAAGAGGAAACCTGCCCACAACGTTTCCTTCAAAACTTTCCCTCAAAACTTATTGGCACCCAAACCCTTAACAATTTCTATAAACCTGTAAACCCTACACCCTAAACCTCTAAACTCTAAACCCTAAAACCGTAAATCTTGAACCCTAAACCCTAAGCCTCTGGACCCTGAACCTCTGAACCATAAACCCGCTTGACTACTGGCCAGAGATCTACAGTGCAGCCCGGCGGGTTAATCCAGCAGGGGTTAATTTGAGGTTGAGGGTTTAGGGTCTACTTGGGCAGTTGTCAAAATTAGGGTCCCTTTTTGGGTCCTTATAATACGGCGCCAAATATTTAGGGCACCCAACAAGGGACCCTAATTTTGACAACCACCCACGTAACGGATCATGGGACTTAGTAAGTATGGTTACAAGTTATAAGGACCTTAATTGGGGGATCTAAGTAACTATATAAGTGTAGTTACCGCAGTAATAACCCCAATTACCAAGTCCCATGATCCTCCAAGTAGGTTCTGGGATTTGCAGAGGCAGAAAGCAATAGATCGCCCTAAACACGAAACCTTCACTTCCAACCCCTATATACAGGCCCTAAACCCTAAATACCCTAAACGGCATTTCACTCTAAAGCCTTGAACCCTGAACCCGTATAAGCCCTAAACCCTGAACGCCTTTCAACCCCCAAGGAACTGGTTCTTCGACTCGTGGGCGGCGGCGTGAGGATTCTTACGAGCTGGTGGTTCCTATTGGATGCATTCTTGGTGACCGTCCCCTGGCTTAGGGTCTAGGGTTTAAGGGTTCAGAGTTGAGGATGGTATATAATTTATGTCTATCTGTCTGTCTAAGTGTATGTATATATATATATATGTATGTATGTTATGCATATATAAACACGTACATGAATAAATAAGATAAGATATACATGTATTCATATACATATGTACACACACGTACTTATACGTACAAGAACCCTTTGGGAACTCGGAGGTTGGCCTGCTCGCGCTTGTGATTGTTCCGATCGTGGGCAGCGCCGAGCAGGAAATTCAAAATGAAAGATCTTCTAACTAAGTGGTCTATGGGTGGTTGTCAAAATTAGGGTCCCTTGTTGGGTGCCGTACTATAAGCAGGACCCAAAAAGGGACCCTAATTTTGACAACGGCCCATATGTAAAGGGTCTATACAGGTTCAGGGCCGACAGGACCCGCACCAGGGTGATGCAAGGATTTATGGATAAGGGTGCAGCGTGCAGTTCAGTCCCAGGGTTTACACATGCAGTGCATGCACCTTCCCGTTCCAAGAACCCCTCCCAAACCATGGTTCAGGGAGCTTACTGCTGATACTTGCGCTGCTCCTTCGTGGCGTGTTGCCTTTGCGCTGTGTGTGTTGGTGATAGCGGCTCGTACTTTCTTCTTCAAATTATGCTTCCTCATACCGATACAGTTTACCAGCCAGATGCACGTAACTGGTAGAGTTTACAGCGCTGACATGCACTGACCCTGCATCGTCCACAAACCCTGAACTCTGAAGCCTACTATATCTCAGGCCCCTTCCGCATTCCTTACCCTGAAGCCGGACGTCCTCATCCCTTAGTGGCTCCACGGTTTAGGGTTTGGGGTTTAGGGTTGACGTTTAGGGTTGAGGGTTGAGGGTTTAAGGTTGACAGTAGCAGCCCAACAGTTGGAAACCCCATAGCCTCAATCCTTAAGAATAATGTATAGGGAATCCCGGCACTATTTGGTCTTAATCCGGCTTCCAACTTTATGGAGTTTACTGCAAGGTCGAGGGTTTCGGGTTGAGGGTTTAGGCTTAATTAACCCTAAACCCTTAACCCTAAACCCTTTTCCTGTTTCACGGTGCTTGCCTGAGAGGACGCCGCACTCAGCGGCATCGAAAAGATCCTCGTGGTAAGAGGTGGCCAACATCTGCTGGTCTGGCACATTGGATATTGGTTGTAAAAGTATTAGTAGCAGTAGTAGTAGTCGTCGTAGTAGTAGTAGTAGCAGTAGTAGTCGTCGTCGTCGTAGTAGTAGTAGTAGTTTGGGACGAGTAGTAAGCTTTAGTGTTGGTTTTCGGTGCTTGACAGTCCTGGACTTGCGTGTTGTTGTGGATGAAGTGCGTGGGTTCTGCTGAGTTTCCGGCAGTGGTGAGAGTTGGAAACCTTTTTGGGACTTAAAGGGTTCAGGGTTTAGGGGTTTTCGATTTAAGTCACAAGCTCCTGTAGGATTGCCAGGCTTGAAGGCTTCGTAAGACGTGCACGGGTATCAAAAGCTGAAAGCTGTCGTGCAGCCGATTAACCCGTTCATCCGCCTTTATACATGTACTGCCCAGAGAGACATGCAATTAACCTCACCGGTACATAGAGCCACATATATGACGGATCTATGGGCACATGTGTAGCTATAATGTAGCACACCCTAAACTCGTAAACCCGAGGGTAAACCCCAAACACTAAACCATCAAGCCTCAGCCCCTTAATTCCCTAGACCCGACAGCCACCAAGACTTCAGAAAGGTATACACAGGTTGCCACCTGCCAGAGCTATCCTTTGATCCACGCTCTACAAGCTAGAAACCCCCACCCTAAACCCAAAAAGCCCTAAGCAGGCATGACCGTTCGAGGTGCGTCTCCCACATTAGCGTCAGAATGAGGCCCCAAGCCCTTGATTCTAGGGTTTAGGGTTTTTAGGGTTTAGGGTTTCGGGAAAGTTTAGGGTTTAGGGTTCTGGATGGCGTTCAACACTTGTTCCTGCAGGGGAGGCTGATGGGTTCCAACTCTAACGCAGAAGCCTATCTGTCATTGTGGCCCCGGTTGAACACCCAAGGTAACCCGGACACTATACCTGAAAGGAACCCTTCAAGACACGCTAAACTAAACCATAAACCCGTAAGAAACCTAAATTAGACCAACAGGCCTTCGACTCTTACGACTCGTGCGAGCGCTGCGCATGATTAGCCACTTCAAGGCTCAAATGTGCTTAGGGCATGTGCACAATGATTAGGAGCTGGGGCTTGTTATGTCTCGCGCTAAAGGGGTCCGGGTTCTATCGAGGAGTTCTATGGTTCAAGCTTCAGAGTGTCGGGTTCATAGGGGGTTCAGTTTCAAGGTCGTGCCGGTCTCGGGGATAGATCCGGCTTTAGGGTTGAGGTTCAGAATAGGATTCAGGGGAGATGTCGAATGCAGGGTAACTATAGTTGCAGTTCGTGAAGTATTGGGTACCTAGGTTTAGGGTTGAAAAGGTTTTAGGGGATACAGAGGTCAACGTCCTGTGCTCGGGCTATTTCAGTTGAGCCGTGGACTTCGGCGATAGAAGGGATTGTCCGGAACAGGATATGCCCATTGATCGAACCACCTATAGTTATTCGCTCATGTAATGATACAGTCGAGTGTGCCTGTGTGTGTATATATATATATGTATATGTAAAGAAAAATGCGCAAAGGCACAGATACAGTGAGAGTGAGAGAGAAAAAGGGGAGAGAGATTTGAGGGATTTGTGCTCATAGCTTCAACTGACTTCTCCACGAATCTCAACAAGTGGACCCAAAACGCCCTATGTGCTTCAAAAGATTGCGTTCAACACAAGGCCCCATATCCAAAGCCTAAAGCCTTAAACCGTTCTAACCCGCCAAAACCTGAAGAACCCTGATCACTAGTAGCTGCTGCTAAACCCTGAAGTCATTACCTGATACCCAAAGAGCCCAATACCCCGAAATCAAGGAATATAGCTTAAATCATGAAGCCCTATATAATTCAAGCAATAAGCAATATATTCCTTAATTAAGTGGTATTGGGCTCTCTGGGTAGGTGATGTGGCGGTTGGTGTACAGCCTGCTCACTGCTGGCCAGACAATGCGCTTTGGCCGTTACCCAAAGCCCTAAACCTTTTAAATCCTGGGGTTTACGGTTTAGGGTAAACCCTAAACTTTGAAAACCCCTAAACCCTCAACCCTGACGTGGCGGAGGTCCCTCTCTTGAACCTTTTCATACAAAACTGCATCAGGCGTGTTTAGTAGGGCGGGTATAAAGTTCGATGTAAGATTATCGCGCATAACCCCAATACATGCACTGATGAACTTTTGCTCGTGCTTACCAATTCCCCGGGTGCTCCGTGTGAGTCTCGCTACCGAAGCTTCGCACACTGCCGCGGGTGCAGGTGTAATGTTTGGGTTTAGGGGTTTCAGTTTTTAGGATGAGAGCTGGAAGAAGCGTGCAGATTTCATGCCTACCCACAGAGCTCGATACCACTTTTGCAACAGTTTAGGATGAGACAAGCTTCATAAAGCCCTATCCGGAACCCTTGTACTTTTAAACTAGACGAAAAGATCTGCATTGTTCAACCGTTCGCCCATTCAAACCAAAGTTTAAAGCTTGAGAACACTCAGTTGGTAGCCCTGCACCCTCAGCCCTAAATTCTACTCCTGGCCCCAAAAAACCCTGACTTTTCAAGGTCATTTAAAGATCTCCTAGCAAGGAGCCCGAAAGATTTTTTCCGAACCAGCCCCTCTCTAAACTCGAAATCCTAAATCCCCACAGCCCTGAACCCTGAGTCCCAAAAAAACGAAACCCTTAGACCCTAGTGCAGTATGGAAAAAGGTGTTCTAAAAAAAAATTAACGCGCCAAACACCCCTAACCCTTCCCACACTCCTAAACGCAAACCCTAAACCCCAAACACTTCAACCCCAAACCCCTGAACCCCTGAACCCTGAGCCCTGAATCCTAACCCCTAAAGCCTGAAACCCCGGACCTGATGCTCAAGGCTTTCGGCTACTGCTTTGATCATGCTCTCGCTTTTCATCTTCGGTTGCGTGAGCATCGAGATGCGCCCGGGATTTTAGGGGTTTGCTGGTTTAGGGTTTTATGGCTTGGGGCCGAGGGTTTATATACTAGGTATCGATTTGGGATAATTTAGCTTCCCGTATAGAGTCCTCATGATAAGTAATTTTGGTGACTGTTGAAATCGACCCCTGGTTCAGGAATTCTGACTTAAGGATTAGGGTTTAGGGTTTAGGGTATAGGGTTTAGGGTTTAGGGTTGAGGGATTGACAAGGATTTGGGGCTTCAGGGTTCAGGGTGTAGGGATTTAGAGATGTTGGAGGTTTAGGGTTTAGGGTTTAGGGTTGAGGGATTGACAAGGATTTGGGGCTTCAGGGTTCAGGGTGTAGGGATTTAGAGATGTTGGAGGTTTAGGGTTTAGGGTTTAGGGTTTAGGGTTGAGGGATTGACAAGGATTTGGGGCTTCAGGGTTCAGGGTGTAGGGATTTAGAGATGTTGGAGGTTTAGGGTTTAGGGTTTAGGGTTTAGGGTTCAGGGTTTAGGGTTTAGGGTTTAGGGTTTAGGGTTGAGGGATTGACAAGGATTTGGGGCTTCAGGGTTCAGGGTGTAGGGATTTAGAGATGTTGGAGGTTTAGGGTTTAGGGTTTAGGGTTTAGGGTTGAGGGATTGACAAGGATTTGGGGCTTCAGGGTTCAGGGTGTAGGGATTTAGAGATGTTGGAGGTTTAGGGTTTAGGGTTTAGGGTTTAGGGTTCAGGGTTTAGGGTTTAGGGTTTAGGGTTTAGGGTTGAGGGATTGACAAGGATTTGGGGCTTCAGGGTTCAGGGTGTAGGGATTTAGAGATGTTGGAGGTTTAGGGTTTAGGGTTTAGGGTTTAGGGTTGAGGGATTGACAAGGATTTGGGGCTTCAGGGTTCAGGGTGTAGGGATTTAGAGATGTTGGTTTAGGGTTTAGGGTTTAGGGTTTAGGGTTTAGGGTTGAGGGATTGACAAGGATTTGGGGCTTCAGGGTTCAGGGTGTAGGGATTTAGAGATGTTGGAGGTTTAGGGTTTAGGGTTTAGGGTTGAGGGATTGACAAGGATTTGGGGCTTCAGGGTTCAGGGTGTAGGGATTTAGAGATGTTGGAGGTTTAGGGTTTAGGGTTTAGGGTTTAGGGTTCAGGGTTTAGGGTTTAGGGTTTAGGGTTTAGGGTTGAGGGATTGACAAGGATTTGGGGCTTCAGGGTTCAGGGTGTAGGGATTTAGAGATGTTGGAGGTTTAGGGTTTAGGGTTTAGGGTTTAGGGTTGAGGGATTGACAAGGATTTGGGGCTTCAGGGTTCAGGGTGTAGGGATTTAGAGATGTTGGAGGTTTAGGGTTTAGGGTTTAGGGTTGAGGGCCTGGGGTGCTACAACTCCCAGGCTGCGCGAAACTGAGTCCGGGCAATGTTGGAACCCCTAACGTATCCTTAGTAGCTGAGTGGATACACTTTTTGGGAGAATATCACCCACTGTAAAACTGCAAATGTACACTTTTGGGGGGCTTATGAACTTAGCAACTAAGTATCGAAGCCTGTATGAACTAAGCCTCCTTAGACTCCTTCTATATCACCCTGCCCTACTATAGGAATAGCTACCAATACTAGTTGGGGCTCTCCCAAAAAAAATTGTAGTATAATCGACCCTAAGGCTGCACTCTAGTTATTGATGCCCCTTATGTTCTGTACCACCCGGATCCTGCATACATAATATACCCCGAGGATCCACAGTGAGCCTGACCTTCTGAAGACGGAAGAGACTGCGACCATCGTTCGGGAGTTGCTTTGGGTTTGGGGTTCAGGGTTTAGGATTTAGGGTTTGAGGGGGGCTTAGTACTACAGGGGTCTTCAGAGTTCGTTGCAATGTCTACTTACACTATACTAGAATGAGCCGCAGAACCTTTTCATAATTATCAATACATTCATGGTGTAGCGGACGCGCCCCCAGAGGCACTGGAGTCGATCAGAAGAAGAATACCCCTATAAGGTAAAAGCCAGAAAGTTGGAATATTATCCTAAACCCTTTATGGTAAATTACAAGGTATCCTAGCCTGAAACCATATTCCAACTTTCTGGAGTTCCCTTTAGTAGGGTTGAGCGGCTTATTGCTTGTTAGTGAGTCAAGGGTTTGGGGTGGGGGCTTCGGCTTCGGGGGTGCGTCCTTGTAAAGGGATCAATAAGGGTTCCTATTAAGGGGCTCCTTTAACGGGATCTATAAGGGTTCCTATTAAGGGGATCTAGAAGGGATGGTGAATCTCAATTTCTGTAGCTCTGTGGTTACTTGGAGGGTTGGGGGACTTAGTAACTGGTTATTTTAGGGACTTATAAGTGCCATAACCCCAATTAGGGTCCCTTTTCGGGTACTTATAAGTCTACTTACTACCTACTTACTAAGTCCCCCGACCCTCCAAGTATCTTTAGCTTACAGGTGATGGCAACCGCTCTACCCCTAAGCCCTTTACTCCTCAACCCCAAACCCCTAAACCTTAACCCCTGGACCTTAACACCGCGATAATGCATAAGTCTACTGTGGGAACTCAGCTGTTTCAGTTAGATGTGTGGGGTACAAGTACATAGGGTTTGAGGCTGTGGAGGTCTGGCCCACATACGGTTTGCAGCCCATGGCTTTCTTTTCGGGTTTGCAAATTCAGGGCTCAATTTGGATCCCAGTTTGGGCATGGAATTACTCCTTGCTTCCTGAGCCTTAAACCTCAATCCCTTAACCGTAAATTTTGTTTAGCCGTACTGGCCCTCGACGGCCAGCACTCCTGCTTGAGATAGTTTTCTGTGGGGAAGCTGGGTTCATAGCTAGGCTTGTTGTTTAATCGTCCGGCTTTTGGAGCTCGGGCTTTGGGTTTAGATTGTTAGTCATGATTTGGGGTTTCGGGTTCAGGGTGAAGTTTAAACCAAACTGAGCGATCCAGGAATAGCTTGAAGACTGCCGGCTGCATCAGACGAGCACCGGATCGGCTTGCGTTAACAAGCCCAACATGCAGACTCCTACCTTAACCTACCGGAACGCACTTTTTTTGTAGCGTCCCTAGATCAGGCTTTGTAAAAAGAACCTACAAAGAAGTAGGGTTTGGTAGTTTAAGGTAGACACCAGAATAAACTCAAAGTTGAGCCCTGAAGCCCTCCAACCCAAACTCCTAAACCCTTTTCTCCTCAACCACAACCCCTAAACCTTAACCCCTAAGCCCTAAAAAAAAACTTTACTTCTAAACCTTAACCCCCAAATCTTAACCCCTAATTATAAAGCCTTAACCCCTAAACCTTAACCTCTCTGAGGGTGTTTTATGTCTTTTAGTGTGAGCCCAACAGGGGCGAGCCCGGACACCTGCTCTGCAGTGGAGAAAGGCCCAACACACTCTTTAAAAAAAACCTTAACCTCTAAACCTTAAGAACACGATAATGCACAACTCATCCTGCACCGCCCATATCCTCGACCTTATACAGCCTTGAGTTTGGTTAGGTGTTTAGGGGTTTAGGGGTTTAGGGGTTTTTGGGGGTTAGTTTGGGGGGTTTAGGGGTTAAAGTTTAGGGGTTTACAAAACGCCTCTGCCGTGAGGAGCACTTCGGCTCGCTCCAGAGAGCAATCATCACCTTGATACAGCCCCTGGGCTCCTCTTGACTTATCCTCTACCCTATAATGGGCTATATAATGGGTATCTAATAGCTATATTAAGGGTATAGACTTAGGGGTCCTTATTAAGGGTCCTTCCTTTTACCCTTGGATCATAGTATATAGCTACCCAGACCCTCGGGAGGATCCAAAAAGTAGATTCCTTAATGGGGGCTCCTCTAAAGTCCCCTTAGTAGTATAGCGTCCCAAATTACGGGATCTGCTTTTCTAGATCCTCCCAGGGGTCTGGGTAGTAAGCGTAGTAGACCAGGCAACGCTGTAACCCTTGTGGGTGTATGCATAAGTGTGTAATTATGTGCCGTATGTCTACTGCTGGTAAAGAGATGTTCCTGAGCCCGAAATCCCTACTCCGCAAGAAGCCCTCAGGGCTCTTATGCCTGGGGCATTTCGAGAGCACCACTCCAGGGCCCTTTCATTCCTCGGGCTGGTTACTGAATCCGCAGGCAAGTACGAACGTGTACGTACCACAAGCTTCGTAGACGACGATAAGCCCACAGAATCTGGGGTGATTGCTCGAAATCAACTCAGTGTTGAGAAAATAGCCAGGACTCCAAACGGGAACTCCTATGTCAGAGCAGCCCAAATGCCAGCCCTACTAGGGGGTACGGGGTCTTACTGGTACTACCTGGCTATAACTGTAACTTGAACACAGCCAGAGCCGAGGCAACATTAGACCCGAAGCCTTAGGGGTACTTAGAAATATTTTTTATTTTTGGTTATTATAATCCCTAAGAAACAGCTAAAATTACAAATTTTGCTAGGGTTCTAAGTTCAGTATAAAAGCCCTTAATCCGTCAGCAGTAACCCGAACTATTCCTAGGGTTCGAATGAAGTCTATTAAAATAATGTATCCCAGTGCCAGAGCGATGTTCTACCCCTGCATTAGCTTGGTTAGAGGGGTTCGACAACTGTTACAGCTTGGGATTTGCAAGACCTCAGGGTTTAGAGTTTAGTTTAGGGCCTGTTCCCAAATTCACGGTAGAGCCAAACTACGCCCCAGGTTCGTGACTTTGGACTCTATCGCCGCAATCTACTACCCGCTGGTCCAAGCGAAGCCTTATCTGCTTCTCGGAGGGATTGCCCAGAGACTCCAATACCCCTTAGTTAAGGAATATTCCTTAAATGATATTAAGGATCCTACTATAATTTAAGGCATATTCCTTAATTAAGGGGTATTGGAGTCTCTGGGTGGGCTGAATTTAGCACTACTGTTGAATATACCCTGCATTACTCACAATAAGGAATAATTATCCCATAATTCCCATAGTTTAGGGCCATTAAGGGAATGCAGGATTTATTTCATCAGCCGTAGGGTCTAGGGTTTCAGCGGTTTGAATTCAGCCCTGGGGTCCTGGGGTTAAGCGTTTAGGGTTTGGATGTAGCCCTACGGTTTAGGGTTCAGCGCTAAACGCTAGACCACAAACGATCAAGCTGAAAGCGAGAACAACCCCAAACCAGTGTTTAGGATTCATACAACCACTGTCGCTGTCCCAGAGTCATGGTGGCCTCGCGTTTTCAGGCGGTATCTAGGTTTAGGGTTGTTCAGAGTTTAGGGTTTCGAGTTTCCTTGTTCATTGACCGCCAGATGTGTTCAAGTTTGCGATGTCTTTTCACGGGCTTTCGTCTAATTAAGAGTGTTGGGTAGAGGTTACTACCCCTGAGCCAGGGCTAATGTCAATCCAGCCATAAACGCACAGAAACCTTCCTCTATTCGCGTGATTGGGGGGAAGGCAATATGGTGTATACTCTAAGCTTTTTTTTGTAATATGTCCAACCCTGAGATTGGCGCCCGTGTGATCCCTGAGAACTGAGCCGACACCCTATTAATTATGTCCCGAATCCCGAGATGAAACTCGCAACCTCTGTCATGCGGGTAGAACAACAGCAAGAAGCCCTAAGCCCCAAACCCTAAAAGCCCTAACACTTACTGTACCCCCCAAAAAATTAGTAAAAGGGGGACTCTGTGGCTTAAAACGTTAAACTTTGCTCACCTCCGCTATTATTTCATTTCCTAACAGCCTAAAACCGTCATTTTTCGCAATTACCTTATTCATTATTTTCCCAAATTTTCCAATATTTTTTAATTCCATATTACCTTCTTCATTATATTTTGTCTATCCACCTTATCCATTTTTTGGAAGGGGCTTCTAGGGTTTTTTCTCAAATATTGCCTTTCCAACCATCGTTTTTAACACATATTCAACCCTTATTCATTTTATAATAACTCCCTAACATTCATTCCAATTCTCATACCATCGCGCCTAATTCATTTCTCCTATTTTCCATCCTACTTTTTCCAAAGCTCCCTAATAATATTCTTACCAAAGCTTCTATCACTTGAAGTCCTTAAACATCATATTAATTATTTTTAATATGATGATTATTTAATCCATTTCATTTAAACTTAGTCTAACAGTCTAACCAGTTTATCATCTTCTTTATATGGTTCAATGAGCGTTTCACAGCACTTACGACAGCTCCTGCTTTGAGCTTTTATAAATTGTCATTTTGACAGGTCGGTCGGAGGGAGCGTCCACAAAAGGACCATTTTTAAAAACACCTTCGGGGAAACTTGAATTCCATTTCCCCATCAAAATTTCCCCAGACCCCGTATGTTGGGAAATAGGACTTTTTCCACTAATTATACAATAAATCCCCGCACCCCGCGCTTCGGGAAAGAAAACCCGGGAAATTATGACACTTATTTTAAATCTAAAACGGACTGTCGGGGAAGTGACACACAAAACTCGGGGAAATCGCCTCACCAAGAGCGCCAGAGACCGCTTCATGAAGAGTATCTATCGGATGCTACGATATGATGTTTGAGACCGTTCTTGACATAAAAATTTTGTTCAAGATTTTGAAACATCATTCCGAGTAAAACGTTACAACCAAAATCCGAGAAATCCTAAGCGCCAACGCCAACCCTAGCCCAAAATCACTTAAAGAAAAGGCACCTTATATTATAATGCAGTCAGGGGAGTATGATTCAGTGTTAAAGTTTTTATTTTCAGATAAACAAGCAAACATAAAACGAAAGAATGGTAGGACTTACAAAAAAGTTATTATAAATGATGTTGAATATCCATATAACAAAGAAAAGCCACTTGTTAAAAAATTAAAATCAAAACTAGAACAGGTTTCCAAAACTCCTCAATACAGACGCTTTAAAATCCTTGAAAAAGCATCCAAAGGCATTCTAGCTAGAAACGCTTTAAAGAAATATGCCATTAAACAAAAAGCCACAATCACCGACGAACAATCGGCTTTAAAATCTTACGCCAACACCTATTCAATCTCTAACATAAAACTTCCTCATATGAGAGGCTTATCTTATTTCATACACCAAAAGGACAAACTAAACGAATACCTTAAAAAACACAAGTCAATGAAAGTTATAGCTTTTGTTGAAATTGTTTTTGATGACATAGAAACAGAAGACGAAATAATACACTCAATAAAATCTAGACGCTATAATATATTCAATGAAGAAGATTTAGTAAATGCTTTAAACAATATGGGTAAAGACATAGAAATAACAGTAGCAGAAAAACAAATAGAAAGGTCAGGATTAAGAATTAAAAAAATTCATAAAATCACGATACATTATGACAAATACGACCCTACACGAGCAGGAAAATATTTTGACTTACCCGAATGGATTATGAGAAAGAAGGCTTGCATCAACATAAAAAACGACGATGATATGTGTTTTAGATACTGTGTCTTATGTAAGTTTTATGAAATATTCAAAAAAGACCACCCTCAACGAATGTATCATAATAAAAAATATATTGACAACGACAGTTTCTTAAAATGGGATGATCTGAATTATCCTGTTTGTAATGATGACATTGACCATTTTGAAGAAATAAACGGAAGAACAGTATCAATAAATGTTTATACCATAGATGAAGAAAAGAAAACAATAAGACCCGACAGAATAACAACAATTTCAAAGCCAGTTTGTCACGTAAATCTTTTACGAATAGACCACGACGACATTTTTAATCATTATGTTCTAATAAAGGACTATTCCAGACTTATGAGTTCTCAAACCAACAACCACAGAGAAAAACTATTTCACTGTATGTATTGTCAAAAAGGCTTTCAACAAGAAACACTCCTAACAAATCACATAACAAAAGGTTGTCTAGCTAATGAAGTCCAATCCACACAGATGCCAGAAGAAAACGAAAAAATGCAATTCAAGAACTATTATAAAAAACTAAAAGCTCCTTATGTAATATATAGTGATTTTGAATGTTTGACAGCACATTCAAAAGAAGGAATAAAGGGCACTTACGCTGACGATAGTCAGCCTAATTGTCCGAAGGGCACTTACCAATGTCATAAGCCTTCTGGTTTTATGTTAAACGTTGTAAATTCAATAACGAACGAAATGACACCTTATCTATATCGTGGTGAAAACTGTATGGATAAATTTTGTGATACAATGAACCAAATAAGAGAAGAAGTAATGGATAAGATGATGAGTCCGAAAGAAATGATTATAACACCACAAGAACAAGAAGAATTTGAAAAATCCACTCACTGCTTTATCTGTAACGGTAAATTCACAGACAAGGGAAAAGATAAGAAGAAAGTAAGAGACCACTGCCACTTTACAGGAAAATACAGAGGCGCAGCACATAACAAATGCAATCTTGATTATTGTTTTAGATATTTTAAAATTCCCGTTTTCTTCCATAACCTTAAAAACTACGATGCACATCTGATTATATCAAACTTGGATAAGCTCAACACAAAGAAAGACCAGCTCAACGTCATAGCACAGAACAGCGAAAAATTCGTAACTTTTGAACTTAAACAATTACAGTTCAAAGATAGTTTCAGTTTCCTATCTTCTTCACTAGACAAGCTAGTAAAATTAACTAAATATGAAAATAATGAAAAAAGAACAAACTGGCAGGACAACTTCAAATACAGCAAAACGAGTAAATACATAAAATCAGATGAATGCCTAGACTTACTAACTGACAAAGGCGTTTCTCCATATGACTATTTTGATAACTTCAACAAGTTCAACGAAAAAGAACTACCACCAATAGAAGAATTTTACAGCAAGCTTACAGAAGAACATATAAAACAAGAAGAATATGAAAGGGCACAGAAGATATATAAACATTTTAACATACAAAATTTAGGTGAATATCACGACCTTTACCTTCAAACTGACGTTTTACTATTAACTGACGTTTTTGAGAATTTCAGAACAAAATGTCTTGAAGATTATCAGCTTGACCCCGCTCACTACTTCACTTTACCTAATTTCGCTTGGGACGCTATGTTATTAAAAACTGGAATAAAACTGGACTTAATCTATGATGAAGAGATTTATAAAATGGTTGAGAAGGGGCTTCGTGGCGGAATGTGTCAGGTCTCGCACAGAAAAGCAGAAGCCAACAATAAGTATATGGAAGAACTTTACGATGAAACTAAACCCTCTTCTTACATAAATTACCTTGACGCTAATAATCTTTACGGTTTGGCGATGTGTCAGAAATTACCTTATAAAGATATAAGATGGTTAACACGACAATTTACCGAAGACGACATCAAAAATTATTCCGACCTTTCCACTGGATATATTTTAGATGTTGATTTAGAATATCCAAAAGAGCTACACGATAAACATTCTGATTATCCACTAGCACCCGAAATTATGAATGTTACTGCTGATATGCTTTCAGATGCACAAAAAGACATTTACAGAACAACTTATACCAAAACCTATAAAAACGGTGAAGTTGTAGGTGTAGACCCAAAAGATGAAAAGACCAATAAATTAATATTGAATGTAAATGACAAATCAAATTATGTTCTTCACATTAACATATTAAGATATTATTTAAAACAAGGACTAAAACTCAAAAAGGTTAATAGAGTTATAGAGTTCAAGCAGAAACAATGGCTAAAACCGTGGATTGACTTCAACACAGACAAGAGAAAACAAGCCACATCGGACTTTGAAAAGGATATGTATAAATTAATGAACAACGCCTGCTACGGAAAAACTATGGAAAATGTAAGAGAACATATAAATTTTGAACTGGTTGATACACCCGAAAGATTTCAAAAATGCGTTAATAATCCTACCTACAAACACAGACACATTATAAATGAAAATCTCGTTGGAGTTGAAAAGCTAAAAGAAACAGTCAAGCTGAATAAACCTATTTATGTTGGAATGAGTATATTGGACTTATCTAAATTACATATGTATTCTTTCTACTATGACATACTAAAAAACAAGTATCAGGACAACATAAAATTAATATATACTGATACAGACAGTTTTGTTATACATACACAAACAGAAGATGTATATGACGATTTCAAAAGCATATCTAAACATATGGATTTTAGCGATTATGACAAAAATCACAAATGTTATGACCCGACTAATAAGAAAATTTTAGGGAAGATGAAGGATGAAGTTAACGGTAAAATCATTACTCATTTTATCGGACTAAAGCCAAAGTCATATGCATTCAAGGTTTATAAGGAAGACAAGGAAGAAAAGAAATCAAAGGGTATAGTAAAACACAAAGTGAAATCCACCCTTACTTTCAAGAAATACGAACAGACATTAGAAACGACACAATCTGAAAAGGTTAGTTTCAATACCATAAGAAGCAAGAACCACCAAATATACACCATAAACCAGATAAAGCAAAGTCTTTCTTCATATGACAATAAGCGCTACTATATAGATAGTGTAAAAAGTCTTCCATTTGGACATTATCTGGTGAATGAGTTAAAGAAAAGATAGTATTAGATATATAGAGATATGACTAGTAAATATCAGAATGGTAAAATCTATCAAATCGTAGATGTAGGATATAATAAATGCTATATCGGTTCTACTTGTGAAATTTTAAGTCAAAGGTTTGCAAGACATAGATATAATCATCGTAATTCTAAAAAATGGAATACTATTACAAGTGCTAACCGTTTGTTTGATGAGTTTGGATATGAGAACTGCAAAATTGAACTGATTGAAAACTTCCCTTGCAACAGTAGAGACGAGTTATTAAGACGAGAGGGCTATCATATCAAAAGCAATGAGTGTATTAATCGTTGCGTTGCAGGAAGAACAATAAGTGAATGGAAACACGACAATAAAGAAGATTATGAAAACAAGAGAAAGAACTATTCAGAACAAAACCGAGATTATATAAAGCAAAAAAGTAGCGAGCATTACCACCAAAACAAAGATAGAATACTTCAAGGAAGAAAGGAAACCATAACTTGCGATTGTGGTTCAACGTTTAGGAAGGTAGATAAAACTAGACACGAAACAAGCAAGAAACATCAAGACTACATTAATAATCAACAGTCAGAATAGTTAATATTATTTCTTTAAATAATATTAATTATTGTCTTCTGCTATAATCCTATCCTGTGCCAGAAGTAAATGTTTCATATGATATTTACACGACATATCTAAACATCTTCTACACGTTTTATTCATTCTATTGTTTTTCGTCTTATGCTTAAACTCTGACAAGTCCTTAAACCCTCCACACTTTCCACATTGTTTATTTATTTTACCTTCTTCTTCTGTTATTTTAGGCTTTTCACTGAAATCAATATTAAAATCTTCTTTCTTCATATTATACTATTTTACAAACTTATTATTTGCTTTTGTAATCTTAATTCATCAACATCTTTCTTTACATCTTCAATAGTTGTTTCCAATTTGTCAATTCTTTCATCAAGCTCTTCTGGTGTAATACTTTTCGAACCAAAGCCTGTATCGCATATTTCAATGCTTCCATGTTGCAACACACTTTCTGGCTTAAATATTACATCTGGGCTAACATTTCTACTACTTCCGAATTTTATGTTTCTTCTGTCTTCTATTGTATTCGTAGTAGTTATATTTTAGTCTCTTTATGATAAAGTTGTTTTTTACATCTGCACGGAAAGCAAGATATGCCTTTTGTATCAATACGAAATCCTCTCTTACTAGAATTCTTACTAGTATCACTCATTTATATTATTATTAATAATTACAAATAATTATTAAGAATACCATAGGGGTTCTTCTTCTCCAAAACGAATTCTGAATTCATCATTATAATATCTTACTCTGTTCGCATGTAAGTATTTATAACGATATAGATTATTTCACTGGCAATACAAGGGGCACAAAATACGGGGACTGTCCTTTACCCACTATTTAATTGAAATTAATTTCTAAATATTATTAATGAGTAATATTCCGATAGTGAAAGCATATAAAACAAAAGAATATACATTCACACAGAGTAATTACGACGTTGCTCCACGAATCCCCTTCTCAATGGTTATAACAGGTCAGTCGGGGTCTGGTAAAACCGTTCTTCTTTCCAATTTAATATTAGACATTTATAAAGGATGTTTTAGTCGTATCTTCATATGGTCAAGTTCTATTGATTTAGACCCTGTATGGACACCCGTAAAAGATTATATTGAAAAAACATTAAAAACCGACACAAACAAAGAGAAGGTGTATTTTGATACATTCAACATTGATGAAATGCAGAAGGTATTGGACACTCAGCATAAGATTAACCAGTATCAAAAGAAGAATGGATACACCAAATTATTTTCGGTGCTTTTCTTGATTGATGATTTTATAGACCAAGCTTCATTTGCAAAACATAAAAATCTATTGAATGCTTTATACATCAAAGCAAGACACTACGGAGTGAATATAATCAGTTCATCGCAAAAGTATAACGGATTAAGCACGACTATAAGGACTAATTCAAGACAGTTAATATTTTTCAAATTAAGAAACTATAAAGAAGTGGAAAGTGTTTTAGATGAATTGGCAGGTGTTTTAATTAGTAAAAAAGCGATGTCTGATATGAAAAGCCTTCACCAAGCAAAACAACTTCTATTAGAGATTTACAATGTAGCCACCGAAGAACCTTACAGTTTCTTATTTGTTAATTTAATGCAACCTGATATAAACAAAATGTTTATGAAAAACTTTACCAGTTATATACAAATAAGCGATGAAGATAGTTAAAGAAATGATGACTTTATAAGATATAATGCCACGGTGTAAAATAAATTATTCAACTACTCATTTCTATAAAATTGTATGTAGAGACTTGAACATTTGTGATATGTATGTTGGACACACTACGGATTTCATAACAAGAAAGAACTGCCATAAACGAGTTTGCAACAATCCTAACAGCAAAAATTACAACTTACCATTATACAATTTCATAAGAGATAATGAAGGATGGGATAACTTTGATATGATACTAATTGAGACACAATGCTTAAATAGTTCATTAGAAGCAACAAAGAGAGAGCGGGAACTTATTGAAGAGTTAAAGCCGAGCCTTAATAAGTTAATACCATTCAGAACCGATGAAGAAAAAAAGATTATGAAAGAGAAATGGGTAGAGGAAAACAAAGATAGAATAAAGAAATATAAACACAACTGGCATTACGAAAACCGAGACAGACTATGTAGTGAGAAGAAAGCAACATCAACAAAACAGGGACGAAATACTAGTTAAAACGAAAACATATTATCAAGAAAACATTGAGGAACTGCGTAAAACACGAAATAGAAAATGTAATTGTGAATGTGGTGATATATACACTTATTCAAACAAACGAAGACACGAAAGAACCAATAAACACCAAGAATATTTAAAATCTATATCAGAAGATTAATAATATTAATATTAATATTAATAATATTATTAATCATATTAACGAATAGTTACATATTTGAACGGGAAAACGATAAAATATTTTATCACTCTTTTTATCTTTCACTTCTTTAACATCTTTAATAATTTCCTTTAACACAAAGAACCTAGCAGAAGCTAAAAAACTATTACTTGAAGTTTATAACATAGCCACGGAAGAACCGTATAGTTTCTTATTCATCAATCTTATGAAGCCGGATGTCAATGATATGTTCTACAAAAGATTTGATGCTAAATTAGTTATTGAGTAAAAGACTTAAAGACAAAAAGCCTTATAATTATAATGGAAACAGTCTATATTTCTAGTGCCGTTACTGCATCAATGCTATATGGCTATGTTTGTTCTGAACAGATGTTAAAATATATTGCAAGAGACGGATGTTCAACAACAACTTTTGTTAACTGTATTGCAACACCTTTTATGCCCATTTTAGTGCCATTAATATTAACTGGTTCTGGAATATGGCAATGTGCAGAAAGATGTATCTATGGTAGAACGTTTGAGAGTCAAAATCAAAATACACGTTCTGGTTTTCAAGGCTTTCGAGAAAGAACAAATAGTAATGTAGAAGAAAATAATAACAATGAAACTACAACTAACTGATTAATAATATTAATATACATAATATTATTAATCATATTAATGAATAACTTGATTTAAATAGTCTTGATGTTTCTTTGTTTTATAATGTTTTGTTGCTTTATTTGCCACAGTTGTTTTTCCTCCACATTCACAAGTAATTTTTGTTTTCTGTTTTTTAAAAAATTCTGGCGGTCGGTTTAAATACGCTTTCCTGTCAATTTCCCTATATTTGCTCGGATTATTTTTCCTGTCTTGTTTTATTTCCTCGGCATGTTCTTCTCTATATATTTTATGTTTGTAATTCACGTCGTCTTTATTATCTAAATACCACTGTTTTTGATAAGCTTTTTTATCTGCATTGGATGTAAAGGAGTTAATCATATTTAATGATGGTTTAATTTGTTCAGTTAATTCTCTCTCTATTCTTCTTGCTTCTAAATTGTGTTCACATTGTCTTGTTTCTATTAAAATCATTTCCCAATTATCCCAGTGTCCGTTTTCTCTGATGAACTTATACACTTTATAATTATGTTTTGGGTTGTTTGGATTACAACATCTTGTTTTATGATGGTGTTTTCGTTTCGTAAATTCGGTTGTATGACCTACATAACAATCAGTTATATCTGTATTTTTACATACAAGCTTGTAAAAATGAGTACTATTATAATCAATAGGTTTTCTCGGCATATATCTTATAATATATAATTAGTTCTTATAGCTTTAAATATGTTCTTATATTAACTAAAATAAACTGTAATTACAAATTTGAACTGGGAGTTTATAATAAATTTTATCACTCTTTTTATCTTTCACTTCTTTAACATCTTTAATAATTTCCTTTAACACTTTAATTTGTAATTTATCAATATTGCTTAAATCCAGTTCATCTTCGTTAATGTTGCTTATTTCAGTTACATAACAATTATCATTATTAGTCTTCTTTGTAAATATATTACCCATATATTTCATTAGACATTTTATTTTATTTTATACTTAATTTTTACTTTTCGCCTTTGCTTTTGCTTTTGGTTTTGGTGAGTCATCATCATCTTTTTTATTCTTTTTTATTTCTTTTTCTAATTTATCTATCCTATTTAATGCATCTTGTAAAGCACTCCATAAAATACTCGTAGTAGCGCTATAATCAAATTTTAAATATCCATCTCGTCCTTCTCTAACAATATTCCCCCATTCTTTCGGAAATCCTTTATATTCCATCATCTCATTAGCAATAAAGCCACAGCAAGAACGATCGCCATATTTTTCTTTATCAATATATTTATATGTTTTAGGAACAATATATTTTACTAAATCCACTGCTTTTTTAGTTTCTATTTCCTTTATGTTTTCTTTCAGACGCTTATCTGAACTTGGTCCTATACTTCCTGAATATGAAATATCACCGATAACATCAATACCATTAGTATCAACTTTTAAAACATCTTTGCTCTGTATTTGTAAATAAGTCTCACCGTCTATATCATTATTCCTCATATATATTCTTTCAACATTGCCTACTGCTGTTGTGTTAGTAATTTCAAATTTAGTTCCATACATCTATATAATATCATTAGCAACTCTAAACTCTGGTGTTCCTGGTACATTAACATCCACTTCAAATTCTCCCTCACTTGTTAATTTACCAACAGTATTAACTATATCATTGAATACTGTCGGTTTATTCATTGTTATGTTACTAGTATCATTTAAATTTATAAATATATCTGATGGAGTCGGGTCTGCGCTCCGGTTACTTTGGATACAAAAGTTTTGTTCTATTGTTGCAATATGATTTAATGAAAAATTAGCATTTGCTTGTTGATATATTCTTCCCCTTGAATTTATTAAAATATTATTATTAAATGTATTATCGGAACCATTAAAATTACAATTACCACTAAAATTAGAACTGCCTCCTCCTGCTACATTTAATCGGGTAGCTCCTCCTGCTATTGCTCCTATTCCTAAATTATTACAATATACTGCTCCTCCTGCTGTTGCTGTATTCAATAATAATAATGATTGACTATCATTTGATGTATTATAAGCATTAATATTAAATGAATGCATTTTAATATATCCTTGTGCGTTTTTCACTGTTAAAACATTACTTGCGTCAGTTGTGGATTTAAAAAATGTAAATCCATCGTTATTAAATACATTCATTAATGAACCATCCATATTAATATTTGATTTTAGCCATAACGGTTTATGAATCATTGTGACACCTGTATTATTATTACATTCAACATATGTATCAGTATCTCCATCATTTGCAGCTCCTAAAACTAATCTTATTGCTTCTTGGTCAGTTCTTAAATCTAATGATGTATTAGCTTTTGTGGAATTAACATATCTTTCAATACTTGTATTGGCATCTACTAAATCAATAGGATTACTAACTCCTCCTCCTGCTCCTGCTACTAATCCATCAACTTCTGTTTTATTATAATAATTTGTAGCAAGTTGTGTAGATGTTAAATAATCATTAGTTAAAGTTGATACTGTCGCGTATGGTGTTAATGCTGTAGCATCAATCCAATTATTAGCATCAATTTCAGTTTTATTATAATAATTTGTAGCAAGTTGTGTAGATGTTAAATAATCATTAGTTAAAGTTGATACTGTCGCGTATGGTGTTAATGCTGTAGCATCAATCCAATTATTAGCATCAATTTCAGTTTTATTATAATAATTTGTAGCAAGTTGTGTAGAATTTAAATAATTATTAGTTAAATTAGTATTAATAGCATTTATAGCATTAAAATTATCTAATGCTTTTGTATCAACAACGGCTATAGCACTATCTACCTGTGTTTTATTATAAAAATTATTATTTAATTGTGTTGTAGTTTGAAAATTATTTGATAAATTATTATTAATATCAGTAATTACCAAATTCTGACTGTCATTAACTGCTATAATCGGTGCTAATTGTGTATCTAACTCTGCTTGACTTATACCACCACCTCCACCGCCTCCGCCAACGTTTGCTATTTCAGTATCTACATAAGCTTTTGTGGCGTATAAATCATTTAAGGCAGTTCCATTAACAACAATATTATTAGCTGTTAATGTGTTTGTATTGTTCAGTGTTAAGGTCATTATTAAATTAATTTAGATAATTAATTTAACAATGTTTATTTTTAATCATATACTTTTAACCCCAAGTCCTTAATTTCCAGTATCTGTTCTGAAAGCATCGTGATATAGATATTATCTGGCATTTCGTTGGCAGGAATTGTTGAACCTGCTGGTTTCACGATTAATCGCATCATTTGCCCAGCACGTGTTGATATCCCTGAATATGAGCTGTCGCTCAATTTTTGGAAATCAAAAGCGAAAACGAACTGTCTGTCGCGATATTGCTTGAAATTAATATTCATACTATGTTGATGAAACAATGGAAGATTTAATGCTTTTCGTAAATGATAAAAGCATTGAGTAATAGAATTACAAGGGTATTCAGGATACAGTTTAGAACCTAATTGAATTTGGAACTCTAAATCTTTGTTTTTGTCATAAATGCCTTCATCTAATGGGTTATGAGCTTGATGAGGGTGATAAAATCTACAAAACTCTTTGTCAGCATATTCATAACCAAAGCTTGGGTCTCCCGCTTTGTAAAAAGTGACAAATGAAGCAACTAGTTTAGATACAGAACGAATAACATTGACACTGATGTCTGTTAAACCTTTAATTGATTGTGATTGTGTGATATAAGTTGTATAAGTAATGGGTAATCCTTTACCTTCTAAAAGATGTTTGACATATTCATTGTTTAAACTATTGTCAAGGGTGCAAACGTCACATACAACACGTGCATTAGAAATTTCCCAATCAATAGATGTATTTGTTGCCTTACCTACATCACCTGCTACTGCGACTGTAAAACGTTTTCGGAGGTCTTCATTAATACCTGTATCGCTTTCATCATAATTATTGGGGTCAATAATACAATCAACAACATTCGTTACGAGTTCTAATTCAATCGTCAAATTACCCATATATTTTAATGGTAAACATTTAAACTGAGAAAATAAACCACAAAGCGGTTTAAAACCAACAGTCATTTCGTTGTAAAAACCTAAACAATTAGCGCTATTAACTTCATAAGTTAATGCTGTGCCTCCTCCTTTGCTCACTAATGTTAGAAGTTCATCATCATATCTATAACCGAAGCCTTCATTTGCTTCGTCTCGTCTTGCTCCTGATGACATCAATTTAGAAAACATATGATGAACACGGTTGTAACTGTCAAAATCTTCAATAACTTGACTTCCTGCAATAATTCGCATTCTTCTGAAAAAGGAATATGGTGATGATAAGGGACGAAGTTTTCTGAAATTAGTTCCGTCTTTGTTGTTTAGTGTAAAGAATATTCTTACGCTTTGAGGGTCTAACCAACTATTGTCTTCACCGTTTAACGTGAATTTTAATACACGATTTCCTGACGATGGCTTATAGATATTTGAACCAGAAGGCCAGAATGTAACGCTTCTTCTGTCTGTTATATAACTTGCTCCTTTGTTTAATTTAAATGAAAGGTTATCAACTAGAATATCCTCGGGCGAAAAAGTTTCCATCTGTATATATACACCATTAGAAAATTTAATTAAATATAATTTATAATTATATTTAATCAAATAATTTAAAACTATATGTATTTTCATTACTGTTTTTCTTCTTGTTCTTGTTCTTAACTATACTATTTATTTCTTGTCTGTCCACATCATTTTCTTCAACTAACTTCCGTATTTCTTCATAGCTGTTCTGTTTAAATTTCTTCTCCGGCTTCGTCTTTTCCATCTTCTCGTAAGTCTGCGCTTTGTAATGAAACATTATTTATATTATTTAGATTTTTATTCATCTTGTTTATCTTTTTGACATTTTCCCTATAAACTTTATCCCAAAATTTAGGATTAGCATCATAACGTTCCTCTAAATATTTTTGATGTCTTCTTGTGTTTAGGTGTTTCATTCGTGCTTCGTCATAATTTCCTCCATCATTGTAATTGAGCTTGCCAAGGATTATGTATGAACCGCCACATTGATTACATATTATTTTTGTCATTTTTATATTAATAATATAGAGATTTTTTAATCAAACTGTTGTAAAAATTCTTCTTGTGTTATCGGTAAATTTCCGGTTTTATTATGAACGTTAGCGATATCAGCGAATTTATGATTATCAAACGGGTTTAACGAACTGCTGTTTAATGTTAAACTGCCTCCATCAAAAGCGCTCACTGGGTCTCCGGCTTTTCTTATTCTCAAATTTGTTCCTGTCTCATCTGGTCGTTGTCCTGATACAAAAGGCGAGCCATAGCTTCTCGTTCTAAAAATGTTTCCGTAATCATCATTTATTTGTTGTCCTACTGCCGACCCTAATGAATGTGAAATTATATCAGTAATTCCGTAATGTTTTTCACCGTCTATTTCAATAGCACCGCCTTTAATAAATTTATCAACATCTTTATAACGTTTTGTATTCCGTGTCTGGTAGAACGGTAGTTTTAAATCATCATAAAAATCAACCGGGTCTTTTGTCCCAGCAATGTATAACTGACTTCCATTTCTATAGATCCTGTCTGGGCTTTCATACGCTAACCTTAACCCTTGTGTATCAGTTAGAAAAGACCAATTCCCTGCTAGTTCTTCTTTAACTTCATTATGTATCTTGCTTCTTGTATTAGGCGCTTCATATAATATACCTTCATTTCTTCTTTTATGTTTATGCATTATAAATTAACTTATAAATTAATTTTTCTCGGACATTTTATATTAATATGTTAAAGTTTAAGAAGATATATATTGACAGTAGTTATAAAGTCAGTGGCACTTCATCTGATTTTACTATTGACTTGCCTGAAACAGTTCAACTAGAAGATAACATAAAGTGTATAATACATGAAGTGAGCATCCCGCATTCTTGGTTTTCAATTCAACAAGGTTTTAATGACAGTCTCTATTTTTTATCAGTTAGACCCTAACGGAGTAAATCCTGATATCATTGACTATCGCATCTTTTCAATTGATGAAGGTAATTATTCCGGTGCGGAACTTGCTGAACGAATTGAATTTTGGTTGAATGATTATTTTGACAGTAGAAATCCTGATGTTGCTAGAACCGACACTTACACAGTTTCATATAACACAAAACTTAACAAAATTCAAATAGCCGTTAATTATGCTAATCTTATCTTCAATGTTTTTACAGAAGCAGAAGTAATAGCCAATCAAAACCAATTTACAGGTATTGATGTTAGTAATTTACGTTCAATAAATAAAGTCCTAAATATTGTTGATAATGCACCTACTCACGGAATTGCTTTACCCTTCGTGTCAGGCTTTCTTGATTTAGTTCCGATTAAAAACCTTTATTTACACTGTAACGAAATAAGCAACTACAATCAATTGACGGTGGCTGGTAATTCAAGTATTATAAAGAAAATAAATGTGACAGTTCCATATCTCGGAATAATAAACGACAATGACATCAATGAGTTTGATTATGTAGATTGCAGTAATAAAATTCTACGCAGGTGCAATTTCAGATTTTCGGACGAGTTTAACAAAACAGTTAATTTTAACAATGTTGATTGTAGTTTCTCATTGACATTTTTCAGAGGTTGAAAACATACTTAAACATAAAAAACCATATATTAACATACAATGCCTGACTATCAAAAAGGTAAAATATATAGAATTTGGGACAGCTCTTATAATAAATGCTATATTGGTTCAACTTGTGAAGAGTTAAGTCGTAGATTTTCATCACATAAACGAGATTATAAAAGGGGGGCATTAGACAAAACAAAATACTCAACTTCTTGGAAACTCTTTGATGAATACGGAGTTGAAAACTGTATAATTGAACTTATAGAAAAGTTTCCTTGTAATAGTAAAGAAGAGCTACACGCAAGAGAGGGAAAATATCAAAGAGAGATTGATTGTGTTAATAAGAATATATCAGGTAGGAGTTTAAGACAGTATAATGAGGATGAAAAAGACAAAATCAGATGTTATAGAAAACAACATTATGAAAACAATAAAGAAGAAATATTACAACGAAACAGAGATTACCGACAAAACAACACGGAATATATCAAGGAGCAAAGACAAAAGTATTATCAGGAAAACAAAGAAATTTTGAAGCAGACCGCTTCAAAAAATTATTATAATAACCTTGAAGAAAGGAAGGAAAAGAGTAACGAGTATTACAAGAATAACAAGCTAAAAATCCTTTCTCAATGGAAGGAGCCTTGGACTTGTGATTGTGGAACAACCTTAACAAAAAAGCATAAGTCAAGACATTTAAAATCGTTAAAGCATCAAAACTACATAAATCAAGCAAGCCAACAAACACCAGAAAGCAGTTCCTAAAATCTTTTCTACATTATTTCTATTTTACATAAAATAGCAATAATATAGACTATATTATATATGTCAGAAGTGCCTGAAACAGTTATTGAAGCAGACACCAAAAACGATAATGAAGAAGCAACTAAAAATATTGAAGAGCCAAAACCAGAAGAGGTTAAAGAAGAAACACCAGAGGAGACACCAAAGGAAGAACCAAAAGAAGAAGCACCGAAAGAAGACGAACCGTTTAAAAATAAAACGGATAGGATGAAACATAAAAAAGTAAAATGTGAAGGATGTCAAGCGGAAATGACATTAAAAACTTTAAGATATTCTCACAAATGTAACGGTAAAACAGAAGAGAAGCTAATTAAACCGAAACCAAAAGCAAGAAGTGTAGCCATTAAACCTATTGAAAATCAAGTAATAAAAACTGTTAAGCCAATGCGGATGAAAGAAAAACAAGAAGAAATAACATACTCTGAACCTATTGAAGTAAAAACAAAAGCAACGCCAAGTGTGCCAAGTGTGCCAGTTAGAATGGAACGCGAACGCGAACACATACCTCCACCTAAACAATTAACGGCAACAGAACTTTTACAACAGCATTACAATGAAATTAGGAAAGCTAAACAACAAGAAAAGATTGAAAAAATTAACAGGTTCAAAAGCAGTATGTTTTAATATTAATATTATTTTTATCTAAATAATATTAATAATGAGTATGTTTAAGAGCAAAGCAGAGTTTAAACGTGCACCCCCTGTTTCAAAATATTATGATTTAGAGGAGACAATAGGTGTTGCGTCACGTAAAAAGGAATTAGAAGATATGAAGTTAAGAGTTGAAGAAGCCGAGAACAGAGCCAAAAACATTAGGTTAAGGAATGACTGGGTGGAACATCAGAAGAAAGCACTTTATCAAGGTCAGCTGGATGATGTTAACAGACAATTAGAGAGACCTATGATGCCATTTAGAACAAAAGAAGAGCTGGAAAAACGTCAATCCGACCTAAAAAATATTATAGCAAATATAATCTAAATTAATAATATGATTAAAACGTTGAAATCTGAACTAAAATTACGTCCGACTTATGACGAAATGATAGGAATGATTGAAAGTCAAGGCGATGTTACGCGACCTTCAATTGAAAGTGTCATTGACAGACGAGCAACCATATTTAGAAATAATCAATACGGAAGCCAGTTTGATAATGTTGATTTTCTAGGATTGAAGAAGCAGGAAGAAGACAAAGTTAGAAACGAACTTAGACAAGCACAATTAAGAAAAGCCGGTATTGAGCAGGGCACCTCAACGGGTGTTTTAGCTGTTGGTTCAAGTGGATTCAACACCCCCCTAGAAATTGAACTTTTGGATGGAAAAGAATTAAGCGTTGATGAAATATCTAGAATACAAGCAGAAATGGAAGCTCACAATCAAAGAATGAAGGAAGCGCGAAACAGGGTCGTTAGTAGCGCTAGTAGCGATTTAGCTGACGTTCATTCTCAATCATTACCCGCAGGTGTTCCGGTTCATTCAATGGCTTCTGATGGTGATGACGAAATGCAAGAATTAGAACCAATTGAAGGTGACGATGCGGTAGCATCCTCAGGGCGAAGCCGTGACGAGGAGGAGCAAATGGAAGACGATGAAGAGGTTGAAGATGATGATGTTGAAACGCAGGTGCCACCACAATCGCGAAAACACAAGGAGATGATTGACTATAACAATAAAACTGAAAGGTGGAGGCAAAAGGATGTAAATTTTGATGACATTTTATTTCAAATGCATTTAAGAGGAATAAACTTAACAAAAGAACAGCAAGAAGAAATTGATAAACTAAAAATAAAGGGAAAGGGTAAATCAGAAACTAAAAAAGATTACTTGTTAAGAGTGATGGAAGGATTAATTGAAAGTGGAAGATGGACAGACCACGTTAATGACCGGTTGTTACAAAGTAGAATGAAGGAATGGCGAGAAATGAAAAAGGGAAAAGGTAAGGGCGGTGGTATTGGTTCTGCTATTGCTAGTGGTGCAAAGGCGGTAGGTGGTGCTGTATTGGATGCCGGTAAAGAAGTTGCAAAGGATGTAGCTCTCGCAGTAGCGCAAGATGCATTATTAAGTATTATATAAACAAATATATAGAATGCTTAAACTTCGCCCTACTTATGAAAAAATGTTAAAGGAAGCCAGAACTAGAAGGTTAAAGATATTACCAGAAGGACAGACACGAACACAGCAAGGTATATTTATTGATGATGTTGATTTTGAAGAGTTTGATTTAAGTAGCTATGATAAGAGAATGAATATTAGTAATAATAATGATAATGATAATCCGAATAAAGCAACTCAAACAGATTTTAATTTAGCTTCATCTTCAAATTCTTCTGTTAGTGAAAATATGAGAACTCCCGAAGAAGCATTTAAAGAAGAAGTTAGTGAAGCATCTAGTATAAGAAGTGATGAGAAATCAGTTAATAGAAAAGAGGAGAAACAAAAAGAGAGAAGCCTAATGAGAAGAATGATTGATAGTATGTTTGGAAATGATGAATACGAAGAATGAATAGAAGAATTACGAAGAATGAGAGAGCAACGACAACGACAGCAAAGAGAAGAAGAAGAAGAGGATAATATGGAGCGTGTAGCAACAGAAGAAAGCCAAGCGAGTAGTTCTTCTTTACCAATGAATGTTAAAAAATCTTATGAGCCATCATCATCTTCATCAAGTTCTAGACGAAGTTCAGGAAGAAGTGCGTTACTGCCCGTTGAAGAAGGAGCATTGAGTGAATACGTTCAATCCAGCCCTCCGGAAACGGTTCAAAGTTCAGTGCCCTCTGATAGAACAGTTGAATATTTACAAAGTTCCCCGCCCGTTAGTGTTGCCAGTTCGGAAAGGACTATTGAATACATAAGGTCAAGGAGTTCATCAGGAAGAAGTAGATAAATAAATATTTCTTTCAAATGATTTTATCCTAAAAGAAAAATCACTTAAAGAAATATTTATATTTAATAGATAAGATAGATGAATTCTTTTCTAGTTTCAGAAAATGGAGAAAAATTATGCATTGATGAAGACCTGTTTGACGCGATGTGGAACTCAATTGAACCAAATGAAGAGTTACAAAATCAAAGGAAGTTGAAAAAGAAAGCACATAATGACCGATTGAATGCTAAATATAGAGAAGAAGGTTATTTTAAGAATTACTTTAAAAACAACAGTCGTGAATATGAATGTGAAAGATGTGGTAGTATGTTATCAACAAATACAATAAGAAGTAAGCACTACAAAAGCTTAAAATGTCAAAGACTTTCGGAAGAAAGGAGACAAGTAGAATTAGGAGAAAGAATTGTAAGAAAGGTGCTATTCGGATGATTTAATATTAATAAAATCTTATTAATATTAAATATGAGTAAAAACGAAGTTCTGGAAAATATATATTATGATTTAGAGCGCGGTTATGGAAGTGTTAGAAGCTTGTATGAAGAAGCTAAAAAAGATGGTCTCGTAATAACATTGGAAGAAGTTAAGGAATGGGTTAAAAAACAACCTAATAAACAAAGAAGGAACTATAAGAATTCAAACAGTTATTCACCACCTTTTGCGAGAGCTGTTTATTCTGTTGATATTATGGATATGAGTAGCTTGATGAAAGATACTGACACCTTTAAAGAAGAGTATAAGCGTTATGGTTTGATTTGTATTGATAATTTTAGTAAAAAGACTCACGTAGTGCCGATGGAAAACAAAGATGGAGAAGATGTTTATAAAGCTTTTCTGGAATGTTTCAAAGTATTAGGACAACCGCAAAGTATCTATACCGACCACGATGGAGCATTCAATTATAAGAAATTGCAGGATTATTTCAAAGGTGAGGGCATTACACACATTGTAACGTTGACACATGCTAATGTAGCAGAAAGAGCTATTAGAACATTTAAAAAGATGATTGGTGATAGAGCTTTACAAACAAAAGGGGCTTGGACGATATTATTGAAACCTGTCTTGGATAAGTATAATAATAAGATGGTTCACTCAACAACAGAAATGATACCAGACGAAGCACATAAAGACGAGAATTCTGTTGAAGTTAAGGCTAACACAGTGTTGAAAGAAAAGTATTTAAGGAGATATCCAAAGATTGAAGTCGGAGATAAGGTTAAAATATTTGATAAAGGAAAAGGCAACTACACCAGCAGGAAGGAGACACGCAGTCAATGGTCTGAAAGAATTTATGAAGTCAAGGAAGTAAAACGAGACCCACAGCTAAATAAATATTATATTTTGGAAGGTAGGGAAAAGCACTATAATAGGCACGAGTTGTTATTAGTTGATTGAAAATATAAAATGACTTAAAGACAAAAAGCCATATAATATTAGAGAAATGAGCGAGGAACGTATGGAGAAACGTTTGAAGGAGGAAGAAGAACAACTGAAAATAAATGAAATTGAACTTGAAGAATTAAATGAGGACATAGAAAATATTTATAAGAAAATATTTAAGTATAATAGCAAAATAGAAGCATTAGATGAAAATAATTCAGAAGAACTTGTTATGTGGCTTAATAAAAAGTCATCTTGTTATTTTGACTTGTCAAAAAAGATAGATAATAAAAGTAGTAAGTTGAAGAGTATCAAATGTTGTAAAGATATGATTGAAATGTGGAAACGAAATCTGAAGCAGTCTAGCCAAAATGAAACCTAAAATAAAAATCACTTAAAGACAAAAAGCCATATAATATTAAGAAAAAAAATGAGAGGAGAGCCGATTTCAAGAATTGTTGAAAGAAAATTCAGACCAGACAAACATAAGGATGTTTCTAATTTTATAGGACAATGCTTGAAAGACGGTTTATTTCCAACTTATGAAGAATTCATCAATGACGTCCTAGGATTAAACTTTGGTAATAATATTGTTAATGATTGTATGTTAAGCTTTTATGGTATTAGTGAGAAGTATTTTGAAACAATCAGAAAGCTTATCTGTTGTAACACTTTATTTAGTTATGAAAAAACAGCTTATGGATTATATAAAGATAGAGGCGTTGAAAACTTCTTTGAAACGTTCAATCACATAAACAAAATTATAAATTATGTTCAGAGCAAACTAAATTATGAAACAGATGATGGTCTTTACACGGTAAAAGTTATAATAATGACAAACATTTTCAGAATGGCAATGAATAAAGCTTCAAGGTCTGAAAGTCTTTTTCATATAAACTCTATGATTAGTAGGTCTAATTCAAGAGACTTTTTAGATGAAGATACAACTGTTATGACTTGTAAATGTGGATGTGTAATTAAAAGGTCTCAATATAGAAGACATATAAACACTAAAAAACACGGTGAGCTAATGAAAAAGATAATAGAAAAAGAGCTAATGATAAGAAAAGCAATAAAGTTAAATGAAACGGATTAAATAATCATCATATTAAAAATAATTAATATGATGATTAAGGACTTCAAGTAATAGAAGCTTTGGTAAGGGTATTGTTAGGGAGCTTTGGAAAAGTAGGATGAAAAATAGGAGAAATGAATTAGGCGCGATGGTATGAGAATTGGAATGAATGTTGGGGAGTTATTATAAAATGAATAAGGGTTGAATATGTGTTAAAAACGATGGTTGGAAAGGCAATATTTGAGAAAAAACCCTAGAAGCCCCTTCCGAAAAGTGGATAAGGTGGTTAGATAAAATAAAATGAAGAAGGTAATATGGAATTAAAAAATATTGGAAAATTTGGGAAAATAATGAATAAGGTAATTGCGAAAAATGACGGTTTTAGGCGGTTAGGAAATGAAATAATAGCGGAGGTGAGCAAAGTTTAACGTTTTAAGCCACAGAGTCCCCCTTTTACTAATTTTTTCCCCCTCCCCCCACACCCCCACCCCGCCCCCGGCACCAGCCTTCATGGGTAAACCCCCTCTGCGGTGTTGTGCCCGCCACCAACTGCAGGCATGGCATATACCGTGAGCCGGTTGATTTATAGACAGGTGGGATGCGTAATGCAAAGTTCTAGAGTTTGGGATTTCGCAAGTATGGCTAGAGCGTTTGAGTTTGTCTTTATGGCTTTCTGTCATGGCTAATTAATGACTGTTGGTCGCTTGTGGGTTTTGCTCATAAATCTCGGTTTGCAGGAGTGGGGCTTTTCGAAACTAAACCGAAACCCTAACCCGAAATGCCGCCAAAGGCTTGTGATTTTCGCACCGATGCTCATCGTTATATCAGTCGGCCACGCACTTACGTGTTGTCTCGCCGTTTTGGGATTAGGGTTGCGGGTTTAGGATTAATGTTAGACGCGAAGGTTTGGCGAGGTTGACGCTGTGCTGCCGATATGTGAGTGCTGTTGGTACCGAGCTCAAGTCGCATATGTTGACGAGCCAGGGTTTCAGGGTTTAGGGACCACACGACCTCCAAGTCCTGTTCAAGAAGGTTTGGTTTACCATGGACATCGGAGAAAGTAAGTATCGATGATGAACTCTAGCGGCATGGTGCCAAATCCCCCAGGACCCCCTTCTCATTATTGTGGCCATGCTCTGAAGAACTCTTACTTTTGCTTCGAGTTCAGGGTTTGGGGTTTCAAGGCTTTGGGGGCATATGTCAAGATTCCTAGTAGCTGAGGGGATACACTTTACACTTTTTGGGGTGATATTACCCACTACAAAACTGAAACCCTAAACCCTAAATCCTAAACCCTAAACCCTAAACCCCTTTCTGGGGCTTAGGAACTCAGCAACTAAGGATTCGAGACGATTAAAGGCGGCAAGGCTTTTGGCTCTGGGGCTTTAGAACTCAGGGTTTGGTGATTCTGTTGATGATATAAATCTTGCATGACCTTAAGGACTCTAAACTATGGGAATTACGGTATATTCCTTATTATGGGTAATGAAGGATTTATATCATCAACCGTTAGGGTTTAAAAGGGCTCGGGGTTAAGAGTTTATGGTAGAAGCCAGAAAGTTGGAACATTAGTATCCTCATGCCCTGAAGGTAAAGGCAGGATAAGGGATCCTAGTACTAATCCTCCTAAACTCATGTTCCAACTTTCTGGCTTCTACTTTAAACCCTCAACATTAAAGCCCTGAAGCCCTAAACCCAAAGCCCTCAAGCCCTGAAGCCCTATGTCCTAATCCCGAAAACCTAGACCCTGCTGTAGGGCTTCTGAGTGCCAGACTTAGAGCTGGTGCTGGCTATGGGTTTTGGTCTTCTGGAGGCCTGGGCTTCTTAGGTTCAGGGTATAGGGTTTAGGGTTTAGAGTCTAGGGTTTAGGGTTTAGGGATTAGGGCTCTTAGGTAGTCTTCTCGTGGTCGCAGGACCGTTACTGCTAGGACTATTGTTGCCAGTGAGTCGGTTGCTGTTGCTACAACTGACAGTATGTACCGTGGGTATACCATTCAGATGCACTTGGACCCTTTAGCCTTTTATTATGCAAATCTCCCTAAACCTAAAGCTCTGCGCCTTAAGCCATAAACCCTAACTTAACCGACACATCCAAAGTATAGTCTATGTATATCTATAACTCATAAGGTCTGCTCGACTCTTGAGTTCGAGGGGTTGTGTATGAATTCTTTGGTTCACGGACACGATTTGACAGGGACTTTTGCACCTTATGGGCAATATAAGCCTTCAATGCCTCCAGGGTCGATTTTAGAACTTCGGAGCGATTGGAAGGGCCCACGGTTTAGGGGTTTAGGGTTTAGGGTTTGGGGTTTAGGGGTTTAGGGGTTTAGGGTTTAGGGCCGTGGGGATTCCACCCAGGTCTCATGAACTTGGTCACGGCTGTTCTGGTTGAAAATGCGCTTGTGACTTGGCAGCAAGAGACGCCATGTTTTGGGGGATGTACGGTTGATGATGTAAATCCTGCATGACCCATGCATAATTAGGAATTAGGAATATACTTGTTTTCCCATAGTTTCGGGTCCTTAAGGTAATGCAGGATTTACAACATCAACAGTATGGAGCCATTTCGTTGATTTCCGCAAGACGCCCGCGGAGCTGTAGCATTTTTAGGGTTTAGGGCAAGCGAACCAATTGGAACTCGTCTTGCATGGTGTTTGCTAACCCTAAACCCTAAACCCTAAACCCTAACCCCTAAACCCTAAACCCTAAACCCCTAAACCCTAAACCGCCACATCGCTCTCTCACCAGACCCTAACCCTCCTCCTACCCGAAATCTGAAGGGCTTTAGGGCTTCGGGTTTAACCCTAAATTCAAAAACTAAACCCACACCAAAGGCCCTGTAAGAAGTATGGAGTTTGGAAAGAGCTGTGACTTGGTGGCCGAATATGTGAGATGAAGTTCGACGCCCCTTGGGATCAAGAACCCCCGGCGCGATCGAAGACTATCGACTCCATTTCTGTTCCTGGGTGGTCGCATCTGCGGAGCGTGTTCGGCTTCTTGCAGTTTGATGTACTTTCTAACTTAGGTTTTTAATCTACAGAGCCATGGAGCCCTCGATGTACAGCGCCTTGCAATCTAAGCCCTGACAGGACCCTGAAGAATCTACTTTTTTGGTACGGACGTGTACAAAGAAATCAAAATAAGGATTCCAAACAAAGTTAAGGTAAAGTCTATCGGATTATCTCTCGAGTTTCCCAAAACCCTGGAAACCTCAAGACTCTAAAGCCCGAAACCAAAAGACCCCTTACAACTCCATCGGGCTATGAAAGCACGTTTTTGATGGTTCCCAGGACGCCAAGGAATATAGAGGTCTGAATCATCACCTTATCATCGCCCATAGTACGATTCTTTCGGGTTCCTCGAAACGCAACTACAAGGGCTGTAGTAGGGCTTTCAGAGTTTTCTCATAATCACCGCCATTTTTCCTGAAGAGCCACGTAGAACCGAAGCGCCAAGCCCGATGACCTGGGTCAAC
This sequence comes from Symbiodinium sp. CCMP2592, assembly GCA_905221615.1. NCBI lineage: Eukaryota > Dinophyceae > Suessiales > Symbiodiniaceae > Symbiodinium > Symbiodinium sp. CCMP2592. Next base: position 53,720 of record CAJNDT010000086.1, on the reverse strand, counting down.
TGAGGAGGTGTCGGCCAACGAACAAGAAGAGGAGGGCTTAGGGCTTAGGGAGCTCGAAATGGAGCCGTATAGATTTCAGCATGCTGTGGCTTATTCATTCTGGATGGTTGAATACAAGGGCGCGTGGATCTGTGATCTCAGCGAATGACTAGGCTGACATGAAGTTTGGGACAGGACAGACCCATTTCGGATGCTCACGGCCCTGCCTACTTGTAGGTTCGTTGATGGGCAGGTATAAGTGGAGTTATCCTACTTATAGATCCCACTTGTATAACTGCCCATGAACCTCCAAGTGGAGTCCTTATAGAGCCCCGTATAGGTCCCGCACAGGAACCTGGTTCACCTTCAAACTACCCATAAACCTCCAAGTAGATGGAGCTTGCTTCATGTGAGGACCGGGTCTTCCAGGGGTGTTTATGATGTGGGCTCCTTCCTGAATTCCAAGCCGCAAGCCCTTTGATAATTAGGCTACTTTTTGGGGGCTACTTATTATGCTTTCGTTATACACGTCTTGGAAGCAAGTAGATTCTTTGGGGTACGTGTGATTTCAACCTGTTTCAACCAGAGTAGTGCAGCCGACAAAGCGCATTTAGTGCTAGCAGATCTGCTAGTAGTATCTGTACTACTCAAACAAAAGTAAGTTGCTACTGTTACCCTCGCCTTTCAGAAAACACCATCGTCAGTTGCAGAAACCGCAAGGTTCGCGCGAACGACAGTTGTCAAGCAGTGTTGTTTGGTGGTTCATGCAGCATCGAAGGTTCCCATCGAAGTTAGCTATTCTGCAATATGATGATTACTGTTGTTATTGGTAGGTGGTGGGTCTGCTGCCGCGCGGGGTGGTGCGATTCCTTTGCTGGCATGTGCTGAAACTCGGGCTTTGGCGCTTTGTTCGCCCGAGATTGAACTTTGCTTTGCTTTCGCATCGGTTTTTTGGTCTGTTTTCTAACAAAAAAGTGATCCAGCCGGCGGCACTGTGCATAAACATGTTCAGCTCTGCATTTCGCCTCGATTTTGTCTGTGTTTTCCTGTGTGTGTGTGTGTGTGTCGCATTTCGCATCGGTTTGTGCAGTGTTTTTGCCGACTCTCGACTTTCTGCACATGCCGGCTTTGATTTGCATGTGTCTTTCAGCTCTGTGAGGGGCTTGGGGGGGGGGGTGGGGGGGGGGGGGGGGTGATGACGTCCATGCGAATGCGGCTTGTGTCTCCTTTTTCTTTGGTTGCGTTACTTCTCAAACGCTACCAGTTGCTCTGTCAACCCGTGCTTGCCGTTTCTTGTTGCTTCACTTTGGAAACGTCCACCATGCAAAAACCTCGCGTTTTCGAAGCTTTCCAGACAAACACTTCCCAAATGAGCCCAAAAATCAACATAAATCAAAGACGAAAAACATGTTATTTGCGACACTTCCGCAAAAACCTCAACAAAAAACAAGACAACAAACTATACAAGTTTAAAGTCCGATACATCGTCTTGTTTGACGAAAACCACGCAAAACACTGCGTTCTCTAGCTTTGGGCCAAAAAACCTGCCAAAAATAAACAGCATACCCCGCGCGGCGGCAGAAGCACCGCCTACCTTGTTATTGCTTTGTTTACTGTTGTTGCTCTTGTTTGTATACAGATAGGTATGTGTATGTACATGATGTATATAAATAAATAAATATATATATATATATATATATATATATATATATATATGCACACACACACATAGCAGTACTGTACCAAAAAGTACAATGTGAATAGAGCAGGAGAGGAACCAGCTGAAGAAGAAGGTCAAGCGCGCTTTGCCAACGCTCGGGGCTCAGCCACTCAACCCTAAGCCCAAGCCGTACCTGGACCCGATAAAAAAAACTCCATAGGGACTGATAGAAGGAAGTCATAATAAAGAACTCTAGAACAGCTTGGTTATAAGTAGAAAAGCAGATTCAAGCTACAACTATATCAGGAGACTTTGAAAAATGCTAATAACTAGTTCTGAACCTCCAAATACCTGACGAAGGCTGATCGCGACGTTTAACCACCTGGACCGCGATGAAAGCGGCTTCATCACGCGAGAGGACGTGCATGTCCAGCATAGTGCAGTCCAGGAGCTAAGCTTCAGCCTTAAATGGTCGTTAGTGATATATCACCAGTATGACTGATGTTCATGGTGATGATGATGACCATCATTATCATCCTCGTCATGATTGTTGCTATTCAGTACTCGTGTGTGTACTTGGCTGTAGCGGTTTACAGTTCTCATCCGCACAAGGAGCCCTGGAAACAGAGGGCCTGTCGCAAGGGCGTGTCGATTGCGCCGGTTTTTGGGCGGCTCAATTAGCTTGTCGAGATATAGCAGGGTCCCCTTCTTTTTCGAAGGCTTGGGCAACTGCCGAGATTTGAAGCGTCAACCGTCATCGTCAATAGGGGCCCCCTGCCAGTTGAGCAGCTAAATAACTTGCACAAAGTCCTGGCAGATACACACTAGGCAGAAGTTTGTTCAGTCACAGCAGAGGTGTGAGCTGCAGCGCGCCATTGGAGACATTTCGTTTCGGGAGGCGCTGATAAGAATCTAAACCCACAGCCTAAAACCCTAAATCCTGGAACCCTAAACCCCTAAAATTGAATTTAGAGTTCAAGCTCCAGGAGAAGTTTGGAATGGATGCTTTCGAGAACGATGGACCCGCATTCAACCTGAGACCCTATTTCCCAGGGCCTGGGCTTGATAGCCGCAGGCCAACTTGGAGGATCATGGGACTTTGTAACTGGGGTTATTAATCCGAAGCCCTGAACCCTAACAGTCTTCAGCAAAGATAGCTGTGTGAGGAGATCGAAAACGTTCCCATCGAGATTTTACCTTCCAAGGCAACTTGAGCTTGGAATGAAGGGTTTAGGGTTTTGGGGTTTAGAACTTAACTTGGTATTTAAGATTCTGGATTTACCATGTCAGGTGATCCTGCTTGGGGTTGATCATGTAGAGCTTCGGATGTGGCATGTATCGTTCTGTAGCTGTTCTTCGAGGATAGATACGGGTGATGTAGGGATTCTCTATGGAGTGTACTGTAGGGGCCTAAACAATTACCGATGCCATTTTGGAGCTTTCATTAGTACATGTACAGTGTAATGGGCCCTAAAACCCTCTTGCAACCATCGAGGCCCTTATACTAAGCCCTCACAGCAGCCCTTGTAGTTACCCTTAAAGGAACCCTTTAAAGGAGCCCTCTGCGAATTATGAAGGCCCCTTCATTGCCCAAGTTCAGGGGTTCAGAGTGTGTTTGGGACGGGTGTTGGATGTCTAGGGCCCGGAAACCCTAAACCCTTCACCCTAAACCCTAAGCCTTTATCCCTAATCCCTAAACCCTAAACCCTCAAACCCCTGGAGCGCCATGGTGGGGTAACACACGGCTCTGGGGTAACATTTCGGGTGCCGCGGCTCTGGAATCTTAGGGTTAAGGCCTTGCTCAGAGGGTCGGGGGGACTTCGTAAGTAGCTATTTTGTAGAGTTATGCTCACTCAGCCGAAGCTAAACTTTTGAACTTTTGGGGCCAATTTTAAAATTATATAGATAATACTATATACAAATTTTACCCGCAAGGGCTCATAAGAGTGGATGGACGGCTTATTATTTTGATAAGAGTGGAAGGACGGCTTAAAATATATTTGGTATAGTCTGAACGTGAACCGCCCACTTGTCTTCATGGCTCATTTGCAGGACAACGTAGCTGAGACTTATCAGCCATGGTGACAGACAAGCGGGCTAGTTCCGCTTGAGCGGGTTAGTTCCGCTAGAGCGGCTTAGTTCCGCTAAAGGCGGGTTAGTTCCGCCTAGAGCGGGTTAGTTCCGCTAAAGGCGGTTAGTTCCGCCTAGAGCGGGTTAGAGGCGGGTTAGTTCCGCCAGGGCGGGTTAGTTCCGCTTAATCCAGGGCGGGCTAGTTCCGCCCTGGCAAGGCTAGCTTTTCCAGGGCGGGTTAGTTCCGCCAGGGCGGGTTAGTTCCGCCAAGGAAAGTTATGCGGGCGGTGATCTGCTGGGTCTGAGGAATCCAAGCGAGGGCACCCTGGCCACGATTCTTTCGTTGGTCTGGGGATTGACGAAGACTCCAAGGACAAAGCTGAAGCTGCAGCTGCTGAGTGGCTGCGTGCCCAGGGGCAAGGCACGGAGAAGGCAGCAAAGGCCAAGAAAAAGACAATTGCAAGACAACTCACAGACAGCTATGGGACAACTCGATGACAACTCGTTAGTTGTCTGTGGGTTGTCTTCGAGTTGTCTGCGAGTTGTCTTCGAGTTGTCTGCGAGTTGTCTTCGAGTTGTCTGCGAGTTGTCTTCGAGTTGTCTACGAGTTGTCTTCGAGTTGTCTGCGAGTTGTCTTCGAGTTGTCTTGTAGTTGTCCGCCGTTTGTCCGCGCCTTAATTGCAAGACAACCCACAGACAGCTATGGGACAACTCGATGACAACTCGTTAGTTGTCTGTGGGTTGTCTTCGAGTTGTCTTCGAGTTGTCTTGTAGTTGTCCGCCGTTTGTCCGCGCCTTTTTCTAAAAGAGCAAAGATATCTGCAGATAACTCGAAGACAATTGCAAGACAACTCACAGACAGCTATGGGACAACTCTATGACAACTCGTTAGTTGTCTGCGGGTTGTCTTCGAGTTGTCTGCGAGTTGTCTTCGAGTTGTCTGCGAGTTGTCTGCGAGTTGTCTTCGAGTTGTCTTGTAGCGGGAAGGCAAAAGAGTTGCTGGGTGCTTAGTTATATCCAGCCCAGCAATTGCAGCCTGGCCTCACGAACAGTCGTTGCGGCGTTCAATTCCAGGTCTCGAAAGACAGCCTCCGTGATTGTCTCCGACATGTACTTGAAGAAGAAAGGTCATCAGAGGGACCTTATTCGCAAAGGCAAGCGAGTGTCTGCATCGAAGTTCATATCTTTGTGCCAGACTCCCAGACGAGGATTCTGCTGTGCGCGGCTGCAAGAGCTTGCTGAACTCAGGCACTTTTTGGACGTCCTGAGGTGTCCAATTCCATGCAGGGATTAGGCTCGCGCATTGCCGCGCTCATTAACATATACGACTATTACATTCAGATCAGAATTTCCGCGAATCCGTGGTCCAGGCGCCTTCCGCGCAACTTCGTGCTGATGCTGAGTCTAGCTTTGCACGGCATCGGAATGCGGCTGTGCGCCAAAAGTTCAAGCCGTGACTGAACGCACAAGGGATGCGTTTTTTTCTGCTGGCCCTTGTGCGTCGGAGACCGGTCGCCAACGCACAAGGCCTCGATTTCGTGCTGCGGGAGACAGGTCTGGCGAAAAGTTCGTTGTGCGTTCAAGGGCCGTCCTCTCTCCCGCAGCACGAAATCGAGGCCTTGTGCGTTGGCGACCGGTCTCCAACGCACAAGGGGCCCCGGCGTTCTCTGGCTTTGTTGTGCGTTCTGTCCGTGTCTTTAAACTTTTCTGCCGCATTTCCGTGTCCGGAGCTGGGCCCGAGACCGGATTCTTTGGTTTGATTGGCCTTTCCGAGCATGGCTGCTGCCGGCCAGTCGGTGGTGCTGAGCATCTTCACGGGCGCCGTGGATCCCCTGGTGCTTGCCGTGAAGAAGGAAAAGCTCAGAGCGATCGTTCTGTCCTGCCCGATGCAGAATCTGACAGAAGTTCCGGTGCCCGCGCTTCGCGCCTTCTGAAGCACATCCGTGCGAAGCCTGGCTGCAAAACGACCACGTGTGTCGACTGACTCCTGAAACAATCCGGGCAGAACCAAGGAAGATAACGGATGCAAGGCAGTGTGCAGTGGAAATCCTGGACAATGGCCTGGAACAGGGACTGGACAAGACTGCTCAGGAGGTCACGCTGAAGCTGCTGTGGAAGCAGGACAAGGATGTGCCGTATGCGACCGCATCCCGCTGGGTGTTTCGATGCCTTGCTGACTACTCAGGCGGAAGCAGTTTGCACTGGGACTTAGAGCCTGAGCCGACGGGCCTGGGCGGTTCTCAACCCGGTGCGCAGGTTGGGCCGATACCCTCGCCAAGTGAAGCAAAAGCTCCTGACATCCAATCGCATCTCGTTCGACAGGTGAAATTGTTGCAAAGGCAACCACTTGAAGGGTACCAAGGCGGTGGCAAACTTGGTGAAGGAAGTTTCGGCCTTGTTGTGAGAGCGAAACGAGCAACCGATAATGATGATGTTGCCATCAAGCTCTTGAAAGACGATTTGGAAGCTTTTCAGGAGGTGGTTTTCGCCACCCAGCTTCAAGATCATCCCAACATCGTGCAGCTTCTGGATGCTGGCATTTGGATGGACAAATCGGCCACTGTGTGGGAACTGGCCTGCAGTTCCGTCCATATGGAGATCGAAAAAACAGGACAACTCCAAAGCAACGTCCTTGATTCGGTGGCTTCTTGTGTCACCCAGGGGTTGGCTTTCATGCATTGTTTAGACATTGCCCACCGAGACTTGTCGACCAATAATTTGTTGCTTTTTCCTGAGGGTGTGGCCAAAATTGGAGATTTGGGCGGCTGCGCATGCTTGCGGCCAGGCATGACATCTGGTCTACGGACTTTCGGCCAATGCACGACTTTGCCTTAAATCTTGTTTGGGGATGCCTGGCACGTCCGTGTGGATATTTGGGCTTTCGGATGCTGCTTCATGGAGATGTACAAGGGCAGTAAGTTCTTTGCTGTGACCAGCAAATTGGAGCTGCAGTTCCACATCTTGCGCCTTCTCGGTAGCAAGGACATTGCGATCAGTCTGACATGAAATGTATAATAATATCTTTTGGTTTTCTGGCCTGCATCCAGTTTGACTAGAGTTTTCTGATTCCAGGACACAGGTCTGGATCATCTGCCGCAGTGGCCGAGCCGTCCCGCCAAAACCAAGCGGCCCGCCGATCCCTTTGGCTGCGATGGCGAAATGCTGAGTCTTGTCCAGGCATGCATAGCATATCCTTCCAGCCGCCTCGCGAGCGGAACCGCGCTCAATGACCATCCTTACTTCCGAGAAAAGAGCTGTCTGCTTTGAATATAATATTATGCCGTCCATCCACTTGTTTAAAACTGAATGAGCCAAACCAACATAATATCTATAAGTACGGGATGTCGGGTCACCATTCAATCGTACTTTCTTCTTGACTCCGGGCTTGCCCTTGGCTCTACATGGACTATTCAGGTCAAGGTTCTTGGGTCTTACCATGGGTGTGAAAGGTTCGGCTGGGGAGTATACTCAAAATTCTTGGGTTTATAAATTAGATATGGCCGTCCATCCACAATATTATATGCATGATTGTGATTATATATGTATTTCTGGTTAAAAAGTTTAAACTTTTCTTGTGTGAAAAACCAGCTGAGTGAGTATGAGTACCAGAACCTCAATCAGGGTCCCTATTAAGGTACCTGTAACTCTATATAACAGCTATACTTACTAAGTCCCCCGACCCTTCAAGCAGGGTCCCGAAGCCGCGAAACCGGTGTTTGCAAACCTGCAGTCTAGAACGATTTAGGATTTTAGGGTTAGTTTAGGGTATAAATCCTTTCAAAGCGTTTCAGGATCTTGCGAATTTTAAACCCTAAACCCCAAGCCTGAGAGTCACTTGGCTTCAGCCGGTCTTATATCCCTAAACCCGTAGTCCTAACCGCCTAACCCCGATCATATGGGAGTTTCCGAAAACTAGGTACCTTATTTTGGGGTCCCTTATAATAAGGATCCTACTATTTAGGGTACTATATTAGGGTCCCCTATTTTCGGAAACTCCCATATAAGCCTAAACCCTAAACTCTACACCGATCATATGCAAAAAGAGATGAGGTCCTGGATAATGTATCTATAGACAATATGGTGGACCTTTTCGAGATGCTGGATGTGGATCCTCGGCTGCTTACTTGGAGGGTCGGGGGACTTAGTAAGTAGTTGTTTTATAGAGTTATAAGTACCATAACCCCAATTACGGTCCCCATTAAGGTACCTACAAGTTTATATGCTGCTTAATGTCTTTTTGGGTGGTTGTCAATATTACGGTCCCTTTTTGGGTACCCTACATATGAGGTGCCGTATTATAATAGGGACCCAAAAAGGGACCCTAATATTGACAACCACCCATATGTAATATAGGGGCTTAAGCAGTTACCAATAGACTTGTTTTTGATGGTTCCTTTCTATACCTATAGTATAAACGCTAAATCCTAAACCCTAAACCCCTAAATAGTCTGCTCAAAACCCGACTCCAATTATTCAGGCCCCTCTGGTACCATAACCTCGAGCCCTAAACCCCACACCGCCAAGATCTCTTCACCTTGGAACAAGAAGGCGTATACAGTAGAAGCCCGAAAGTTGGAAGTCCAGTACCAGTAGCCTTAATCCTTACGAGTCATGTATGGGGAATCCCAGCACTAATTGTCCTTAATCCGGCTTCCAGTTTTTGGGGTTGACTATAGGGAGGGTTTAGAGGTTAGACCGCATGACGGTTTCAGGTATCCTGTGTTCGTGTGTTTCAGGGTAGGGGCCAGGCTCCTGGTCTGCAGAGGCAGTCGTGGAATATTTCAGTTCTGGGAAACAGAGGGGCGTGGAAGTATGCCTCCGAGTGGCATGAACATGGCTCTGGCCAAGATGAAGCTTCACTTAAGAAGCTCCTATCGGCTTTTCGGTTGTAATGTCGTCTTAAAAATTAAACTGTCCGAAGGAGCCCATTCTTGCCTAACTACAGCACCGACGCATCATGTACAGTGCCGGAGTATGGCGGCACCACAAACGAACAGGTACGTCGCGAACCAGAGCCCACTCCGCACATGCATAAACCTCACTGCAAGAGTCAGCTGGCAGGTGGGAGGCTCAGGTCTGGAGTCGGAGTTTGGTCTGTGTGCATCTTACGTGTACTCCTAGGTTCAGGTCTCGATCGGTACCTACAATCCAAGTATATAATACAGGTGAGTAGGGTTAGAGAATGACTATTGGTGCACGTGTAGTTTTAATCAGGTTTTAAGCCTAAACCCTAAACCCGAAACCCTAAGCCCTAAACCCGAAACCGTGGCATTTATGCACCCTGAACCTCCATGCGCTGCTTGGTAAACTCCCAGCCCTGCTTGACATAGAAGACCAAGCAATTGCAAATGCTATTCCGTAGAGCTTCTCGGTGTAGCTACAGAATAATTCAATCATGAAGGTCTCTATGCTAAATAAACTTCAATGGGACCCCAAGCCAAAGACCTCTTCCAATCTTGAGGATTCCCTTAAGTCGGGTTTAAGGTTTAGGGTGAAACCTAATGCCCTAAACCCTAGACCCTAAACCCAAAGCCTCAGGAAGGCAACGGCAGGCTAGAGATGGACCAGTTCATCGGAGGCTTGCTGAATTTAGCCACTGGGCAGAGAGGGTGGGCTAGGGCCTAAGGTCTAGCGTTTGGGGTTTGGAATAGAGCTCTTTTTTCATGGATCCCTTCGAAAGCTGAAAGCTCCTCTATGTTAGGTTTGTTGTCAATGTTTAATATGCGGCTGGGGTACATTATAGCGGCACTGTGAAGCCTTTAAAAGAACAGTGGTCGAACTTGTTGAGGCCTTTTTTTTCGGGCTATGTTTGCTGTCTAGGGCGCAGGGGTCTTAAGAATCAGAAGAAGGTCACCCTGCACCGAAACCCTCAGCTGAAACCTGAGTTGACTGTCGGGTCGACATGCGGTTCGGGGTTGTGGGCTTCAGGTGTTCTTGTAGCTGTTATTCTTAGTACTTTTATTGCCATCCAACCTATCGTGACAGCTAAGGGGTTAGAACAGCATTTACGGCCCAAGCTCCATCGCACCTAAACCCTAAACCCCTTATAGTAGCCCCTATAGATTACCTTAAAGGAACCCTATACATCCCTAAAACCCCGTGAGCAGTCTACCACAACCGTAGGCCATGCACCTAGCCAGGAACTCTTCTCTTCTGAGGCTTTATAAGCTTAAACCCTAAACCGTAAGCTGCCCTAAACCCTAAACCCTAAACTGCCCTACTTCCTACAAGGGTTCGGTGTTTACGGTTCAGGCTTTAGGGTTTAGGGTTTCCGTACCGACGTCAACCCTGCGGCCCTGAGATCCTGAAGCCGACCCAAAGCCCTAAACCCCTGATGCACTTGGAGGAACACGGGACTTAGTAACTGGGGTCCTTAAGGGGTCCCTTCAAGGGAATCTACAGGGGTACCATAAAGGTTTAGGGTTTAGGGTCTACTTAAAGGATCATGGGACTTAGTAACTGGGGTTATTATTAGGGTAACTACACTCATAATTGCTTATAACCCCAATTAAGGTACTTACAACCATACTTACTAAGTCCCATGATCCTTTAAGTAGGGACAAGGGGTTCAGAAGTCAGTCAAGGATATAACATACATCAAGACCCGAGTCTAGGCGACAGGGCCCCTACACTACAGCCTCCAACCACACGAGCCTTTATGCTCTCAGGGTCAGGGGCCTTTTTGTTGGATCTGTCTGTTTTTCTTGTAAAAATTCAGGGTTCAGGAGAACGGTTAAGGGAACCCTAAACCCTAAACACCCTCAAGCCCCAAACCCTAAAACAATCTCAAGCAGCGGCGTCCTTCCGAGGTTCTCTTGGATGTTCCTCTGTGGAGCATCCAGCCCCCTGGAGCTAAACACAGCTAAACACAACAGAGTAGTATCCCTTAGAAGCGGGGTTTAGGGTATGGTTTAGGGTTTAGGGTTTAGTATATATATGGTTTAGGTTAGAAGCTGCCCCCACCCTGTAAGAGTGACTATACGGATTATATTAGGGCCCTATTAGATTCCTATTATACCACTATTACAGGGTGGGAGGCCCCTTCTAAAGTATCCCCTTGTAGTCCCTATATACATAAAGAATGCACTCAATAACTGGGTTTTTTGTTAAGGAATTGAAAGTAGGTTACCATACGAGGGATGTATAGTAATCCTAATTCTGATAATTAAATTTAATTTAGCCCCTCAACAAGAGCCTAGATAACCCAAACCCTGAACCCTGTTCCCTATTCCCCAAACTCTAAACGAAACCCTAAACCCTGTTGGGGGCACAATAATCCATTGATAATCCCAGAGGTTAACCTGTAAGAGTGCCCAGTAAGGGTTTGATTACACACTTCCTTAGGGTTTAGAGAAGGAAGTTGCTGAGGCGGGCGGGGGGGGGGGGGGGGGGGTTAACCGCTAAACCACATACCCTAAACCGTGGGGAAGGAGCATGTTAGAGGAGAGCGGTGACGAATCTGAGACTTCTTGGCTCTTAACTCAAGTTCTCAACTTTTGGGGTTCTTATAAGGTAGTCGATTCTGAAAGTTTCAACTGTTATTTCGTTGGGTTTTGGGCCAGCGAGTAGCAAACAACATAACCTTTAGCAGCTTCCAAGTCACTTGCGCGGGTGTCTTTCTTCCATCTGCTACGTATGTGGGTGGTTCTCTAAATCAGGGTCCACTGTAGGGCGGGCCTCTTTTTATAAGCTTGCTTGAAGGGACCTAAAAGGGGCGCTAACTAGGGAACCATCCATGTCGGCATTTAACTTGCATGCATGCATGCATGCATGCACGCATGTAGGTATTCAAATGTGTATGTATGTAAAAGCAGACACGCGTGCATGCATGCACGCATGCCTGTATCCAGGATGCATGTAAAACAGTCGTGGCTCGTATCGGCGTCGAGCCTCACTAAACCCGCATATAAAACGAGAACCTGGGTCCCAGGGTTGTGCTTTCGAGTGCTAGGTCCGCTAGGCTGTAGCGCATCCTTCCAAGCTTCAAGGATCTCAACCACGGTTTAGGGTTTTAGGGTTTAGGGTTTAGGGTTTCGAAGCTTGGAGCGTGTGCTGTGAGTTCGCATCCCAGGTCCCAGCGAATGTTGGGAAGCATCCGCACGACCGTGACAAGTCTTGACAGAGACATCGCGGAGATTCGCTGCTGGGCTCGAAAAGTCAGCGTTATTGCCGGTCTTCAGTCCTATACACTGACTATATACGCGAAAGACTAGGTCCTAAGGCTCTGTGCACGCCAAAACTTGGGCTGCAAGGCCTAAAACCCACGAGTTCTGGATCACTGAATCTCGCGAACCCCAACTCCGTACACATCCTAAAGCCAACATCTCTATATAACCTTCTCCGAGAATCCTATACACAGAAGCTTTCCGTTTTCAATCTTACGTTTACCTGTAGCCGAAGCAACCCAGCTACTTAGGGTTCCCTATCATGGTTTGTATTTACAACTCCGTAAGCCCTAAACCCTAATCCCTAAACCCTAAACCCTAAACCGTGGCAGGTTGTTAGGGCCATCGCATTTTCCATTAACCCGAGGCTTCTACGTATCCTGTGCCGAGAGTTTCGCCGAGGTAGCATTTTGAAAATGATGGGTTCCCTTGGGCCGAGGCGGTTTAAGGGGCTGAGGGTCTTGATGGATTAGGATTTCAGGATAGAGTTTAGGGAAGGCTGGCCAGGGAGTATACAAAGACATTCTATACTCCGATGCCATGGATGCTGGAGGGTCTAAACTGCCTCAGGATTTACCGTTTAGGGCTGAGGGATTTATAGTTGAATGCCTACCTGAACCACCAACAAATCTGAGTTATCCTTATGGTGATTTCCTTATGCAAGTCCTAAGAGGCTAGGTTCTTTGGGGTCCAGGAACTGTTTTTCGTTGAGCCTCAGATGCAGAGCCGTGCAGCACACCTTTGAAAGTTCAAACTGTAAACCTGGCCCTAAACCCTAAGCCCTGAATCCCTACTATAAGCCATGTCGCCAAATTCAGTTGGGCTCGAGTCTGAGGTCAAGGATCTTAGGTCAAAGCCACAGCGTCGACCCTAAAGCACCCCAAGCCCTTGAAGGACGTATATGAGGAAATCCGAATCTGGAACCCGAAAACGGTATGGTATTCAGGGTTGAGGTAAACTTAGATACCCTCTGTGTTGTGTAGCCTCTCACCGTAGCGAAGACCGAAACACCGTGAACGCAAAGGAAACCAAGACCTCCGCCAGGCCTAAAGCCCTGAACTGCTGTTGAACACGCCCCCCCAACACCTACCTACTGTTGATGATAAAAATCCTGCATTACCTCAATGGCCCTTAATAATGGGGAATTACAGTACATTCCTTATTATGGGTAATGCAGGATTTATATCATCAACCGTATGGCATCCATTGCAGTTCCTTTTTTGATTAACCACTGTATATTGACGATCCTGTAAGGTAACCCCAAAGCGGAACTACAATGGAGACTGCATGTAATGTTTAGGAAGTTTAGGATATAGGGAACCCAAAAAGCCCTGTACCCGAAACCCCAAACCGCACTTTAGCTCCTAACCACGCCCAGGTTGCAAGCTAAATCGGCTGACCGGCAGCCTGAACGATGGTGCCCTCGGGAAGGATGACTCTGTCTGATCTCGAGGCAGGTGTTGCGGTCGGGGTCTTCTTGCCGAAGCCTCGAGAATTCAGAGTTTAGGTTGTTTGGGACCTAGCCAGGACCTCAGGACCTCAACTTAGGAGCCTTTATTTCAAGCACCTATACAGTTCTGGGGGCTCCTTATCATAATTATAGTATAATATGCCCCAAGACCTAACTGTGTTTGACGTGGTTTCCCTCGGGTTCGTAGCACAAGGTCTAAGAAGCTAACTTTCGGAAGGGATCCTAAGTGCATTCATGCAGTTAGCGGGAGGTTGGTGCTCGAACAGTCGAAACATCAACCATCTGCTATAGTAATGATCATAGTAGTACCGTAGTAATAGTGAAAAGTATCAACAAACATTACTAATAGTCGGAATGATAGGAAACCAACAATACTCATAGAAACAACAACACCCTAGCTTCAGAGCCTCAACTAATCTCGCCTTCTTCCTGGTGCATATGAAATGATATGTATCAGACGGCAGCACCTCCTTGCCAGAAAGACTGCGCCACTTCGCTATGGCCTTAATACCTAAACCCTAAACCCTAGATACTTTCAGAGTACAAAAACACCCAAAGACCCAGAAAATGCACCAAAACTCCGGAATCAGAACCGTAAACCCTGATCCCTAAATCTCTAGACCCTTGACCCCAAGTCCTAATACAGGGGCCTAAATAATTACCAATCCTATTGGGGGTTTCCTCAATACAGTTATAGTATAATGGGCCCCGAAATCCTGTTCTAATTATTAAAGGCCCCTATATAAGTCGCCCCTTACTTTCAGCTTGCGAGGTGCATTGCCATGGCCCAATGTGCTACCGCCTGCGGATCGAGTCGTGAGCTGACAGGCGATACGACCTTTCAGCAGTTCTGATCGACCACTAGGCATCGAGGGTCCAAAGAAGCCAGAACGTTCCATGGTTTAGGGTTTAAGGTTTAGGGGTTTTAGGGGTTCTGCGGGTCAGGGGTTTAGGGTTTAGGGCGGGTTATTGGTTTAGGGTTTAGGGCACTATGGGTTTATTGTCCTGTCTTGGGATGTAGGGTTCAGTAGATGATAAGCACACGGTCGCGAAAAAGCCGACGCATGGGAGCTGGCAACCACGGATACACGGGTCTGTGGATTGGGGACTACACAGGTACCCAGACGGTTTAGGGGTTTAGGGTTTAGGGTTTCCAATATCTTCTAAATTAATCTATCTACTCCGTCACTTATAGTAGGATCCAAAAATGCTTTAAGGTATAACCCTAAACCCTGAAGAATATTGGAAGCTCTAGGTCCCTAGGTAGTTACACTCTATCGCAACATGCAGCTCTGTCGCCTCAACTACAGGTGTTTTGGACGGTCCAAACAACCTAAGCTCAGGGCATTTAGGACCTTTCTGAACTCTAAACAACCTACCTTTCCGATTTCCTAACTTCCTTATTATGTACGTATAGGTTTTCGGGGGGTCCGGGTAGGGTTCCTTGGAGTTTGAGTTCAGCCGGAAGCCGCCACGACTGCACGCCTTCCTCCGGGTGTAGGCTTGTTTGAACCCTACCTGGACCCCCAAAAGTTATAGTTTGAGAGTTTATTATTATGATTTGTCTTTGTAAAAGGTAGGTTTTATAGGGTCCAGGTAAGCCCTAAGCCGTAAACCAGAAGGCGTTTTGGTTGACGGTATTGAGACTTAGTATTTCCGGAGTTTCAACTTGCGGAGCTGCGAAGGGCATCGCAGAGTCACAATCCGTAACTAAATTTAACCACCATGGAACCCTAGATACGCTCTCTTCTAAGTGGACTCTGACCTGTAATGTATCCCTCTTTTTTAGGCTTCAATCTTCAAGGACGGCTGAAACTCCCATGCCCGGTGCGCGACTTCCTTTGCATTGCGGCCGTTCTGAAGACTGCACGGGGGTCACCATCAAAGGGCAAAAGCCCAAGTCGAAGACTTCCCCTGTACCGCTTGATACTACTACCACTACTACTACTACTACTACTACTACTACTACTACTACTACTACTACTACTACTACGACTACTACTACTACTACTACTACTACTACTACTACTACTACTACTACTACTACTACTACTACTACTACTACTCCTACTCCTACTCCTACTCCTACTCCTACTCCTACTCCTACTCCTACTACTACTACAACTACTACTACTTCTTCTGCTATTGCTGGAGCTGTGATCCGGCTGAACTATGGTTGTTAGTCGCGTTGCACTTGTTCTTGCTTTCACATCAGGTACCCCATAGCAGCCCCAAGCCCTAAACCCCTAAACTAAACCCCTAAACCCCTAAACCCTAAACCCCTAAACCCTCCCAAGTAGTGTCGACCCGCATAGTTCAAGCTTTCGGAAACCTGGGTTGGTGTTTAACTCTATCCCCCATGCCCTGAACCCCAGTGGTTGTCAAAATTAGGATTCCTTTCGGGGGTCCCTATTATAGTACGGCACCTAATATTTAGGGAACCCCAAAAGGGACCATAGTTTTGACAACCACCAAACTCTATCCCCATACCCTGAACCCCACATCTAGTACCGTGGTTTAGGGTTTAGGGCTATCTCCCATGGTTGCTATGCGTGAAGCATGAGAGAGGTTTGGCTAAGGAGGGTCATCTTGTGGCAGTCGCTGCGTCAAAGAAAGGTGCGCCTTCTTGTGGATCTAATGGCAATGCTACTCAACCCTACACCCTACATCCCAGACCCCTCTTCAAGCCACACACCCTCAAGCAGCTAAAGCTGTTCTGAAAATGAGTACTTAAGACTGTCTCAAAACCTCAGCCCTAGTTGCCCCTTACACGCCAGCACTCCATAGAACAGTCCTCGCTGAGGGTTTCGGGTTTGAGGTTGGAGGGTTTGGCCTCGGAGTCCAGCACACGGAACGGCCGCAACCATCAAACAGAATGACAAGATCCGCCCTCAATAGTCTGTTCTCAATGCAAAGAGCGCTTAGGCTTAGAGTCTAGACCCTTGGGATGGAGGTTGTTGAGGGGTTTGGGAGTGGCAGGGGTTCCTTATTACAAGTATAGTATACCATAGCCAACCCCAAAAACCCGAGTCCTAGGTCAGCTTGGCATGTTGCTTGTGTTCCCAGGTTTACGGATTCAGTGATTGCCTAAGCCCCAAACCCTTAAACTTGAGGGTGAGGAGTGATGAAGCAGATCTTGTACCGAGCCAGCACTAAGAGGTGATACAGCCGCACCTGGCATTCTTTGGGTTCTCGTTAAGGAATTTGATTAGGAGGCCATAGTAAATAGTATGGTTTCCTTACTACGGTAACTTCAACTAAATCCCATAACAAGAACCCAGTTCCAGCATTTGCTTTTGCACATGTGCACGCCTGCCTGGCTTTCAAAGGGAAGCTATACCATGGCAAATGCCCGGATTTCACCGCAGTTCAAAAGAAGCCCTGCTTGTAATCTACATTGTTGGTCCTTTTCAGGTTCAACCAGTGTTGTAGTTAGGATCGTACCAGGTAACCCAGACAAGGGACTACAATGGAGACTATAGGCCTTGAAACCTTCAATGTAGCTGTTGTTTGTTCGTCTTTCTTGCTTATTTGCAGTTCGATGAAGGCGCAGGTACACTCAAACCCTCTCGGAGGCTCATGGGTAGTTACAGGTAGGGTTATAAGTCCCCTAACATGGGTTATAAGTATAGTTACCTTACTTATAACCCTACTTATAACCCTACTTATAACTACCCCATAAGTAGGGTTATAAGTAAGGTAACTATACTTATAACCCATGTTAGGGGACTTATAACCCTACTTACAACTACCCCTGGACCTCCCAGCTCAGCCCTACGCCCTGCTACCCGGCGTCTGTCGGCTCTGAGGGTCTTGGGGTTTCGAGTGCTTCGGGCTCAGAGGGCCCAAAACTAAACCCATACTAAAAACCCTAAACCCTAAAACCCTAAACCGAGTGAGAAAGGGCCATTACACTTTAAAAAAAAAAAAACCTAAACCCTCAATGCTTGCTTGCCAGTGTCGAGTTCTTTTGAGGGCTGAAACGCCGAAAAAGGTGCCAGAAATGTTCGATGCAGACTCTGTGCTCGTTCTTTGCTGCCACAAGCTTCAGAAGCATCACATCCGCAACCTCTTGGGCATTCTAAAGGTCCCCAAAAAGTATTCTGGGTTCGTGGTCTTCGGTTCGCGGTTTCGGTATAGAGACAGCGCAGAAACGGTGATGGATGCGGTTTTATGGATGATGCCTGAGCCTACCACCTTTGTTCATCCGGAAGCCTAAACTCCTACTCTGACAATTAACTACTATTTGCTTAAGAACCCCCCAAAAAATAAAAAATATATTGCTTATGGGGGTAATATAGGGATTATCATTTTTTTTTGGGTGGGTTCTTAAGCAAATAGTAGTTAACATCAATCCTACAGAGCTGTGCGCGTCGCCCGCGCCAAAGACCCGTGAAGACCCGAAACCCCGAATGACGGCTACTCCGACTCACAGTTGGACGCTAAAGGCATCAATGTCTTGCAGCTACGTATACTAGCAACTAGCGCTGAGAAACTAGCCCAAGCTCTTAGTCCTGCTAGGGTTTAGAGCTTTAGGGTTTGGTATTCGATCTGAGTTTCACCCTCAACGCCATCTGGAAGTTTCCGAGAATTGGTGGTACCTTATTTTGGGGTCCTTGAAATCAGGATCCTACTATTTAGGCCTGCTATATTATAGGGTCCTGTATTGTCGGAAGCTCCCATCTTCTCAGCATGGCGACCCAATCTTTCCTGGATCCAAGCATCTGGGAGTCCGGGTTCTCCTTCGAAAGTGCGCTCAAGGAGGCGAAGTGCCCCCCTAATCCCTAAACCCCTAATCCCTAAATCCCAAACCCCTAATCCCTAAACCCCTAAACCCTAAATCCTAAACCCCTAATCCCTAAACCCCTAATCCCCAAATCCTAAACCCCTAATCCCTAAACCCCTAATCCCTAAATCCTAAACCCCTAATCCCTAAACCCCTAAACCCTAAACCCCGAAACCCCCTAAACCCTTAACTGCTCCACATCACGTGGTTTGCTTTGTGATTTGTGGGTGAAAGAAAGTTGGTGGTGTAGTGGTAAGCTAGACGATTGACACTGCTGCCGTTGAGCACCACCGTCCAAGACAGGTGTGAGGATGATGATGTTAAACATGACGAAGATGGTGATGCTGGTGACGGTTACTGTAATTGTACACATTGCCATCAGCATCATCATCATCATCGTCATCGCCGTTGCAATCATTATGAGCATTGTGCATCCAAGCTGCGCACGCACGCACACGAAAAACACACACACACACACACACACACACACACCTCTACCTCGCAAAAACCTTGAACCAAAGCCCAAGCCCGAAACTAAAAGACCCAAAACAACGGCGAAACCCACTAAATCCCAGGATCAAAGCAACACACAAACAAGGCTGAACAAACTACCACAACAAATTTGAGAAAGTACCACGAAGCCAGGTCCAGGAACTCCAGAAGGAGTCGCTGGCGAGCATCCACCTGCTGGCGGGCCAGCACCAGCAGTGGCAGAAGAAGGTGGCTTGTACCCTAAGCTGGCTCTTCTTCGGATACTGTGCATTGTGCATGCTTTTGTATGTTTTTAGATCGATCTTAGTGCTGTTCTAGTATGTCGTGGTATGTTTTTGCAGATTCTAGATTATTTGGGTTGTTTGGTTCGCGGAAGGGATTTGGGTTTGTCAGTGCTAGGTCCTCGGTCTTGTCGGATTTTCCTGCTAAGGGCCCGAGTAGGTCAATCCTGCCATGAATTTCCCAGACCTTCCAAAATCATTTAATTATGGAAATACCTTAAGTTATAAGAGGACTCCGATCCGTGGGCATCATCCAACGACCAAGTTGTTGTACATGAACGAACCACTTTAGACGTGGGGGGAAATATACAGAAGAAAGGCATATATTACTGTTGAATATGTTCATAGATAATTAATGTGTATGTATATACATATGGTATTATATAGGTTATATGTCGTGTTTAACTGAAGACATGGATATTAGATAGAGGTATCTACATGGACCCTTAGGGTGTGGTGCAATGCCGTTGCCTTCCACTACTCAGGTGGATGTGTTTCTGTCGCACCGTGGCTGCATTTCACAAGCTTCAGAGCCGTAGAATTCTAAATCGTGAGCTCCTAACCCTATGCCCTAAACCCCAAGCCCCAAAAACAAGTCCCAAGAGCCCATTAACCTAAAGCCTTCAAGCTGTGAGCCCTTCAAGAACCCTCGTAGCATCCTTGAAAAACCTGACCTCCCTTAAACCCGAAGCTCTTCGACAAACCCGGTTGAGGGCCTGATTTCTTGAAGGATCAGGGGACTTAGTAAGCAGGGTTATACCAAGGGCCATTTAGGGTTTAGGGTTTAGGGTTTAGGGTTTAGGGTTTAGGGTTTAGGGTTGCAGTCAGAATTAATTCCCCCCCTCCCCCCCCCCCCCCCCCCCCGAGCTACTTGATACGGTAAGCCCTACATCCGAAACCCCTAAACCCCCAAACCCTGCCCTGAAACCCTACCCCTCAGCCCTATACCCTAAGCTCTAAACGCCTACGTACTTATGTACGTGATGTACATATTATGTATGTATGTATATGTTTATGGTTTATACATATGTTTCTTCATGTATTCATTTATGTGTGGAGGAGAGCTTCAGGCAGACGGAGTTCACGGTTGACGTTTGGGGTCTCAGGTGTGCCAAGACGTCGCTTCATCCCAAGCCTGTGCCTGTGGCAGCGATCCACAACACGGTGCCTGCTCCGAACCAGCACCAGGCACAAGTTCGGGGGATTTGCGGCTTCGGGTTCAGAATTTGGGGTTGAGGTTTTAAGCTGCGGGGTGGAGTGTTCACGCTAAGCTGGCTTCGGCGGCAGCCTTGTGAACTGGCAAAAGCCGGCGAAGAAAGATCATTCTACCCGTCAGCTGTAACCCCAAGTCCTAAACCCACACCATCTCCTGTTTGCAAAAGTTCCGCACGCACGCCCCTAATTCCACATATTGCTGTCTGTCCATAGAGAATATACAAGCCTGGGTACTTAACACTACTTTCCGCAGGGCTCCTCATTATAAGTATACCACAATGTACCATAATACGGTTGATGATATAAATCCTGCATCACCTTGATGGCCCTGAATTATGGGAATTACAATATATATTCCTTATTGTGGGTAATGCAGGATTTATATCATCAACCGTATCCCCCCAAAGCCCCCTTGTCATGTTCTAAGGCCCTTCTAGTACAACGTCTATGGGACATTCTGCGAGCCCAAACGACTCGTTTGAACTTTTCTTGGTGTGGCTTAAAAGCGTTTAAACGTACAGTAGAAGCCAGAAAGTTGGAATATGATTATCGTAGCCCCTTTAAGGTAAATTATAGGGAATCCTACCATTAATCCTTATTCCAACTTTCTGGAGTTCCTGTTAGATCTTTGAATCCCAGACCTGAAACGCCAAACCCCAAGCCGAGCCCTAAACCCATGAAAGCTAAACCCCTAAGACCGAAATCCTGAACCCCGTACCCTGACCTACCAAAACCTACGGTTTAGGGTTTGGGGTTTAGGGTTTAGGGTTTGGGGTTTAGGGTTTAGGGTTTACTACCTCTTTGAAGGGTTCCTATAAATTCCATGTTACGGCTTATAATTAGAACCTATTGGTCGGTACATGGCAGTACTGCCACCCGGAAGCCCCAGGTCCATGGAACCAAAAGCCCGATCCGCTGAAGATGTGTTGGGCTTGCAGGTTTTGGCGTATAGGGTTTAGGGTTTGGGGTTTAGGGTTTGGGGTTTAGGGTTTAGGGTTTAGGGTTTGGGGCTTAGGGTTTAGGGTTTGGGGTTTGGGGTTTAGTATGGTGTGCGTATTGCTTTGCTTTCGATACAGGGATCTATAAAAGTTAGGATATGTTTCTATGCGGGTTTCGGAGTTGCGGGGTTCTGAAATGTGGGTTTCCGAAAATGGGGGACGCTAATATGGTACCCTAAATGCCCTAAATAGTAGGGTCCTTACAATAAGTTCCCCACAATAAGGTACCCTTAATTTTCGGAAACCCCCAAATCTCCGCCACGTCAGGTGGATGCGGTGAAGTTGTCGATTCCAGCACCAGGCATCCCGAACTTGATGAGAGAAGTTGCCTTGCAACCGTTTTTTGGATCCTTAAAACGCTATGCCCTAAACGCGCCTGAACCAAGATGTATCCTTGAATCCTAAACCCTCGTAAACATTGTAAGCCTCACTTACAGCAACTAGCCAAGAACCTCCCCCCAAACCCTAAACCCTAAACCCCTCAGCGTCGCTTGGAGAATGGGGGCGTCATTGCACTTAAGACGAAAACTTCAGAACCTTCAACTTAGTATATAGCTGAGTGGATACACTTTACACTTCTTGGGATAATATTACCCAATATAAAACAAAAAGTGGACACTCTTGGGGGCTTATGAACTCAGCAACTAAGTCGAGTAGGGCTCTAGCGAAAGCAGCAAACGGAGCCCACCCCTGGCCAGAAAATGGGCCGACGCCGCCGCAGACGGACGGCGTCGACAACCGCGCTTCCACACGACGCCGTGCGGCAAAATGAGGGCTTAGGATTAGGGTTTACCTGGAGGGTCATACCCTACCCCTTTTTTAGAGTACCTAGTCTTATGGTTATGATCTCCTATATAGAAGAGTAGGTACCTCAAAAAGGGGTAGGGTATGAGCCTATGGGTAAGGTTCGGGTTCAGGGTTTGAGGTTCGGATTTAGGATCTACCGCAAAACGTAGAGTTTAGAAAAGGAAACCTACTCAGAGACTAGCAGGCGTAGGGAGATCCCAAACCTTAGCCCCCAAAGCCCAAACCCTCGCCCACAAAGCCCAAGACCCTCTTTGGAGCCTTACCCTAAGGCTCAAAATGGCCCAAAAGCCTAATATAGTATGGTCTTTGGGCCCACAGCCTTAATATATGAGTCCTTAGAGCCTTAAGCCCTATAGATCCCTTAAAGGACCCCTTATAGATCCCTTTAAAGGAACCCTATATGCGTCCTTAGGGTTAGGGTGAAACCTAACAAAAATCGCAAAGGCTCGAATCGGCCGGCCCTGGCCCTCTCCGCGAGCACCATTGAGCGGTTTCAGGATTCCGCCGAGCATCTCGGTCTCAAAGCTGGTATATGGATCTATAAGGGGTCCTTTAAGGGATCTACAGGGCTTAAGGCTCTAAGGACTCATATATTAAGGCTTTGGGCCCAGGGTTTACTTGGGGTTTTGGGTTTCGAATAGGGTTTCGGGTTTTATATAGGGATCGAGGGTTCAGGGGTTCAATGTCGAGTTTTGAGATAGAAGGCATAGGTTTTGTTTTCCGTGGCTTACCTGGAGGCTCATACCATACCCCTTTTACAGGGCTCCTTCTTTTTAAGATAACAGATCCTAACCATAAAACTAGGTATCCAAAAAAAGGGGTTGGGTATGAGCCTCTAGGTAGTCGTGTAGGCCTCGACTCGGGTGTTTTGTGTTTTCGAAAGGTTTGATAGGGCATCTCAGTGGCCGAAGGATCTCAAGGGCGGGTTGACGGACACAACTTTGAAGGATCCTTAAACAAAGGGAAGAGACCACAATTCCCTCAAAAACTAAACCCTAAACCGTCTAGAGTACTTCAGGGAATGCAGGATCTTGTCCATCAGGACGACTGACAGGGTTCGAAGGCTTCGAGGTTCAGAGGCTGGCATTTGAGGGCATTACCTGGAGAACCTGGTTGATGGTTTTTTCGGCAACTGAAATTCAGTGTTCGTTTCTTAGAGTCAAATAACGCAGAATTCCGAGAATTCCGACGTTGTGACATCCGACATTGTCACATGCGTCTTTACGCAGGTATCGGATTACCACGCCGAAAGACATTGACGGTACTATTCAGCATTCCAGAAATTCGAACGCCAGAAAAGCCAGACCCTCAACCCTAAACCCTAAGCCCTAAACCTCTAAACCCTAAACCCCTAATTAAACACCTAAACCCGTAAACCCCTAAATCGCTAAACCCTCAACCCCTAGACCCGCCAGGGGCGGCCCACTGCGGAAGCTAGTGGCATCTCGGCATTGCCCGTTTGTTTGGCTTGCGATTGCCGATGACCGAACCTGTACATAGGCTGTACTACAGGGGCCTTTAGGGGGTCTAGAAAGGATCCATTATAGGGTTCCTTTTAAAGGGGTCTGGAAAAGGGGTATAAGGGCTATTATGAGGAGATAGAGGGAATTCGGTTTTAGGGTTTAGGGAGTTTAGGGCTTAGGGCTTAGAGTTTGGGGTTGAGGGTTTAGGTTTTAGGATCGAATATAGGGGCCTAAGCATTTTTGGGGTTCCTTCTTATGATTGTAGTATAAGTGGCCCCAAAACCCTGTTCTAATTATTAAGATCCCTATGTTAGCCCCAAAGCCCAGGGCTCTGCGGAGTGGACCAGGGGGATCTGTTCGCAAGTTTCCTGCCGTTCACCCCAAGCTGGGATTGTATAAATATTATCCAGGTGCCTTTAGGTTTAGTGTTGGCATGTCCTTGTTCGGTTCGGTATGGTTTTCTGTGGTCCATGGTAAAAGCATAAGAAGCAAAGAACACGCTCACAAACGACAACGCAAATTTCCTGGAAGAACGGCTGCGATAACGACGTTCAGGAATAAGCATGTTCACCCGCGGTTATTATACCACCCCACAGCTGTTCAGCCAACCTGTATAACCAAGCTATATGCCCGAACCCTAGATTCCTCAAGCTGTTTCCAACTGCTTTTGTGTTCAATCAACGCTTACATAAACTTTTCAAAGCGCTGTTTAACTTTATAGACGGCAGGTCAAGCTTCCCAGCCCAAAATTGCTGCAGAGGTAAGTTAAGTGTCCACCTCCATGAAAGTAGCATGAGACCTGAGAAGAATACATGATTGACGACTGCTCTACACACAAGGCTACTATCTGGGGTTACATGTGAGGGGTTCCGGGGTTTGGAGGGCCGGGGTTGCGGGGTTAAGAGTTCAGGTTTTTGAAGGGCTTGGGGTCGGTGTGGATGACATGCACTCCGCAGATCCCGATTAAGAGCATGGCGAGCAAATACTACATTTTCTTTCGCTCAGCAACAGGAATAAGAAGAATACCGTCACAATGTAATTGGTACTAGCAAGTAACAGCAATGACAATGATTCTCGGATAAAAAGCACTGGACACCCGCCGGTGTAAAGCAACCCCCCAGCCGCTCCCCTGCCTCCCCCGCTCATCAAAATCCGCTTGCCCTATACCTTAAACTCCAAAACCTAAACCCCTAAATCCCCAAAATCACAAAATCCCTAGACCCCTAAATCCCCAAGTGCTACCTAAAGCCCTATACCCTAGACGCTAAAGCCCTATACCCTAAAGCCCTAAACCCTAAACTCCCAAAGCCTAGACCCTAAACCCTAAAGCCCTACACCCTAAACCCTAAACCCTGCAAAAAGAATATGGGAGTTTCCGAAAACTAGGGGTACCTTACTTTGGGGTCCCTTATAATAAGGATCCTACTATTTAGGGTACTATATTAGGGTCCCCTATTTTCGGAAACTCCCATATAACCCCAAACCCTAAACCCTGAAGCCCTAAACACCACACCCGAAACTCCAAAACCCTAAAGCCCTAAAACCTAAACCTTAAACTCAAAAACCCTATACCCTCGACCCCAGGCCGAGATTCTCGAGGATCAGGCGATGAAGTCGCAAGGCGTCTCATCCTATAGGGTTTAGGGTTTAATTTTAAGGGTTCAGGGTTTAGGGTTTAAGGGTGTAGGGTTTAAGGGTTAGGGGTTTAGGGTGTAATTTCCTTACCTGGAAGTAGAGGTAGCGATTGTAAGTAGGGATTGTAGGGTTTAGGGTTTAGTGATTCTTTAAGGGCTCTATAAGGGCTCTATAGGTTTCCTTACCTGGAGGTAGTTGGAGGTTCATGGGACTTAATAAGTAACTTAAAAGGGCTCCCTTAATTTATAAGGGTTGCTTAGAGGAGTCTATAGGGTTTAGGGTTTAGGGTCTACTTGTAGGGGTGATGGGACTTAGTAAGTACAGTTATAAGTACCTTAGCTGGGGATATAACCAAACATAAATACAGTTACCTTATTTATGACCCTAGTTACTGAGCGCCATGAACCTCTCAGTAGAAGTAGCGTTTGTAAGTAGGGATTGTAGGGTTTAAGGTTTCGCGATCCTTTAAGGGATCTAAAGGGGCTCTACAAGGGTTCTATAAAGGGGGTTCATGGGTAGCTATAATAAGTAGGGTTTATAAGTGGTTTTAGCCCTTATTATTAGGAGACTTATAACCCTACTGACTTCTAGCTACCCAGGAACCTCCAAGTAAGGGTCCATGTACTCAGTTTGCATATGCCTAGGCCGTAAGCTCGTCCCTATATACGTAATTTGGGGACAGAGTATTTACACCACGAACCTGCAAGAATCGGAAACCCTAAAGCTTCTATAGAAACCTCCATACCTACTCCAGAAATCTCTACAACCCCTCACCCAAAGCATCACAACGCCAAACCTTGCACCTGCCGTAGTGTTAACACAGCTGCAACCAGACACGAAACAGTGTCCGAACCAGGCCTAAGCCCTAAAACCCTAAACCCCTAGACCCCTAAGCCCTAAGCCCTAGTCCCTACACCCCAGGTTTGGGCAGCAGCATCTGGGATCGACTCCGCAATCTGTCGGTGAAGCTGGTGAACCATCAGTGGCCCCTTGGGCGTCTGAGGATGTCTTCTTTCAGGGCACCACGGTTTAAGATTTAGGGGTTCAGGGTTTAGGGTATAAGGTTCCATTCGGTCTGGGAGGGCGTTGGAGATAGGTTCGGGATGTAGGTTTCAGTATCTTGGGGTCAAGGGCGGTTGGTTGTCATGTGGGTGGTTGTCAAAATTATGGTCCATGTTTTGGGCCCTAATATAGTACGGCACCTCATATTTAGGGCCCTAAACCCTAAACCCTAAACCCTAAACCCATGTGAATTCCGAGGGTTGTTTTTGGCAGGTCTTGGCCCGAGACTCAGTTTCGGATCTACATCTACGTGGGCCTCAGGATTTCAAGTTTACTGTTTTGGGGGCTCCTTATTAAGAACGCTGCAATAAGTTATAATGCTAGTATAACCTACCACCAAAAAACGGATTATTATCATTAAGTTTTCCAAAACTACGTAGAATAAACTATGATGCTAGTATACCATACCCTCCAAAGCCCGATTATGATTATTAAGTTTTCCAAAACTACGTATAGAAAACTATAATGCTTGTATAACATACCCCCCAAACCCCCAGTACTATTACTATAATTTATGTATTTATTATTGCTTTATTAATTGGCATTATTATTGTTATTAGTAAATAATAATACTACTAATAATAACTACTATTATGATTATTAAGTTTTCCTTGGAGGTTTCAAGGCAACTTGCCGGTTGACGGACGTAAGCGTAAACAGGGGACAGGAGGTTTCGGAAGGGGACGAGGATAAACCCCAAATTGGGAGTTGGGTACCTTGGGTACCTTATTCTGGGATCCTTTAAAGGGTTACTATAAGGGTACTACAGTAATATACGGTTTCCTTCACAGTGCTCTATAAGGGTCTAGAGTTTCCGAAAATTAGGGGTACCTTACTTTGGGGTCCTTTTGAATAAGGGTCCTATTATTTAGGGTACTACACTAGGATCATTAGGATCCCATGATTTTGGAAACTTCCAAATCCTACAGCCCAGCTTTAAGCCCTGAAACCTAAGCCCTAAACCGGAGCCAGCAGTAGCAGTGAAGCTAGAGTCTGACGCTCCTCACCGATTTATGGTTGAGGGCTCTGTCGACGTTCGTAGAAGGGATTTGTCAGGAGTTTATAACATTAAGGGATTTGATGGTTTTTGGGTTTTCGTTGATCTTGGGCTTAGTTTAGGTTTGGGTTTAGGGCTTAGAGAGCTGGCAGGGCCTTATAGGGAGCGGCTCGGCTGGAGTGCCGGCCAATGTCAGGTTTCTAAGCTGCCAGGATCGGATGGGCTTAAGCCCTAAATCCCTAAATCCCTAAATCCTAAACCCTAAATCCCTAAACCCTAAACCCTAAATCCCTAAATCCCTAAACCCTAAATCCCTAAATCCCTAAACCCTAAATCCCTAAACCCTAAACCCTAAATCCCTAAACCCTAAACCCTAAATCCCTAAACCCTAAACCCTAAATCCCTAAACCATAAACCTTAAACCCCAGGGGTAAGGCACCAGCTGAGGGCCCCTATGATCACTGGGCCCCCGGCTATTTCGCAGAAGCCTCTGTGCGGGTTTAGGGTTTAGGGGTTTAGGGGTTTAGGGTTTAGGGTTGGTTTAGGGTTTAGGGGTTTAGGGGTTTAGGGTTTAGGGTTGGTTTAGGGTTTAGGGTTGGTTTAGGGTTTAGGGTTGGTTTAGGGTTTAGGGTTGGTTTAGGGTTTAGGGTTTAGGGAGCCTCTGTGCAGGAAATACATATCGCTGCAAATATGTTTGAACAACTTCATCTCAGGCGCACAGGAGCACCAGACTCAAGCGGATAGTCAAAGAAAAGCAGATGTTTGGGCTTCAGGCTACGACCCCCAGGTGCAGAAAGTAGGCGCGCGACAACTGCGATCAATCCGGAGAACTCAAGGTCGAAGGCTTTGCGGTCTACCCCTACAACTAGTAGGCTATGTTCCTGTAGTGATTTGTAGCATTCAACCCTCAAAGCAATCGGATTTGGTATCTGCAGGTAGAGTCACGAATGGTCAGTTGTTTCGGTACCTCAACGTGATCCTAAACCCTGAAACCCTAAGCCGCACACACTTCCAAGTCGAAACCCTTAACCCCTCACTACAAATCACACCAAACTCGTTACATATCTCGATGGCGCATATTAGGACTAAAAGGGACCCTATTATACAACCCTACGGTACCAATGAAGGGAACCCTATCATAGAAGCCAATCGTACACTTATAGGAACCCTAAACCCTAAACCCCGTTGAAAAACCCTATACCTGTACTAGTACTGTACAGGAACCCTGAACCCAAAACCTTATAACAGAACCCAATATGTAGTACCCTTCTAAGAACCCTGAACCCTAAACCCTACTATAGTACCCTTACAAGAATCCTTGTACTAGTAGAACTTGTAAAAGCACCTTGAACTGAAGCCCCTCTCTGTCAGGTTCGAGCCTCTCGGCTGATGTTGCGAAGACAGAGTTTGGGATGCAGGGAGCTCGAGCTAGCTCGAGCTTTTAGGGTTTTTAGTTCAAGCTATAGGGTTTGGAGTTTACGGTGTAGGATATGTGGGTTCAGAGTTGAGGGGTGTCAGGTTTAGGGTAGGCTGATGAAACTATTTTATGGGCCTAAATAACTACCTATACTAATTTGGGGCTTCCTTCTTATGTAGAGTCATAGCATAATATGCCCCGAAATCAAAACCCTAGTCTAATTAATTATTAAGGCCCCTATCGTACTCACCCTAAACCCTGAACCCTGAACCCTAAAATCACTCCTTGTCCAGGCGCCGAAGGCTCTAGGGCCAAGATAAGGACCAGTGCAGGTGTTGAGGTCTGAATACGACAGTTTCCGAAAATGAGAGATACCTTAGGGTTCCTTTGAAGGGGGTACTATAAGGGTTCCTCATATAAAAGGGCTCCATAAGGGTCTAGAGTTTCCGAAAATGAGGGATACCTAGGGATCCTACTACGTAGGGTACTCTAATATATTCGGGTCCCCTGCTCTCGGAAACTCCCATATGGAACCAGGGTATCCGGTTGCAGTGCCGGCATAGCCCTACCATGATGTACCCCCAAAACCCACTCTCGTGGTGAATGCTTTTGGATTAAACCGTAAAACAACCGAGCAGTGCACGAAAAAGCCGCTTCCAACTGTTAATGCTCCCATATTGCTACCGCAACACTCTCAAGGCGATACGCCCAAAGAGCCGTGTGTATGATTGAGGGCTTCTGCGTAGGTTCTGGATTCGGGCACGGTGACATTTATCCGGTTGAACCTACACAACATGCGCTTGCAATCACGGCATGGGCAGACATGGCAACAGCACAACAGTACCTTACAGGCCCCTGCGTTTGCAACTCAGACAACTCGAAACCCTACACCCTAAACCCGAAACCCTAACCCCTAGACTTAAGGTATGTGACCGGCCTTATCATCCTCCTCAACATGGTCACCATTGGGCTGGAAGCGGAGATGTCAGCAATGGCGTTGGCAGGCATCATTTCACTTAAGATCTCCCCCCAGCGACCTGGCCCCCCCCCCCTTTTAGGGGTTCCTTTAAAGGGCTCTTAGGGGTTCCGTTAAGGGTTCCTTTAAGGGTTTCTTTAAGGAGTCCTTTATGGGCTCAAGCCGAAGTTTGAGAAAACACTCACCCAGCACCCCCTCAAACAACCTAAATACAACTATTAAGGACCATAAGGGCTCCATTAAAGGGCACTTGGGGGGGCGCTGGACGGTTTGAGGTTTGGATTTAGGGTTTAGGGCTTAGGGTTAGCACCGAACTTCCACGTTACCACAACCACTATAGAGCAATTTAGCCAGCGAGACTTTGGGCACGGCGTTGAAGGCAGGCGATGGTGTTTCTCCAAGCCTCATTTTAACAGATTCAGGAAGCAAGGGGAACATGTTTAAACGTTAAGATTCATTGTGGGCTGGGAATTTGAAACAAAGATCGGTTGACTGAGGGTCTATAATGATATGGACAATGGACATAGATCTCAAGATTCTACGAATGGTTCTCCTACAAAAGGATCCTTTGATGCCCTAATTTCTGAACCTCCCGCCACCCCGAAACCTAAATCCCCCCCCCATTCCTCCACCCCCCAAACCCCAGACCAGGCTCAGACGTCCGGCTTGTCGTGCATGGGTTTAGGGTTGAGGGGTTTGGGATTTTAGGGTTTAGGGTTTAGGATTCATCAGGCCCTCGAGGATGCAGGTATCTGTTATCGGCAGGGGTTCCTGTGTTTTGCTCATGGTTGTTATGAGGGTTTGTGGGGTTTCTATGGCTTTGGGCATTAGCCCTAATCCCTTCACTTTAAAAACGCTTTATTGGTGAGGGTCTACCCATGGAGGTGAACATACTTGGGAGCGAAATCCCTAAAGCTTAGTTTCTGCAGGAGTCTGAAGGCAGCGAGCTTCTGGATGTCATAAATTTACAGGATCTCTGAGGGAGGTTTTGTCAGGAGGTTGATTCAAGGGCGAAGGGCACCAGCGATGCTAGCGAACCTTGGAGACCACTCGGGAGAATAAGGGAGTATTGGGTCATATACCCCCTTGGACCCTTTTTTACGGATACCATAATACATCCTAAACCCCCTTGGACCCTGTTTTACGGATACCATCATACATCCTAAACCTGGAGCCCGTGCGACATGAGCCGCAGACGACAATGGCCTCCAGGCACTGTGAAGCCTGACGAAAGCAGCTGGATCAAAGAGGTGGAGAAGCTGGGCGAAATCCGGTTTAGGGTTTAGGGGAAATCCAGAGCGGTTTGGCTTTTGGTTTCGCGCTCTTAGGCTTTAGGGTTTAGGGTCTCTTAGGGTTCATGTCAGAAGTGGCTTTGTTTCAAAGGTTTGGGCGAGTGCCTCGGGTTCTTGGAAGTATGAGGCATGTATGCTAGGCATGCTGAGCTGGGGATGCTAGCAACGAAAGCCCTACTTCGTTTGAGTTGGGATAAGGCTCTGTTTTCTTTGATGGGGTGATGTAACTGGCGATAAGAATCTGGCACATGACATGTGGTTTTACAAGAAAGGTTGTCTAACGTCTAAGCTTACACGGATTTCGGCGGAGCTACTTGGAGATGTGCAGTGCTTGGGAGTGCTGCGAGTCAAGTGGGATGTTTAGGGTTTAGGGTTTGGGTTGTTTTCTTTCATGTTCTGAATTCTCCCAAACGCGAAAACCTCTCAGCAGCAGCCGAGATAGAATTCAATCATTGAGCTAGCACCCCGCGTAGTAACTCTTTTTCGTAACCCTTGTAGAACCCCGTCAAACGGCACTCTGAAGGGAACCCTATATTCTAAGCATTAGATTAATGGTTCCTATGTTGCTAGGCATGTTAATGGGTAGTTCTCTAAATTAGGGTCCCGGCTCGGATCCCAGAAATAGTACGGTGCCCTTCCAAAAAGGACCCTAAAGGGGACCGTGGTTCAGAGAGCTGACCTAATATTCCTGAACTCTGAGGAAGGCTTTTCTTGCGATCTACACGGTGGAGCCTCGGCTGCAACGATGGTCCCACTTGGACCTACCGTATGATGCCACGTGAAGTTTTCCCTGAACCGTCCAAGGGTAAAAGGAGGGACCCTTAATAAGGACCCCTAGGTATATACCCTTCATATAGCTATTATATACTCCTTATATAGCGCATTATAGGGTCCCAGGGGGGTCCCCATGAAGGGTCCCTCCTTTTCCCCTTTGATGAACCCCTAAACTTCTAGCCCAAAACCCCCCATCCCTGAGGCCTTGGCAGAAGCCGAAAGAAACCCCCAAACCCCCCAAAACTCTAAGCCCTAAAACCCTAAACCCCCCAAAACCCAAAACCACCCCAAACCTCAACCCCAAGCCGAAAGCAGCCCTAAATCCTAAACCCTGAACCCCAAACCATCTAAACCCTAAACCTTAAATTCTTGGACCCTAAATCCGAAAGCCCTAAACCTTAAACTAAACCTTAAATCCGAAACCCCTAAACCAGAACGGTTTGGGGCTTAGGGTTTAGGCAGAAGCCGAAAGGAGCTTTTGCTTCGCATCCTTGCCGGTGGCCGGGCTATCTTTCGAAGCTTTTGGCTCCCTGCTGCAGATTGGATTCAGGGGTTATTGGGTTCTAGGGTTTAGGGGTTAGGGATCCTTTAAAGGATACTATAAGGGTTCCTTGAAAGGGTACTACAAGGGTTCCTTTGAGGCGTCATAGGGTTCAGGGTTTTTTGGGGTTTTG
The DNA here is from genome assembly GCA_905221615.1 of Symbiodinium sp. CCMP2592. NCBI lineage: Eukaryota > Dinophyceae > Suessiales > Symbiodiniaceae > Symbiodinium > Symbiodinium sp. CCMP2592. Next base: position 21,506 of record CAJNDT010000086.1, on the reverse strand, counting down.
GGGTTCATGGTTTAAGGGTTTGGGGTTGAAGGGTTTACTGATTCCTATCCCCCTAAACCCTAAACCCCAACCTAGACCCTGAACCCTGGTTCCTAACCCCTAAACCCTAAACCCAGCATTAACTTAGTAGCTGAGTGGATACATTTTACACTTCACGGGCTGATATTACCCACTATAGAACTTTTGGGGGCTTATGAACTCAGCAACTAAGTTGAAATCGTAACCTTGAGCCCTCGGACATGATCGGGGTGAACGTTCGGGATCTAAGTGGCTGGACGTCGAAACACCAAATCCCAAAGTTTATATGGGTGGTTGTCAAAATAGGGATCCCTTATTTTGGGGTCCGTATAATAAGGATACTACTTAGGGTACTATATTAGGGTCCCCTGTTTTCGGAAACTCCCATATACATTTAGAGTACTTAGAGAACAGGATTCGTGACGCAAGATCTTGTGAAGGACGGCCGTGGTAGTAGAGTAAGCTCTTTCCAGTGGTTTACAGCAATCTCTTTTTGACCCCAGAGGTTAACCTGTATTTGTAGTTTCCCAAACCCAGACAAGGAAGCCCTAAACCCTAAGCACTGAAGAGCTCCAAAGCCCTAAACCCATAAGCATCTACAGATACATATGCATATGTGTATATATGTATTATATATATATAATATATATATATATATATATATATATATATATACAGAGAGAGAGAGAGAGAGAGAGAGAGAGAGAGAGAACAGCGAGAGAGAGAGAGAGAGGGAGGGAGAAATATCAATAAAGGTATACACACAAACAAACAGAACAGTATGTGCGCATGGGTTTCTGTGAAAGAGCACGGACATCTTATATCATGCACATGGGTAAAAATGCATGCAGCGATTGATTTCAGTGGGTAGGTATGTACAGAGGTACAGGCCCCTCTTTATTACAATAGGGTTGCGAGCCCATTAAACTAAAATTACGGTAAGGAACCCCGAAAAATAGTATTGGTATTTATTTTAGGCCCCTACATTACAGACATGTCCCAGGTTTTTGATGGACTTTTTCCTGGTACTGGTTGGCGTTTTTGGACTGCTGATCATTCCGGCTATCGGAGAAAGCTGCCCGGCCTAGCCTTGCATTTATCCAAAGGGGCAAAGGAGGGACCCTTTTTGGGGAATATAATGGGTACATAATAGCTACATTAAGGGTATATGCCTAGGGGTCCTTATTAAGGGTCCCTCCTTTACCCTTGGAATTTAGTTTAGGGCGCCATAATGACCACAGTTGAAGCCCAAAAGTTGGAAACCCAATAGCCCCGATTCCGAAGTACAGTACATTACATAGGGAATCCCAGGACTAATTGTGCTTATTCCGGTTTCCAACTTTTGGGGGTTTAGTTTGCCATAGCACAAGCTTTGAAAAGGGTTCTACAAGGGTTACTCAGGGTTACTATAGTGCGGGCCTTATGGCTTTTGTGTTAAGATTTCTATTTTGCGGTCCGAGGCGATACGAGCCTGAAGACATTCCCAACCTTCGGTATGTCTTGGGTCCAGTATGTGCCCAAGCACAGTGTGCAATGCCCAAGGGATTTTTCTTTGCGCCTACAGGGCAGAACATGCATCAACGTTCTACGTGGATTCTGTTTACCCCGTGTCAAGAGCCCTATAAAAGTTCAAATGAAGCTGTTCGGACGCGGGATTCGGAGTTGGAGGTTTAGTGTTTCTTTAAGAAGTTAAGCTGTTAATGACATAATGGACTGCGACCAATGACCAATGGGGTATCACAATGACCGTTTACGGCCGCCGTCGAGGATTACGTGTTCAGACCTCGTTTGAAGAATTCTTTGCATGGAGTTGCTCAAGCTTGTGGTGGTGGTTTAGGGTGCAGGGTTTCCGGTTTGGGATTTTGGGCTTGGGGTTTGGAAGTCCCCCACACTGCCGTGTGAACTACGAGTGCCTTCCATTTCAGGGAACCCCAAACCTCCCTTTTTGAGGGATTTTGAGGGGTTGCATCGTCAAAGCCCAGTATATGAGCCACAACGAGAGGGTGTCAGGTTCCCTCGGCGGTAAACGACGGCTTTTGGCAAGATTTGCTCTTGAAGCCGAAACACTCGGTCACAAAGCGTGTCGCCTTAGGCACAGCCGGAATGATGCCCTGCACACAAAGCAAAAAGACGCCGAGCTTTGGTGGTCTGAGTTGTTTGGGCTTAGGTTTCAAGCTGTTGCATGTAAACTTCGTCGTTTGCGCTTTCCGTCAGGAGCGGCCAAAGGACACCTCAACGAAGGGATCAGAGCACAGTTTTGATAAAGCCTCAATAGTATTGATATTGAACCCTAGAACTCAGATCTAAGTATCCTTATGCACAACACCTCTAAACCCTAACGCCGTAACTCCAAAGCCCCTTAAAGCTGAACAGCCAATACCGTAAAACCCTGAGCTCTAAACCCTGATAAGCCCAGGCTTTCTATCCGAAGCCGGGTTCGAGAAACTCCTTGTGGTGCGGGGCCTGCGACTTCTGAGACTGGTAAGAGCCTTGAAGATCAAAATGCAGGCTTTTACGGTATATGTTTTGAGGCGGGTTTTTAGTGTTTAGGCTTCAGGGTTTATGTTGGGCTGAGGGAAAAGATATCAACAAGATTTTCCCATCTCGTCACCTATACACTCATACTGCTATAACATTGTTACATACCTCTAAGATAAAGTACCTAGCGGCTCATACACTACCCGTTTTTTAGGGTACCGAGTATTATGCTTAGATTCTGTTTTCCAGAAAGTAGCTAGGGCCCCTACAGGCCTTGAACCCAAGTATGAAGGTTTACCTAGCTACTTGGAGGTTCAGGGGTAGTTATAAGTGGAGTTATAAGTCAACTAATAGCTTATAGGTTGTACATACAGTTATCGTACTTATAACCCTCCCATGCACCTCCAAGTAGTGAAGGCCACACCGCCAGAATCCTACTCCAGCTACTTGCCCCTCCAAACTCTTATAGTAACCCTTGAGCTTCAACCGTTGAGGAAGCCTTGCAAGCAGACGCCCTTGAACTAACCCTGCTGGACCCCCCTTCCAGGACTAAAGGATTCTGCTTCCAATCACTCATCCTCATGGTGAGGCTGCAGGTGTAGATTTCCTTAACGTTTAGGGTTTAGATTTCCAGCTTTGCAGATTAGGGTTCCAAGGTTTAAGGGTTGAGGTTTCGGGTTTAGGGCTGAACGTCTACACTCTCGGCCGTCAAAACCCACCAAGAGCTCTAAGCCGTCAGCAGCACAAACAGCACGTTCAGCCTTGAGTTGAATCCCAACCGTTCTGAGCCCTCAAGACCGGAGCCTCAAGCCGCGAATTGACCCGAAACCCTATTCTGGTTAAGGGTTTAGGGTTGCTAAAGCTCTGAAAGCTTGAACTTTGAACCAGAGATTGGGTTTAGGGTTTAGGATTCAGTGGGTTTAGGGGAACCCTACTTGGAGGTTCCCGGGTAGTTTTACGTGTTGTTGTAGATCCTCCAATATAGCCTATAACTATAGTTATCTTACTTTATCAACCCTTCCTATAAGTAACCATGAAGCTCCAAAAGTACAATTTAAAACAGGCGTCTTCCTTTAAGTTGCCGGTCGATTCTCAGGAGCCTTGCGAATGGTGAGCCATTTCAAAGTCATGTGGCGGCTGGTGCACAGCGCTTTGGCTAATATACCGGCCGGAACAATGACCAACACTGTTTTCGGGGTTCCTTAGTATAGGTATTTTGTATAAGATACCACAAAACAATAACCTGATTAGCTACGCCCTTATAGTACCGGAGATTATTGACAGACCGGCATGGAGTTCTACTGTTGATGATATAAATCCTGCATGACCTTAAGGACCCTAAACTATGGGAATTATGGTATATTCCTTATTATGAGTAATGCAGGATTTGTACCATCAACCGTAGGACTAGGACATACAGAACACATGCAATTACCCGCACTGACCGACCCACCTACTGCTATCTACCTGCGCTACCTACCTTAACCTACCAAACCCTTCCTTTTCGTAGGGTCCCTATATATTCCATATTAGGGTTCATAATAAGAACCTACAAAAAAGTAGGGTTTGGTAGGCTAAGGTACCTACTGATCTAATTACCTACCTTGAGGCTTACGAGAAGACATACATTCGAAGGAGAGCCTTCATCGAACACTCGACCCTGAGCCCCCGTTTAAAGCCCTCGTTGGCCTGGGTAGGATCTTGGGTTTTGGGTTTAAGGTGAGGGTTTCTGGGTGAGCATCTTGTGTTCTCAGCCGGCTCTTCACCCGACCCCACCTCTTGAACTTTCAGCTTTTTGTTGAAAGCTCCGGAAGCCCTAGCACTTGAGGTACCTGCGATCCCCAACCCTGCGCTTTGACCCGTTTACTATAGGGCATACCAGCAAAAAATCGCAGGTCGGGGAGTTCCGAAGTCGTTCTTCCTTTGGAGTCCTTAATGGAACTGTAGTATAACGTTACCCCCCGCAGGTCCTCGTTCCCGGTAAGGCGCAGCAAGGGAACCCTTAAGGAACCCTAAACCCTAAACCCGAACCTTTAAGGAACCATTAAGGAACCTATACCTGTAAGGCCCTTTAAAGGAACCCCTGAAAGTTCATTTAAGGGCTTCCTTTAAAGGATCTATAGGATTTAGGGTTTTTGGGGGGTTCATGGTTTAAGGGGTTCGTTTAAGGGATCTTTAAGGTTTGCCATAAAGGAACCTATTCTAATGATGAAGCTCCTTCATCTCAACTATATTGGTTTGTTAACCTCATAGGGATCCTTAGGGGTGTAGGGGGAGGGGGGGTAGGGGGCCTTAAGGCCCATAATAAGGACTAATAAGGCCTATTTAAGGAAATATAGTCCCCTACACCCCTCCCCCCTACACCCCTAAGGATCCCTATGAATATATGTTTTGTAACCCGACAACAGCCGAGGCTTGCTCACAGCTGGACAGACCATGATGTCAACGGCGTTTTTGATCATGTGCCTTTGCCTGGTTCGGTTTAGGGTTTAGGGTTTAGGGATGCTCGTTTGGGGTTTTCTGGTTGGGGTTCAGGGGTTGGAGTGAGGTCCATATCTAGTGAGAATATCAGTGTGTAGTCCTTATATATGCACATGGTATACATATGCATCCATTTGTACATATGCATGACAACATCCCGAGACCCTGATCGAACTATTGCGCCTCTGAAAGCCATGGTGTCGAAGGACCACATGGTTGAAGCCTAAGCCCCTCTGAAGCCAATGCCCTACAGGACACCATCCCATGGCTACGGAGCATTATACATAGATACATACGAAGATAGATAGACAAGCAAATCCAGAAACAAATAAACATGTATATATATATATACATATTTTATGGGTAGTTCTCACAATCAGGGCCCCTTTCTGGGTACCCGAAATATTAGGTGCTGCATTTTATTAGGGACCCAAAACAGGCCTGTGTGTATATATTAGCGTTTGGAGTTTGAGGAAGACCCTAAATTCCAAGGGTAACAGGAGGGACCCTTAATAAGGACCCCTAGGTATACACCCTTAATATAGCTATTATATACTCACTATATAGCTCATTTTAAGCTAGGGGTCCCCAGTAAGGGTCCGTCCTTTTCATCTTTGATAAATCTTTCAACTCCAAACTAGCCCCCCTTCTCAAAGAAAAGCAATGGGATGTTCAACGAACAAGAGCAGCGAAGCGATTCTTTCTAAGGGCCCAAAGACTTAAGGTATGCCACAGGTATGCCTATTACTATTTCTCAGAAACCTCTCCAGATCCCCCCCCCCGAGAAAAAAGTTACCCTAAAGTCTAGGCCTGCAAGCCCTAAGCCCTGAACCCTAAGCCCCCAAAAGGTTGGCGTTACCCTAAACCCTAAACCTGAAACCCCTAAACCCTAAACCCTAAGTAACGCACTCTGCAGATCGAAAAGGAGCCCTAGAAAAAAAAAGGTTGGCTCTCTTCATCTTTGGCTGTGTGGCCGTGGAGCTGATAACTCACGATGCAGACCTGAACTCCATCGAGGACTGAGTTTTATGGTTTAGGGTTTCGGGTTTTGGGTTTAAGGATCTAGGGTTTAGGGGTTAGGGTTTAGGGCTTCAGATTTGGGTAATTTGCCATACTTTTCCAAAGACCTCGTGTTTAGGGCCCTAGGTCCCTTAAGGACCCAATAATAAGGTCCCTGGAGGCATTGGGACAAGGGCATACGGTTGATGATACAAAGCCTGCACTACCCATAATAAGGAATATCCCATAATTCCCATTGTTTCGGGTCCATAAGGTACAGTAGAAGCCAGAAAGTTGGAACATGGCTTTAGGAGGGTTAGTGCTAGGATCCCTTATACTTTACCTTAAGGGCATGAGGAGTCTGATGTTCCAACTTTCTGGCTTCTACTATAATGCAGAATTTATACCAACAACAGTATGTACCTTAACCCCACGTAACCTACCTTTTTAAGGACTTATATAAAGAAATCATATTAGGGAACCCTAAAAAGGTAGGTTCCTTAGGGTCCAGGTATGCTATGGTTTAGGATTTAGATCTTAGGAGCCTGAAAGGGTTTAGGAGCCTTAAAGGGTTTAGGAGGAGGGGTGTAGGGTGTTTTTGGTGCCTAAATAAATTACCTATACGTTTTTGGGTTTCCCTATCATACCGAAGGTAGAATATATACCTCAAGACCCTATTCTAGATATAAAGGCCCCTGGGCTATACTGTGGGAGTTGTGTCTGGGGCTTAGCTCTCTTCGGGTTCTGTTTGGGCGGGGTGGTGAAGTTGGGATGGGAAATTACGGGGATAGTGGTTTGAAGCTGTAAGTGCGATCGCTTCGGGTATATTGTTTCGGGTTTTACAGAAAGACTACAGGGTCGGCATGGCATTCGCACTCTGGTGCGGAGGCGCCTCAGACTTTGCACCTGGCAATCCGCGTCCTTCCCCAGAGACTCTATCCCCAAGGTCCTTAACATCATGTTGTAAACCCTGAACCCTACACCCTAGAATAACTATCCTGCACAACATGACCATTGCCTCTTTCCAACTGTGGGACTTGTGGTAGAAAGTCCTCATAATGGATGATACATAATATATACAGACTTTGTTCATCAGCAGTAGTCGGGATCCTTGTGTAGCGTTTCTGGTGTTCTGCCAAAGAAGGCTTTAATTGGACGGATTTGGGCGGTTTAGGGTCCGGGGTTTCAGGCTTAATTAGGGGCTGAGTTTTTGGGTTTGAGGTGCAGGGTTTGGGGTGAGGGTTTTCTGCCACTCATTGGTTTCGGGCACTACACAGCCCTTGAGGTTGTTGTTGCCATATTCAGTTGGAGTTGAAATTCTCCAGCCCTACTGAGAAGGCCCACGGCACGTTAATCAGGCAGTTTCCGGCCCAGTCGAAAGTGCCTGTCGTGTCATTGTACAGCCGCTGAATGATGCGGACAATCTTTGGAAGTACTATTCTGAATTCTTTACCCAGCCTGTTTCGGGTTGGTTGAATGCTTGTTGTAATCGTCGTGATCAGGTTTCAGTATCGTTGTCTTCATCGAGAGTTAACCTAAACTCGCCCGGTGTGACTTGTTTGGTTGCTCTCCTTGTTGCTGTGCGTTGCCATAGCTTTCAAACCACTTTCGATGAAGACTGGAACGTAATTCCGTTCGCACTAGCCCTATATTGGTTCATCGAGCCGAGTTCTGTTGCGGTAAATAGCCCAGGGTTACAGAGACGAACTCGAATGACTCTAACGGAATAGGTTTTCATGTTCCCAGAGAGCCCAATACCCCTTAATTAAGGAATATAGCTTAAATCATAATATGAAGCCCTATATATTTCAAGCCATGTTCCTTAATTAAGGGTATTGGGCTCTCTGGGTTTGGGCCCATGATGCCTCTCTGCCTCGCAGGATACGCAACAGATCATCCTACAGCACTTCCCCAACTTGTTCACATCCATCTTGACATTGCTTCAGCTCCTGTGCAAGGATTCGAGAACCTCCAAATGCTAACCCTAAACCCTCAATCCTAAGAGCCCGGAAGCTTAAACCCTAATTATACCGTAAGCCCTGAACTCTGAGCTCTAAACCCAAACCAAGGAAGGCCTACACTAAACCCTAAACCCTAAACCAAGGAAGGCCTAAAAGAGATAGCACAGAGTCCCTGGAGCCCCAGATCGCTGTGCCCTTGAGCCCTAAGTTGAAACTACCAAAACCTTCTGTGTTGCAGGGTCCACATAGATTCCCTGGACCCTAAGGAACCTACCTTTTTAGGGTTCCCTAATATGATTTCTTTATATAAGTCCTTAAAAAGGTAGGTTACGTGGGGTTAAGGTCTAGATTAGGATTCAGACAGTTCGAAGCTTCTGGTTTTAGGTTCGAAGTCTTTTTGCTAAATAGGCTCCAACACAGATCCCCTAGAACTCCCAGTCCAGAATCCAGAACCCTAAGGGTCCATGTACCCATATAGAGATACATGGGCCCGAAGTACACAAATAGGGATTACATTACGGCCAATGTATATACTATATGAGTACATGGATCCTTAGGGGAAGCAGATCTGAAAAGCTTGAGCCTTTCACCGTAAACCCGTCAGTTTCAACCCCAAGGGTTTATGGATTCGGTTCCTCAGGCTTGAGGCTTTGGGCGTGTCGACCCCCAAACCCTAAAGCCTAGGCCCCAGAACCCTACGCCGTAAACTCTAAACCCCTACACTTTAAATCCAAGCTCTTGAACCCTAAAACCTTAAATCCCTAGGCCGTAAACCCTAACGTCACCGACCTGAAAACGGAAATCTTGGCAACTTTGCTAGTCGCATCAGTAGTTCTGTAAATTAGGCCCCTTTTCGGGTCCTGTCTATAAGGGTGATCTACTATTTTGGGGACCTAAGGGGGGACCCTCTTTTCGAGGACTACTCACATATGAGTTAGGATCCACGCCAGGTTTCGGGGTTCACATTAACTTGAAACCCAGCGAAAGCTTAGTTTTTGGGGCTCCTTGCGATGCATTCCTGACGTACGTCCATCAAAGGGTAATGGAGTTTAGGGTTGAAGACGTAAACCCTAAACCCTAATCCCTCAAACCCTAAACCCTTAATTAAACCCGAAACCCTAAAACCCTAAACCCCAAATAAACCCGAAACCCTAAACCTAAAACTTAAACCCTAAACAACCTGGGGGTTTAGGAGGTAGGGTTTACTCTACGGGATCAGAAGTTCCTAGACTGAACCCTAATCTTAAAAGCCCTACTTAAAGGGTCATGGCACTTAGTAACTAGGGTTATAACTAGGGTAGCTATACTTATAATTACTTTTAGCCCCAATTAAGGTACTTATAACTCTACTTACTAAGTCCCACGATCCTTTAAGTACACCCCCAGACTGACTTAGGTTTTTGGTTCTTGGGTTTAGGGTTTAACGAACATGGTTTAAGTTGCCAAAAAGAGGATCTATGTCTACCGGTTGGTATGTCTACCGGTTGACATGGCAACTGCAACTAGGTCCTCCACAAGAGTCCAGGTTTGTGACCCTGGACTCTATCGCGGCTGTGTACTATCCTCTGGTCGTGCACAAACCTTGGCTGAGACTGGTCAGAGAGGTTTGTTAGGGTTTTGATCGTGTCTGTTCAGGCCTCTTCTGGGTCGGTATATCATTGCGTAGAGCGGTATACCCTAAACCCGGAAACCGCCAAACCCTACACCCTGCACCCCTGCGCGTTTTTTCCGTGTGAGTGTTTAACTTCGGGGTTGTAGAGTCTGGGGCTGCAAGCACGACTCAAATCCTTAGATTGGGATGCTGAGTCATGCTATCCTACAGCTTCATGCGACCTTCAGACAAGTTTCCAATCTTCTCATGTATACAGGTGCCGTCTTGCCACATCGAGAACCCTGACCCTTGCGACTGAAATCCAAACAAGCAAATACACGGAAACCTACCCCCCTGAAGAGGGATACTGCCCTATGCAACATGAGGTGCTTTTCGGCTTCAATGTCAACTACCCCCCAAGTTCCTGCCTGCCTGAAAGCAGGGCTTTAGGTTTTAGGGTTTCGGGTTTGAGATTTATTGCTCAGTCATTCAGGGTTCATATGTTGGGTTGTGAATTCATGCTAAGCCCTAAAAGCCCTAAACCCTGGGGGCTTCAGTTGTGCTCATTGAGGGCGCATGAATTGCGATTTAGGGCTCAGGGCTGGGAGACGTAGAGGCCGAAAGTTCAAGGGGGCTCATCGTGTGGGTTGGCCTGTTGGGTTTGTGCCGAAGCTGTAGACCCTGAAGCAGACATCCCCATGCTGGTCGTGGCGTAAGGTTAACGGGCATAATTATGAGGTCTAGGGGTTCCTACAAAGGAGTTTTGGGTGTAAGGCTTGGGATTTCTAGCTTGTTTAAGTTTAAGTGCAAAGGTTCCTAGTAGTAGAGTAGGTGACCTTTAACCTTTTTTGGGTAGTATAGTCTCTATCTTATCCCTGTACAACCAAAAGGGTTAACCTTTAGTTCCCCATGATACTCGACAAGTAGGGGTTGGTGTTTCGAGACCTTGAGAGCTTTATGTTCACCTGCAAAATGGTCGGGAAGGAGCACATCCGAAGTAAGTAATTTAAGTGCTTTAACAATTACCTATAGCATTTTGGGGGTTCCTTATTATAGTTATAAGTATGGTCTACTGGGTCCCCAAACCCTATTCAAATTACTAAGGCACCTGTAGTAGCGATGAAACGAATCGCCGAGGATTGTGTACTTTGCTCTCATTATGCTGATTGTCTCCATTGGCCTCATGAACCTTGCAACTAACTTGCAAGAGGCAGAGGAGGTAGCTTAAGTCTTTTGGAAGGTATGTGGTCTTGCAAAATCACCGTCCGATTCGGGGCTCATAGATATACGGTATTGAGGCCGTGTGATTGAAGAAGCCTCCCATACATACACATCCTAGGCCGATCGCAGCACCCAAACCGTAAACCCCAAGCGTCTTGATACCGAAGAAAGACCTCACGAACCGACCCTCAAGGTAACAGGTTTAACTGTTGCGGTTTAGGGCTTTCGGGTCTACCTGGACCCTCAAAAACCTACTTGTTTATGGTTCCTTACGACTTATTCCCTGAAAGGGTGGGTTATTTGGGGTTAATGTGGGGTTTAGGGTAAGAGGCCTGGGTCCGAAATCCTAGGTTTGGATTACGGCGGAGGGATGTATCTAGAGCTTGGATTGTACCTATGGTCTCCATCGCGTCTTTGGGGTCACCTAAAAGATCCTACCTACAAAACTGGATACGTTAAAAACGGAAATACAGTGGATACTACAGGTAATTCGATTTTGCCGATATCTTATTTCATGGTTAAGAGTCCTGGAACAAGCGAGCTATATGGAAGCCAAAACTACTCAACCACCTTGGAGGGTCTAGGTTGGGTACGGCCCCCACTCAGTAATAGTTGAATACTATTCATAATATAGACGATATGTTGGGACCTTAATAGTAGTAGCCTTCTTATAGACTCTTACTGTATGGGGGCAGTACCGAAGGTCTAGGTAAAGTCGGAACCTTGAACCACTTGGCCGGTGGTAAGATTGGCAAGTCGATTCCAAAGGTTGGCAGCCTGAATACTTGGAGGTTCATGGGTAGTCATAAGTAGGGTTATAAGTAGGGTAACTATAGATATAACCCATATTAGGGGACTTATAACCCCACTTATTACATGAACCTCCAAGTAGGATCCCCCGTAGTACCCTTATACCCTTTTTGTAGTCCTAGGTTCCTTATAAAGTTACCCCATACCAGAAAGGGAGCCCTTTTCATTCCTAGGTTACTGGGCATCCTAGCTGAGGTCCCTAGACCCTAAACCCCAAACCCTGAGGTAACGGCCGTGCTCGTTGAAAACGCCTTGGAGAATGCTGCGCTGGAAGCAGATGCAGAGCGCTTGAACTTAAAGCACAAGATCAAGGCCATTAGGGTTTAGGGTTTAGGCAGCGATTGAACCTGGGTTGTCCTTTGGGATCTTTTTTAGGGGGGTATAGCTTAATACTTACTTCACTTTTTTGGGGGCTCCTTGTTATACTATAGTAAATTATAACTGGGTTGTCCTTTGGGATCTTTTTTGTTCAATTCCATCGTCATGTGTCAGGGTTTTGGGCTCTGGGGTGTGGTTTTCAAGGGTTTCGGGTGTAGGGTGTAGGCTTTAGGATTTATATAGGGTTTAGGGTTTACTGGCTTCGAGACAAAGCTACGGTTTGAGGTTCTTCGTTTTTGTTTCAACGGTCATCGTAGTAGCTCGTGGAGGGTGCTTTTTCATCGAAGTGCCACGCAGATCGAGCTTCTAGAAGTTGCCGATGAAGCTCCATGATTCTTCATGATAGTGGAAGCACGGATTCTCCAGTGAGCCATCTTGATAATCATGTCACCTTAGCCGAGTGCTCGCATGAGCCGGCGCGACATCTGCGCCTTGCACCTTCGGCATCGTGTCCTAAAACCGGGACACCCTGAACCCGAAATCCTACATGCTGAATCCTCTAATCTGTGAGCCCTAAACCCTTGCATAAATCCCAAACCCTGACTGCAGGTCCGTCATGTTCATGACAGACTCTTCTTGAACTTCTTGTTAAGGGCTCAGACCCATGAAACCCTAAACTCCTGTCTTGACCCCGGTTCAGGGTTTTTGGGTTTAGGGTTTAGGGCTTTGGGTCTTGACCCCCCAGCAAAAATAGGATTCCCTGTTTCAAGGAACTATCTGAGAAAGTCAGAACTACAAGCCCTAAACGTCTGGTAGGTTTCTTAGGGCGGTTATACAAAACCCTAGACTTCTAAACCCTAAACCCGAAGCCCCAGGGCTGTACAACGCTTGGGAATTCAACCCTCAGCCCTCCCCGCCCAGGCATGGAGCGCGTTCAAACTCTGTAGAAAGCTTGGAGGGTTTAGGATTTAGGGGTTTAGGGTTTAGAGTTCAGGATTTCGGATCTGCGCAGAAGCCGTGTAAGACCCTTGGGCAGGACGCTTTGCCGACTCTCCTCGAGACCTTCGAAGATCTAGATGAAGATGGTAGCACCCTGTATGAAGTACAGGGGTCGGAGGAACTCATGACAATGATCCTGTATGGGAGTTTCTGAACTTAGGGGATCCAAATATAGTGTCCTGAATAGTAGGATCCTTATTATAGGTACCCCAAAATAGGGTACCCCTAATTTTTGGAAACTCCCGTATAGTCCCGTCCCCACATATTCATAACCCCACTTACTGTTAATAAGCCCCTTAAACCCTGCAAGACTTTGGGTCTCAGGCCTCTTTTGAGGGATGTGTCTTGGAAACGCAGAAGAGGCCTTACAATCCTTAAAAGGATGGTTTGGGGTTCCCATACTTGGAGGTTCATGGGCAGCTATAAACAGGGTTTATAAGCAGGATAGCGAATAACCAAAGTTCTAGCCTTGTTTAGGATACTAAAGTAATATCCCCAGTTGCTAAGTCCCATGATCCTCCAAGTACCACCGTCAGCTCAAAGCACCCCTTCGGAGTGGCTGAGGTGGATTCATCTCTCGAGATGAGATCGAAGGTGTGCCCGTCACTGTGATACCAGGCTGTTCAGTGGTACGCATTTTTTCTTTCAGGTTTCGGTGTTCCTATTATGAAGTAAGAAGCTTCAAAAGTATATACTTTTCCCAGTGGGTGACTGAACAGCCTAGGATACCGCCAAAGCTCTTGGAGAACGTCTCCATCGACGCTTGGGTTAACTTAGTCTCCCAGTGGGCCCTGTTTCACTTTTTGTAGCCTTTTCCCAACAAACCCTAAAACCCTAAACCCTAAAACCCTAAACCCTAAAACCCTAAACCCCAAAACCCTAAACCCTAAGCCGTTAGGGTTCCCAAAAACAACTCCTCAAGAGCCCTTTTTTATTCCTGGGGTCCGTAGGGATCCTAGTTGAGGATTTGCGGTTTAGGGTTTAGGGGGGTTTAGGTTTAGGGTTTAGGGGGGTTTAGGGTTTAGGGTCCGTCTCCATCGACGCTTCCGTGTCTACAGGGATCGAAAAGGCGTCCTGTGAGATGTTGACGGATATAAAGGGTCTATGTAAGTCCTCATACGGTGTAAGAACTTCGGAGAATTCGGAGCAGTTCTTTTGGAGGGCGCTTGTACAATTAGCATCCTACGTTTCAGCATCTGATGGAAAGGCTTGGGGCAAGTGGAGCTCCCTACACCGCATCCCTGAACACAGAAAGCCTGAATGCTTGTACCCTTTTCCAGACAGAGCTTGGGGCCTAAGGTGCTGTAGGGCCTCTATGTAAGCTCTTAACCTATAAGCCCTGGCAGAAGGAGGTTTAGAGCTACTGAAGCACAGCGAAGCTCCGCAATCTCGCAGGCGATTGCATGCTGCCGTTTTTAACCCGGGTGAAGGGATTAGGATTAAAGCTTGACCCTGAACCCTAAACCCCAAACCCTAAACCCTAACCCTTGTTCATGGCTATGGTCGCAAAACCGTGCTTGGCTAAGATCCGGCTTCAGGGTTTAGAGGTTTAAGGGTTTAGGGATCCTGCAAAGCAAGATAATGTAACCATAGATGGAGCGACAATGGGGACTGTAGGCATACCCGCCCTAAACCCTAAACCACAGGAGCTAAATTGGGTGGTTGTCAAAATTAAGGTCCTTTTTGGGGGCCCTATTATAGTACGGCACCTATTTTTTTCAGGGTACCCCAAAAAGAGACCCTACGGTTGATGATATAAATCCTGCATTACCCATAATAAGGAATATACCATAATTCCCATAGTTTAGGGTCCTTAAGGTAGTGCAGGATTTATATCATCAACCGTAGTTTTGCCAACCACCCACATGAGGACAGCATGGTGGACCTCTTCGAACTCCTGGATGTGGATGGTGGCTTACTTAGTGAACGGGGGAACTTTCAACTTTTTGGGTCTTATGTATTAGCTCTATCTTAGAAAGTTTAAAACTTTTTGGTCTTATATATTAGCTCTATCTTAGAAAGTTTGAAACTTTTTGGGGCCCGGCTGTTGAAGAAGAGAGGTGGAGGTCAGCTGACGCAGCATGAGTTCGTCGAGGGCCTATTGCAACTGAGCCTGCGAACAGGAACGTTTTTGGTCTCGACCTAAAATGGGAGATTCCGAAAATAGGGGACCCAAATAGAGCACCCTAAATTGTAGGATCCTTATTCTAAGGATCCCAAAATAAGGTGCCCCCTAATTTGCGGAAACTCCCAAATCTAGCGTCCCGTTTACCCTCTAAAGAGGAGAAACTATCGAGATCGACGGTTTGGGGTTTGGGGTGTAGGTAGGGAGGGGGCGGTTTCCGTTTTCCCTAAGGGTCCAAGGGACCGTGCAATGAGGGCATTTGTAGGATAGTAGTCTTAAACTCTCAAAAGTTAGACCAATGTAGTAATCGGCAAACATGATGATTAGGTGCTTGGATTCTAAGGGTATGTTGTAGCTGTTTTAATATATTTGAGCCAGCCACAAAGCGGCTGTTGGACTACAGCGCAACCAACATCCAAATAGAGGGCACCGTAGCCTTTGTATGATATAGGCATAGGCAAGGAGAGTTTCAAGCTTTGGTTCCTCTGACCCGAGGTTCATGGGTAGTTATATTAGGGCTCATAAGTAGGATAACTATAGTTCATAGCTTATATTGGAGGGTTCATAAACCCTGCCTACTTCTAACTAGGCATGAACTTCCAAGTAGCCCCAACTTCAGAGCATCTGGTTGTCTGTGCAGAAGGAATTAGGCCCACAACCTCGGGAGCTTTGACTCCTCAGGGGTTACACTCTTTAGGGTTTAGGGTTTAAGGTTTAGGGTTTAGGGTTTAGGGTCTACCGCACAAGCCCCAACAGAACCCCAGAAAAAGATCAACCGCACTCTCGAAACTAGGAATGTTGTGTCGCGGTGCGTTCCCATACCCCAACCCTGAAATCGGAGCTCCTTTAAGAAATGCAAAGAGCACCCATTGTTCACCCTAGCGGGTCACCGTCTACCCCACATCCTAAACCCGAAACCCCCAAGCTAAGCCGCTTACAACTAAGGAACAAGTGCACCGTTTAGCCCCTATATAATTGTAATACGCCCTACCCTTATTCTAATCATGAGGGCCACTATTTCCAGGCTGTTCAGTGGTACACTTTTTTACTTTCAGGTTTCTGGGTTCCTACTATAAAATAAGAAGCCTAAAACAAGTATATACTCTTTCCCAGTGGGTTACTGAACAGCCTAGACTTCAGTCCAAGGAATCTGGTGCTCTTGGACGTTCCCATCTCCACCATCCAGTCCTTGCGCCTACTACGGTCCATCAAGTTCATCTCCTCTCAGCTCAGCGAGGTGCGCTTGGCTACTTAAAGGATCATGGGACTTAGTAAGTATGGTTGGCTATACGTGCCTTAATTGGGGCTATAAGTAATTATAAGTGTAGCTAGTGATAACCCCAGTACCAAGTCCCCTGGTCCTCCAAGTAGAGGGCTTCAATATAGGGGCCTTAGAAATTTGAATCGGGGTTTCATCGGGGTATACTATGCTCCCTAAAAACCTTAGGCAAAAGGGGGCCTTGAGGACTTTGCGTTAAGGAGCTAGTTTTAGGAATTACGGTTGCGGGTCTGGGGTCTGGGGCTGTGGCCTCTTGAACGATTTAGGCAAGGGTTAAGGGATTCGGATTTTTTGTCGGTAAGGTTTCGCATGGTCTGACTCTACAAGGCTTTCGATTGCTTAGGGTTGAGGGTTTGGTTCAGGATTTCCCCGCCAAAACTGAAAGAATCCTGCACCTCGCAGAAACACCAAAACTCAGAACCTACAGACCATGAGTGGTGGCGGTTGCTATCGGACCGTCCGCGAGCCCAAGTTTGCGTTGGCCCGCACCCCCCTGCAGCTGAGGGTTCCAAGACGCCCTGCAACAAAGGAAGCCCTCACCCCAAGAGTCGAAACGTGCCCTTAAATCATTTGCAGTGTCCGTTTCACAGGACCGTTATGGAACCCTCAGCAAGACACCTTTCAAAATTACCTAAACGACTAAACGGCAGGATGTGAAGCAGCTCAACGCGACGCTCCTGGAGAACATGGGACACCCTGTACACTGTTGACTGGTACCTCGCCTTCGGGTTTGGGGGTTCAAGGTCCAGGCTTTTAGGGTTCAGGGTTTCGGGTTCAGGGCCTAGGGTTTTGAGTTTAGGGGTTTAGGGTCCAGGCTTTTAGGGGTTTTACCTGGGGATCTAAAAACCTGTCACAACCTGCTCCCTATAAACCCTAAACCTTCTGCTGTTGTAAGGTTTAGGGCTTCCTGCAGGGTTTTCGTCGCTTTTGGTATTTCGCTCCGACGGTTCGGAAGGCGTTTAAAGGATTTCTGGGATAGTGACCCTGAGCCCTCCCTGCCCAGAGAGCCCAATACCCCTTAATTGATATATACATATACATATATATATATATAATATGGCTTAAATCAAACTGTGAAGCCCTATATAGTTTAAGCAAATTCCTGAATTAAGGGGTATTGGGCTCTCTGGGTGGAGTCTAGACCCCAAAACCCTCAACCTTCAAGCATTTCTAGGACACTGGGTTCCCCTGGTTTCTCCAGCCCACGACCCGAAACCGTCCATCTCAAACCCCACAAGCCTCCCGAAGCCCAAAAAAAAAATTAAAACCCGAATCAAACGGGAGCTTCCGAAAATTAGGGGGGTAGCTTATTTGGGGGTCCTTATAATAAGGATCCTGCTATTTAGGGTACTATATTTGGGCCCCCGATTTTCGGAAACTCCCAAATTCTAAACTTAGGGTTTCGGGTTATTTCCTAGGTTCAGGGATTTGGGCTATGGAGTTTAGGCTAGCAGTTTACGGCTTCATGGGAATATACCCTGAACTTTGGAGTGTCTTTTTATGACTAAAGACAGGGCTCTTTAAGGTATGCATAAGGGTTTTACATGAAGAGTTCTGTCAGGGTTCTGCAGGGTGTAGGGTTTTGATATTACATGGGTGGTTGTCTAAATCAGGGTCCCTTTTTGGGAACCCCAAATATTAGGTGCCATATATTATAATAAGAACCAAGAAAGGGACCCTACTATTGACAACCACCCACATGATTAGGTAGCCTTTAAGTCAAGGGTTCATAAGACCGAAGCTTCTGCACCACAGCTCAGTATTTAGGGTTATGCGGTATGGCCTTTATAGGGCCTGGTTCTCTAGGGTTTAGGGTTTAGGGGTGATTGTAGGGCCTGGGTTCTTTAGGGTTTAGGGGTGATTGTAGGGCCTGGGTTCTTTAGGGTTTAGGGGTGATTGTAGGGCCTGGGTTTTGTAGGGTTTAGGGTTTAGGGGTGATTGTAGGGCCTAGGGTTCCAGATGTGGGTCACTGGGCTTTATCAAGAGGCTTCGCCGGCTCGAACCTGTCAGTGTGCATGTGTCTTCCTCAAGCGCAGAAGACTCACAACAATAGCTGACTGGCTGTTAACTACCATATTGCAGCCACTACTTGGAGTTAGTGCTGAAGAGTCCAAGAAGCTGCTTCTGAGTATTTCTGCCCCCGCATTAAGACCCAAAGCCGTAAAGGCGAGTCAAACCGGAATTTCACAACATCCTCGGGGCAGGCTGTACGACTTTGGCGCGCTGCGTCGGTAGCTGAACCCGTTTTGCCGTGCCCTCTCAGCAAATAGGAGCTTTCGAAAATTAGGGACCTGAATATAGTACCCAAGATAGTAGGACCCCAAAATAAGGTACCCCTTGTTTTCGGAAACTCCCAAAATAGCCGCCTCTCGGGGCACATCTAAGCGAGCATTTGCGTGTTGAGAGGTTTTTTTGCCTAAGCCGTCGACCTAGCTGTAGTAGCAGTAGTAGTAGCAGTAGTGGCAGTGGTCGAGAGTCGTAGAGTGGTAGTAGCGCAAGAGGAGCAGTAGTAGTCGTCTGGAAGGAGTAAGAGTGGCACCACGACAACGACGACGTTGACAGGCAATTGCGACCACTGCTGCTGCTGCTGCTGCTGCTGCTGCTGCACCTGCTACAGCTACTGCTACTCCTTTGCTGCTGTGGTTTGTGCAACTACTACTGCAATGGCTCTTTCCATTGATACCTGTACTCAAATCGTCGCCGCTCCCAGACTTTGCTAGAGGATGCAGGCCATCCAATGGCGACAGGCCTGCCTGCACATCTCCCTGTTTGAACATCCGAACGGATGATGTCACGAGAGATAGTGGAGCTGGCCCGATGTCTCGCGGTGATTGCGCAGGTTGGCCAATACCCAGGAATCCACCATGAGGATAGGAAATTTACACTGCAACATCCGAGATGGAGACGCAGTCCCCGAGAAGCGGTATACCTATGACAAACCATGTTGTCAAGACTTGGATAATTGCAGGAACCGCAGTAATCACAATACTCAAGAAAAAACCAGTAATATGAACTGAAGGCGAAGTTGGGAGGTACGGGGTTTATGCTCTTTGGTCTTTACTTACCCATCTCGCTTGCACGGCCCATGAGGATGGGGATTCGGCTCGGCCCTGTATCGAGTATATACTTGCAGTCGTCGTAGTGCCGCGAGACTGACTTGCGGAGCTTGGAAAGTGTGGGCTTTGTCGCTTACCCGTGCCAAAGGATGCATGTAGGTGGTGCTCTAAATTAAGGTCCGTTTTGGGTCCCCGAGATAGTACGGTTGCCTTATAAAAAGACGAACTACCCATGTAAACGTTTTCCCCAAGATAGTACGGTACCCTTATCTTAGTAGCTGAGTGGATGCACTGTACACTTTGTGGGACAATATTACCCACTTTGAAACTAAAAGTGTACACTTTGGGGGGGGCTTAAGAACTCAGCAACTAAGTTTGTGAACGAGACGAGATACCCATGTACAGTTTGCCTGTAGGCCTGTACATTTTGTCAGCCTGAAGCCGACGCCCTGGTTGTGAGGTCGGAATAATCAAATGCAATGTCCCTTTTATAGTCCGTATATATCTATATACATACAGACACATACATACATATTTATATATGTATATATGTACATAATATATATATATATATATATATATATGTATATATATATGTATATGTATATACACACACATATATTTTTATGCATATACATAGATCACAATATACACATTAGACTTATTCTTCAAAACAAACGTACATGTAGACATACACATATACAAACATGTATTTGTCCAGTTTTTCCTATATTACATGCCCCACAACCCTGCTCTAGTTGTTCGGGCTCCGAGACTACACCGTTGGGTTCAGGACCTCTACTGTTTGGAGTCGTTGGGTTCCTAACACGCATCCATGCCTCAAGAGTCCTATGTGGCGTTTGGTCTCCTGTCCCCTCTAGTTTGCCTTGCAACGCATGAACCCTTAAACGAAAACTAGCTCTTAAACAGAAACCTGGAACGCCAGACCCACAATCAAGCCCATATCCTAAACCCGAGATGGACCGCCACACCCACAATTCCGGAAATTACTTTGGCACTGGGCTTCGGGGCGGGTATGTTGGACAGCCTCAGAGACGACTGCGCGCCAGCAGTCGGATAAAAATGCGTGCGTTGCACAGCCTGAGAGCCGTAATTCTGCAAGGGCGGCTTTTAAAAGGTTCGGGAATCTACAGTAAGGGCTGGATAAGATAAGGGTTTTGGGGCTTTAGAATTTAATCCTACGGCATCTGTCAAGAGGCTCCTCTGGCATGTGAAAAACTACCTGACTCAACAGTCAGTAAAAACCAATATAATTCCTTGGGGTTCCTGTATACATAGTATAACATACCCCAGATCCCTTTTCTCATTATTGAGGCCCCTATAGTAAACCTCCCAAACCCTAAACCCTAAACCCTGTTGGGAACGTTTTTGTTCGGTAATATCCCGAAGCCCTTCCATACCCCGCTTTGAGGTACCGGAACATTCCTTTCTGTCGGGCTTCATTTAATTTCTGTATCTTCTGGTTTAGAATTTTGCAGGGATCCCACGGAAATCTAGGTTATGATCGTTAAAGATACAGGCCCCATAAGCCTCAGCCTCAAAATTCCTCTCCATTCCACTCCGCACCCGCGAGGCGGGTCCTTGGTCTGCGCGCTGACAACGATCCGCAACACAGCTTGATAGCCTTCGCCGAGGGTTTTAGGGTTATGTAGGGGTTTTGAATCACTAGTAACAAAATCGTTCAGGACACATGTCAGGGCCATATCAAGACTCTGAGTCGTAAAACGGTTTGGAATCGGCATGAATACCATGCCGATAAACCAGACCTTCCAAAATCTCTTAATTGAGAAATATGCCTTAAATTTTAATATGAGCACTGTTATGATTTAAGGAAGTTTCCTTAAATCAAGGATTTTGGAAGGTCTGGGACCCCAGGATATTGAAATCCAAGCAATCCTGGACTTGAGGAAGCCTGTGCTTGAAGGGCTCCAAAAATAGAAATCACAGTCAAGTACAGCTGGGTAGAAGTACACAGATTTCCGAATGGGAAGTTCGATATATTTCAATATGAAGTGAATCTAAATTGGCAACGCGGATTTTGGCATATTTTTGTCATTGGTTTTTCCAATTATCGAATTTGATATATATCCGCTAGATAATTTGAAAAATGGTGCCTGACGAAAGATCGACTTATGATTTATGATTTTTT
>CAJNDT010000085.1:0-313026 GCA_905221615.1 Symbiodinium sp. CCMP2592 | reverse complement strand
TATATATATATATATACAAACAAGGATAGTATGTGTTGATTGGCCGAACATTTCCCTGACGAGATTTCTCACCTTCGTCTTACATTATCTCCAGCTCCATCGGTTGCGTTGGCCACATGAGTTGACCCCATTCGATGTTGGAGAACTTCATCGCTGACTTCTTGCTCACTTGATGAGGGGGTTCGCGAAGAGGAGCACCTCGGCAGACATCTTGCTCCGGTTCTGATCATGCGATGGTAATCCGAACTCGGAGTCTTCAGAACTGCTGGGGCAGGGACCAAGGCAATCACAAGACCGTAGATGGTCAAGGACTCCATGAAGGCCAGGGACAGCAGCCTTTGGAGCGCAGCTCATCAAGAGCGCTCTACCCAAATACGACAGATTCTTGCACGACCCCTCTACCTCGGTGCAAAGATCTGGATCGAAGTCTGCAACCCTCCTTGCATCCAAGCGTCAGGACACCGCGGAGGTCGTCCGCGACCTTCGGACAATTTCGATCCGGAATCAGAACACGCGAAACGGTTCTACAATGCTCGTGCAGCCGGTCTGGCGGGGTATTCCGCACTGCGTAGCATCTCGCAGAGACTCGCTCAAGAAGCCAGCTCTTAAACCTGGAAGTCGGTTGCAATGGCCTCCGGCTGACGGGAAATGCCGTCAATGCAGCGGCCGCTGGCAATGCCCTGAAACAGGCGTTCGAAGTTTGAGGTGGAACCAGCGGCAGCCACCGAATCTTTGTCTAGAAACCATCTGGAACGGAGAAACGGACTCAGACTCTTGCAGGGCACGGATACTCTTGGTCGCCCAAGGATCACACAGCCGAAGAAGAACTAGGGTAACGAGAAGGCGGATTGTCCCGGTGAATATTTGGAGCCTGGCCCACGCCCGAGCCGATGGCTGCGAGACCGATGGCGAAGCCGGCGCCGATGGCGGAGAGCGCTGGGATCCACACTGCACCGCCCTTGCAAAGGCTCAGAGGAGGAGATGCTTTCGTGTTCGGATGGTGCATGATGGTGCTACCTCCTTGAGTCTAGTTTCTCAAAGCGCGACACCTGCACAACAGGGAGTCTCAGCAAAAGCCTCCCTGAAAAGAATTCCCAAGCTCCCTCCAGATCGAAGCGCAGCAAGCAAAACTGCAAAACTATGCCTGCATTCTCAAACCGCGAAGAAGCAACACGCCTGCCTCAGCATGCGCTGCCTGCGGAGCCACCAGCGTCATGGCGCCTTCAGCCGCTGGCTCGGGGCTGCACGTTTGCTTTGCAACTCGCTTCGGGTCAAACACTGTCAGCAACACGGAGCCCGCACGAGAAAGCGAATGCAGCCAGGTGGCTCAGGGCTGCGGTGGTGGCATGCGGCGCGGTTGGAGCCGGAGCAGCACGAGGCGCGGCCACGAAGGCCGTGAAAAGCGCACCTAGCACATCTATCGACGAGACTTTTGCCACCCAGAAGCAGACCGACCAAGTGACATCAAGTAACTTCTTCGTTGCATGCGAGCAGTGGCTTGCACCGAGGCCCCAGCCGCTGCAAAGGAGCACAGCACCGGTCAAGAAGAGAGAGCGGGCCATCCTCAGTCCGTTTCGTGCATCTCTAAGCAAAGACACGGATCTCCTGCACCCCTCGGCTCACCCAGCCCATCTGCAGCCGCGTCTCTTCAGAAGCTTCGGGCAGAGGTCGGGAGCAAGGCGACGGGAGAAACGCTAAAGCTGAGCCGAGTCGCGGTCGAAGCACATGAGCACGTCTCCTTTACAAGCCTACGGCTGCGCTCCCCTGACTCTCAAGCTCTGCAACTGCGAGAAACCCACACCCGAAGGATATCGCACATCGTGTGCAGAGGAGTGGGGCAGTCGGTGAGAACTGCCTTGCAGCCCCGCTCCAAGCTAACGCATTTGTTGTCATTTACACCCCTTGGTTCGGCGAGCTGGAGCTTGCTAAGATGACAGCGACCAGATTCAAAAGTTTAGAGCTACCCCAAGCCCAGATGCCCCCACCTCCGGCATGTCAAGAACCAAGCTTGTCACTAAAAATGCTGCGCAAGTGATCCGTCAGGAGCCCTGGAGAACA
This sequence comes from Symbiodinium sp. CCMP2592, assembly GCA_905221615.1. NCBI lineage: Eukaryota > Dinophyceae > Suessiales > Symbiodiniaceae > Symbiodinium > Symbiodinium sp. CCMP2592. The sequence goes on along the minus strand of CAJNDT010000085.1, from coordinate 310,968 downwards.
AATCACTTCCGATTGGCCAGCCATTTCTCCGAGCGCACGCTCTCTCTTCCTCTTCCTCTGATGCTCCGCCCACTCGAGGCTGGAGAACTTCACCGCTGACTTCTTGCTCACTTGATGAGGGGGTTGGCGAAGAGGAGCACCTCGGCAGACATCTTGCTCTGTTTCTGATCATGCGATGGTAATCCGAACTCGGCGTCTTCAGAACTGCTGGGGCAGGGACCAAGGCAATCACAAGACCGTAGATGGTCAAGGACTCCATGAAGGCCAGGGACAGCAGCCTGCGGGCGCAGCTCATCAAGAGCACTGTGCCAACGACAGTTTCCTTCACGACGCCGGTAACTCAATACACAGATCTGGATCGAAGTCTGCAACCCTCCTTGCATCCAAGCGTCAGGACACCGCGGAGGTCGTCCGCGACCTTCGGACAATTTCGATCCGGAATCAGAACACGCGAAACGGTTCTACAATGCTCGTGCAGCCGGTCTGGCGGGGTATTCCGCACTGCGTAGCATCTCGCAGAGACTCGCTCAAGAAGCCAGCTCTTAAACCTGGAAGTCGGTTGCAATGGCCTCCGGCTGACGGGAAATGCCGTCAATGCAGCGGCCGCTGGCAATGCCCTGGAACAGGCGTTCGAAGTTTGAGGTGGAACCAGCGGCAGCCACCGAATCTTTGTCTAGAAACCATCTGGAACGGAGAAATCTGAGAAAGAGGAGCAAACAAGGGAGGAGAGACACGGAGAAAGAGGAGCGAACCGCTCGAAAGGGAGTACGGTAAACCGTTTGAAAGGGACTACAGAATCTGAGACAGACGCGCAAACCGCTCAAAACGAACGAGAGAACCTGACTGAGAACTAGGAGCGATCCGTTCGAAAGGGACTAGTGAATCTCAGAAGAGGAGCGAGTCGTGCGAAAGGGGTTAGATATCTGAGAAAGAACTCGGGAATCTGAGACACAGAAGAAAACCGCGCGCAACGGTCTAGACAATCTGAGAAAGAGGAGCGGGCCGTTCGACAGAGACTAGAGAGTCTGAGGAAAACGAGCGAGCCGCTCAAAATGGACTAGAGAATCTTAAGAAAGGGATCGAACCGCTTGGGAAGAGCGGACCGTTCGAAACGGCCCTAAGGAATCGGAGAAGAAGGAGCGAACCGGTCCGGATTCGAAACTCGGAGAAAAAGGAGCCAACCGTTCGAAAACAATTAAAGACTCTGAGAAAGAGAAGCGAACCTTTCGAAAGGGACTACAGGGTGTGAACGGAGAGCAGGCGGATTGTCCCGGTGAATATTTGGAGCCTGGCCCACGCCCGAGCCGATGGCTGCGAGTCCGATGGCGAAGCCGGCGCCGATGGCGGAGAGCGCCGGGATCCACACTGCACCGCCCTTGCAAAGGCTCAGAGGAGCAGATGTTTTCGTGTTCGGATGGTGCATGATGGTGCTACCTCCTTGAGTCTAGTTTCTCAAAGCGCGACACGTGCACAACAGGGAGTCTCAGCAAAAGCCTCCGTGAAAAGAATTCCCAAGCTCCCTCCAGATCGAAGCGCAGCAAGCAAAACTGCAAAATTATGCCTGCATTCTCAAACCGCGAAGAAGCAACACGCCTGCCTCGGCATGCGCTGCCTGCGGAGCCATCAGCGTCATGGCGCCTTCAGCCGCTGGCTCGGGGCTGCACGTTTGCTTTGCAACTCGCTTCGGGTCAAACACTGTCAGCAACACGGAGCCCGCACGAGAAAGCGAATGCTGCGTCCGCAAGGCTGTTTGCAGCCAGGTGGCTCAGGGCTGCGGTGGTGGCATGCGGCGCGGTTGGGGCCGGAGCAGCACGAGGCGCGGCCACGAAGGCCGTGAAAAGCGCACCTAGCACATCTATCGACGAGACTTTTGCCACCCAGAAGCAGACCGACCAAGTGACATCAAGTAACTTCTTCGTTGCATGCGAGCAGTGGCTTGCACCGAGGCCCCAGCCGCTGCAAAGGAGCACAGCACCGGTCAAGAAGAGAGAGCGGGCCATCCTCAGTCCGTTTCGTGCATCTCTAAGCAAAGACACGGATCTCCTGCACCCCTCGGCTCACCCAGCCCATCTGCAGCCGCGTCTCTTCAGAAGCTTCGGGCAGAGGTCGGGAGCAAGGCGACGGGAGAAACGCTAAAGCTGAGCCGAGTCGCGGTCGAAGCACATGAGCACGTCTCCTTTACAAGCCTACGGCTGCGCTCCCCTGACTCTCAAGCTCTGCAACTGCGAGAAACCCACACCCGAAGGATATCGCACATCGTGTGCAGAGGAGTGGGGCAGTCGGTGAGAACTGCCTTGCAGCCCCGCTCCAAGCTAACGCATTTGTTGTCATTTACACCCCTTGGTTCGGCGAGCTGGAGCTTGCTAAGATGACAGCGACCAGATTCAAAAGTTTAGAGCTACCCCAAGCCCAGATGCCCCCACCTCCGGCATGTCAAGAACCAAGCTTGTCACTAAAAATGCTGCGCAAGTGATCCGTCAGGAGCCCTGGAGAACAAATCACTTCCGATTGGCCAGCCATTTCTCCGAGCGCACGCTCTCTCTTCCTCTTCCTCTGATGCTCCGCCCACTCGAGGCTGGAGAACTTCACCGCTGACTTCTTGCTCACTTGATGAGGGGGTTGGCGAAGAGGAGCACCTCGGCAGACATCTTGCTCTGTTTCTGATCATGCGATGGTAATCCGAACTCGGCGTCTTCAGAACTGCTGGGGCAGGGACCAAGGCAATCACAAGACCGTAGATGGTCAAGGACTCCATGAAGGCCAGGGACAGCAGCCTGCGGGCGCAGCTCATCAAGAGCACTGTGCCAACGACAGTTTCCTTCACGACGCCGGTAACTCAATACACAGATCTGGATCGAAGTCTGCAACCCTCCTTGCATCCAAGCGTCAGGACACCGCGGAGGTCGTCCGCGACCTTCGGACAATTTCGATCCGGAATCAGAACACGCGAAACGGTTCTACAATGCTCGTGCAGCCGGTCTGGCGGGGTATTCCGCACTGCGTAGCATCTCGCAGAGACTCGCTCAAGAAGCCAGCTCTTAAACCTGGAAGTCGGTTGCAATGGCCTCCGGCTGACGGGAAATGCCGTCAATGCAGCGGCCGCTGGCAATGCCCTGGAACAGGCGTTCGAAGTTTGAGGTGGAACCAGCGGCAGCCACCGAATCTTTGTCTAGAAACCATCTGGAACGGAGAAATCTGAGAAAGAGGAGCAAACAAGGGAGGAGAGACACGGAGAAAGAGGAGCGAACCGCTCGAAAGGGAGTACGGTAAACCGTTTGAAAGGGACTACAGAATCTGAGACAGACGCGCAAACCGCTCAAAACGAACGAGAGAACCTGACTGAGAACTAGGAGCGATCCGTTCGAAAGGGACTAGTGAATCTCAGAAGAGGAGCGAGTCGTGCGAAAGGGGTTAGATATCTGAGAAAGAACTCGGGAATCTGAGACACAGAAGAAAACCGCGCGCAACGGTCTAGACAATCTGAGAAAGAGGAGCGGGCCGTTCGACAGAGACTAGAGAGTCTGAGGAAAACGAGCGAGCCGCTCAAAACGGACTAGAGAATCTTAAGAAAGGGATCGAACCGCTTGGGAAGAGCGGACCGTTCGAAACGGCCCTAAGGAATCGGAGAAGAAGGAGCGAACCGGTCCGGATTCGAAACTCGGAGAAAAAGGAGCCAACCGTTCGAAAACAATTAAAGACTCTGAGAAAGAGAAGCGAACCTTTCGAAAGGGACTACAGGGTGTGAACGGAGAGCAGGCGGATTGTCCCGGTGAATATTTGGAGCCTGGCCCACGCCCGAGCCGATGGCTGCGAGTCCGATGGCGAAGCCGGCGCCGATGGCGGAGAGCGCCGGGATCCACACTGCACCGCCCTTGCAAAGGCTCAGAGGAGCAGATGTTTTCGTGTTCGGATGGTGCATGATGGTGCTACCTCCTTGAGTCTAGTTTCTCAAAGCGCGACACGTGCACAACAGGGAGTCTCAGCAAAAGCCTCCGTGAAAAGAATTCCCAAGCTCCCTCCAGATCGAAGCGCAGCAAGCAAAACTGCAAAATTATGCCTGCATTCTCAAACCGCGAAGAAGAAACACGCCTGCCTCGGCATGCGCTGCCTGCGGAGCCATCAGCGTCATGGCGCCTTCAGCCGCTGGCTCGGGGCTGCACGTTTGCTTTGCAACTCGCTTCGGGTCAAACACTGTCAGCAACACGGAGCCCGCACGAGAAAGCGAATGCTGCGTCCGCAAGGCTGTTTGCAGCCAGGTGGCTCAGGGCTGCGGTGGTGGCATGCGGCGCGGTTGGGGCCGGAGCAGCACGAGGCGCGGCCACGAAGGCCGTGAAAAGCGCACCTAGCACATCTATCGACGAGACTTTTGCCACCCAGAAGCAGACCGACCAAGTGACATCAAGTAACTTCTTCGTTGCATGCGAGCAGTGGCTTGCACCGAGGCCCCAGCCGCTGCAAAGGAGCACAGCACCGGTCAAGAAGAGAGAGCGGGCCATCCTCAGTCCGTTTCGTGCATCTCTAAGCAAAGACACGGATCCCCTGCACTCCTCGGCTCACCCAGCCCATCTGCAGCCGCGTCTCTTCAGAAGCTTCGGGCAGAGGTCGGGAGCAAGGCGACGGGAGAAACGCTAAAGCTGAGCCGAGTCGCAGTCGAAGCACATGAGCACGTCTCCTTTACAAGCCTACGGCTGCGCTCCCCTGACTCTCAAGCTCTGCAACTGCGAGAAACCCCCCTAAACCCTAAACCCTAAACCCTAAACCCTAAACCCTAAACCCTAAACCCTAAACCCCACACCCGAAGGATGTCGCACGTCGTGCGCAGAGGAGTGGGGCAGTCGGTGAGAACTGCCTTGCAGCCCTGCTCCAAGCTAACGCATTTGCTGTCATTTACACCCCTTGGTTCAGCGAGCTGGAGCTTGCTAAGATGACAGCGACCAGATTCACAAGTTTAGAGCTACCCCAAGCCCAGATGCGCCCAACTCCGGCATGTCAAGAACCAAGCTTGTCACTAAAAATGCTGAGCAAGTGATCCGTCAGGGGCCCTGGAGAACAAATCACTTCCGATTGGCCAGCCATTTCTCCGAGCGCACGCTCTCTCTTCCTCTTCCTCTGATGCTCCGCCCACTCGAAGCTGGAGAACTTCACCGCTGACTTCTTGCTCACTTGATGAGGGGGTTGGCGAAGAGGAGCACCTCGGCAGACATCTTGCTCTGTTTCTGATCATGCGATGGTAATCCGAACTCGGAGTCTTCAGAACTGCTGGGGCAGGGACCAAGGCAATCACAAGACCGTAGATGGTCAAGGACTCCATGAAGGCCAGGGACAGCAGCCTGCGGGCGCAGCTCATCAAGAGCACTCTGCCAACGACAGTTTCCTTCACGACGCCGGTAACTCAATACACAGATCTGGATCGAAGTCTGCAACCCTCCTTGCATCCAAGCGTCAGGACACCGCGGAGGTCGTCCGCGACCTTCGGACAATTTCGATCCGGAATCAGAACACGCGAAACGGTTCTACAATGCTCGTGCAGCCGGTCTGGCGGGGTATTCCGCACTGCGTAGCATCTCGCAGAGACTCGCTCAAGAAGCCAGCTCTTAAACCTGGAAGTCGGTTGCAATGGCCTCCGGCTGACGGGAAATGCCGTCAATGCAGCGGCCGCTGGCAATGCCCTGGAACAGGCGTTCGAAGTTTGAGGTGGAACCAGCGGCAGCCACCGAATCTTTGTCTAGAAACCATCTGGAACGGAGAAATCTGAGAAAGAGGAGCAAACAAGGGAGGAGAGACACGGAGAAAGAGGAGCGAACCGCTCGAAAGGGAGTACAGTAAACCGTTTGAAAGGGACTACAGAATCTGAGACAGACGCGCAAACCGCTCAAAACGAACGAGAGAACCTGACTGAGAACTAGGAGCGATCCGTTCGAAAGGGACTAGTGAATCTCAGAAGAGGAGCGAGTCGTGCGAAAGGGGTTAGATATCTGAGAAAGAACTCGGGAATCTGAGACACAGAAGAAAACCGCGCGCAACGGTCTAGACAATCTGAGAAAGAGGAGCGGGCCGTTCGACAGAGACTAGAGAGTCTGAGGAAAACGAGCGAGCCGCTCAAAATGGACTAGAGAATCTTAAGAAAGGGATCGAACCGCTTGGGAAGAGCGGACCGTTCGAAACGGCCCTAAGGAATCGGAGAAGAAGGAGCGAACCGGTCCGGATTCGAAACTCGGAGAAAAAGGAGCCAACCGTTCGAAAACAATTAAAGACTCTGAGAAAGAGAAGCGAACCTTTCGAAAGGGACTACAGGGTGTGAACGGAGAGCAGGCGGATTGTCCCGGTGAATATTTGGAGCCTGGCCCACGCCCGAGCCGATGGCTGCGAGTCCGATGGCGAAGCCGGCGCCGATGGCGGAGAGCGCCGGGATCCACACTGCACCGCCCTTGCAAAGGCTCAGAGGAGCAGATGTTTTCGTGTTCGGATGGTGCATGATGGTGCTACCTCCTTGAGTCTGGTTTCTCAAAGCGCGACAGGCGCGACACGTGCGCAACAGGGAGTCTCAGCAAAAACCTCCCTGAAAAGACTTCCCAAGCTCCCTCCAGTCGAAGCGCAGCAAGCAAAACTGCAAAACTTATTGCCTGCGTTCTCAAACCGCGAAGGAGCAACACGCCCGCCTCGGCATGCGCTGCCTGCGGAGCCACCAGCGTCATGGCGCCTTCAGCCGCTGGCTCGGGGCTGCATGTTTGCTTTGCAACTCGCTTCGGGTCAAACACTGTCAGCAACACGGAGCCCGCACGAGAAAGCGAATGCTGCGTCCGCAAGGCTGTTTGCAGCCAGGTGGCTCAGGGCTGCGGTGGTGGCATGCGGCGCGGTTGGGGCCGGAGCAGCACGAGGCGCGGCCACGAAGGCCGTGAAAAGCGCACCTAGCACATCTATCGACGAGGCTTTTGCCACCCAGAAGCAGACCGATCAAGTGACATCAAGTAACTTCTTCGTTGCATGCGAGCAGTGGCTTGCACCGAGGCCCCAGCCGCTGCAAAGGAGCACAGCACCGGTCAAGAAGAGAGAGCGGGCCATCCTCAGTCCGTTTCGTGCATCTCTAAGCGAAGGCACGTAACCCCTGCACCCCTCAGCTCACCCGGCGCATCTGCAGCCGCGTCTCTTCAGAAGCTTCGGGCAGAGGTCGGGAGCAAGGCGACGGGAGAAACGCTAAAGCTGAGCCGAGTCGAACAGTCGAAGCACATGAGCACGTCTCCTTTAGAAGCCTTCGGCTGCGCTCCCCTGACTCTCAAGCTCTGCAACTGCGAGAAACCCACACCCGAAGGATGTCGCACATCGTGTGCAGAGGAGTGGGGCAGTCGGTGCGACTGCCTTGCAGCCCTGCTCCAAGCCAACGCATTTGCTGTCATTTTTACACCCCTTGGTTCAGCGAGCTGGAGCTTGCTAAGATGACAGCGACCAGATTCACAAGTTTAGAGCTACCCCAAGCCCAGATGCGCCCAACTCCGGCATGTCAAGAACCAAGCTTGTCACTAAAAATGCTGAGCAAGTGATCCGTCAGGGGCCCTGGAGAACAAATCACTTCCGATTGGCCAGCCATTTCTCCGAGCGCACGCTCTCTCTTCCTCTTCCTCTGATGCTCCGCCCACTCGAAGCTGGAGAACTTCACCGCTGACTTCTTGCTCACTTGATGAGGGGGTTGGCGAAGAGGAGCACCTCGGCAGACATCTTGCTCTGTTTCTGATCATGCGATGGTAATCCGAACTCGGAGTCTTCAGAACTGCTGGGGCAGGGACCAAGGCAATCACAAGACCGTAGATGGTCAAGGACTCCATGAAGGCCAGGGACAGCAGCCTGCGGGCGCAGCTCATCAAGAGCACTGTGCCAACGACAGTTTCCTTCACGACGCCGGTAACTCAATACACAGATCTGGATCGAAGTCTGCAACCCTCCTTGCATCCAAGCGTCAGGACACCGCGGAGGTCGTCCGCGACCTTCGGACAATTTCGATCCGGAATCAGAACACGCGAAACGGTTCTACAATGCTCGTGCAGCCGGTCTGGCGGGGTATTCCGCACTGCGTAGCATCTCGCAGAGACTCGCTCAAGAAGCCAGCTCTTAAACCTGGAAGTCGGTTGCAATGGCCTCCGGCTGACGGGAAATGCCGTCAATGCAGCGGCCGCTGGCAATGCCCTGAAACAGGCGTTCGAAGTTTGAGGTGGAACCAGCGGCAGCCACCGAATCTTTGTCTAGAAACCATCTGGAACGGAGAAACGGACTCAGACTCTTGCAGGGCACGGATACTGTTGGTCGCCCAAGGATCACACAGCCGAAGAAGAACTACGGTAACGAGAAGGCGGATTGTCCCGGTGAATATTTGGAGCCTGGCCCACGCCCGACCCGATGGCTGCGAGACCGATGGCGAAGCCGGCGCCGATGGCGGAGAGCGCCGGGATCCACACTGCACCGCCCTTGCAAAGGCTCAGAGGAGCAGATGTTTTCGTGTTCGGATGGTGCATGATGGTGCTACTTCCTTGAGTCTGGTTTCTCAAAGCGCGACACGTGCGCAACAGGGAGTCTCAGCAAAAGCCTCCCTGAACGGAATTCCCAAGCTCCCTCCAGATCGAAGCGCAGCAAGCAAAACTGCAAAACTATGCCTGCATTCTCAAACCGCGAAGAAGCAACACGCCCGCCTCGGCATGCACTGCCTGCGGAGCCATCAGCGTCATGGCGCCTTCAGCCGCTGGCTCGGGGCTGCACGTTTGCTTTGCAACTCGCTTCGGGTCAAACAATGTCAGCAACACGGAGCCCGCACGAGAAAGCGAATGCTGCGTCCGCAAGGCTGTTTGCAGCCAGGTGGCTCAGGGCTGCGGTGGTGGCATGCGGCGCGGTTGGGGCCGGAGCAGCACGAGGCGCGGCCACGAAGGCCGTGAAAAGCGCACCTAGCACATCTATCGACGAGGCTTTTGCCACCCAGAAGCAGACCGATCAAGTGACATCAAGTAACTTCTTCGTTGCATGCCAGCAGTGGCTTGCACCGAGGCCCCAGCCGCTGCAAAGGAGCACAGCACCGGTCAAGAAGAGAGAGCGGGCCATCCTCAGTCCGTTTCGTGCATCTCTAAGCAAAGACACGTAACCCCTCCACGCCTCAGCTCACCCGGCCCATCTGCAGCCGCGTCTCTTCAGAAGCTTCGGGCAGAGGTCGGGAGCAAGGCGACGGGAGAAACGCTAAAGCTGAGCCGAGTCGAACAGTCGAAGCACATGAGCACGTCTCCTTTACAAGCCTTCGGCTATGCTCCCCGGACTTTCAAGCTGTGCGACTGTGAGAGCCACCTCCGAAGAAAGAGGAAGGCGTCCATTTATACTTGGAATTCACAAACGGCATGCAGAGGGGTGAAGAGTTCGCAAGAACTGCCGTGGAGGATTGCTATCACCCAAACCACTTTACCCCCCTGGCTCAGCGGGCTAGGACTTACTAAGAGACGCAACTGAAGAACGAGAAATCCTGGGGTTCCCGTTTCAGCCTAGCCAGCACATCTTTGCGCCCATCTCCGGCGTCGAAAGAACAAACTGCATCTGCATAAACTGTAAACCTCTGGCTTGGAACCATGGGGGGATCTTAGGGGACGGTAAGACAACATCCCTTCCAATTTGCTGAACCATTTCTCCGAGCGCACGCTCTCTTCCTCTTCCTCTGACGCACCGCCTCAGTCGAAGCTGGAGAACTTCACCGCTGACAACTTGCTCACTTGATGAGGGGGTTGGCGAAGAGGAGCACCTCGGAAGACATCTTGCTCTGGTTCTGATCGTGCGATGGCTTTCTGAACTCGGAGTCTTCAGAACTGCTGGGGCAGGGACCAAGGCAATCACAAGACCGTAGATGGTCAAGGACTCCATGAAGGCCAGGGACAGCAGCCTTTGGAGCGCAGCTCATCAAGAGCGCTCGACCCGATACGACGGATTCTTGCACGACCCCTCTACCTCCCTGCAAAGATCTGGATCGAAGTATGCAACCCTCCTTGCATCCAAGCGTCAGGACACCGCGGAGGTCGTCTGCGACCTGTCAACAAGCGACCGATCTCTACAGTCTACAGAAGTTGTGGTGGCTGCACCGGCGAGATCAAGTCGGTAGTGGCAGAGAGACCCACGAATGTGAACCGACTCCCAATTTCGCACACCTACTTCTAAGCATCCGTAGCGTCCATGTACCATGGTTGGAGCCTCCGGCTGACGGGAAATGCCGTCAATGCAGCGGCCGCTGGCAATGCCCTGAAACAGAGCAAGAAAGTGGCAGCGACCAAGCCGTCCTTTAGAAGCCGCCCAGACTGCAAGCAGGAAATGAGCTGGTGCTTCAACGACTCTCTGGACGGAGCAACCCACTGGTTCGTGCAAAGGTTTCTGGGCACCCACAACTAGACACGTGCAAAAAAAGAACCGGGCGGGGGGGGTGAGAGACGCAGTTGTTTTGGAGAACCCGCCGCGGCCTGGCCCACGCCCGAGCCGATGGCCGCGAGGCCGATCGCGAAGCCGGCACCGATGGCGGAGAGTGCTGGGATCCACACGGCACCGCCCTTGCGAAGTCTCATGTGTCTTGGCATGCAGACGGTGCTGCATTGTCTCTCTGAAAACCAGTTGAATGTAGCTTCTGGCTTCCCGGCTCTTAGTTTGCGTAGACAGGGGTCACATCAAACCTTTCCTATTTGAGTCGTTGGGCCCAGCTTTAGCACGTCATATACTCCCTCCCCTTCAAGAGTCACCAAGCTCCCTCCAGATCCAAGCACGAAAACCGAAACTGCGAACTTCTGCCTCAAGTCGTCCTTCCCGACCTTTTCTTGTGGCTCGCGAAAAAGAAACACTGCAACGCGCCTGCCTCGGCATGCGCTGCCTGAGGGGCCACCAGCGTCATGGCGCCTTCAGTTGCCGCTGGCTCCGAGATGCACGTTTGCTTTGCGACGCTTAGGGTCAAACACTGTCAGCAACACGGGGCCCACGCGAGAAAGCGCGTGTTCCGTCCGCAAGGCTGTTTGCAGCCAGGTGGCTCAGGGCTGCGGTGGTGGCATGCGGCGCGGTTGGGGCCGGAGCAGCACGGGGTGCGGCCACGAAGGCCGTGAAAAGCGCACCTAGCACATCTATCGACGAGGCTTTTGCCACCCAGAAGCAGACCGATCAAGTGACATCAAGTAACTTCTTCGTTGCATGCCAGCAGTGGCGGCTTGCACCGAGGCCCCAGCCGCTGCAAAGGAGCACAGCACCGGTCAAGAAAAGAGAGCGGGCCATCCTCAGTCCGTCTTGTGCATCTCTAAGCGAAGGCACGTAACCCCTGAACCCCTCAGCTCACCCGGCCCATCTGCAGCCGCGTCTCTTCAGAAGCTTCGGGCAGAGGTCGGGAGCAAGGCGACGGGAGAAACGCTAAAGCTGAGCCGAGTCGAACAGTCGAAGCACATGAGCACGTCTCCTTTACAAGCCTTCGGCTATGCTCCCCGGACTCTCAAGCTGTGCGACTGTGAGAGCCACCTCCGAAGAAAGAGGAAGGCGTCCATTTATACTTGGAATTCACAAACGGCACGCAGAGGGGTGAAGAGTTCGCAAGAACTGCCGTGGAGGATTGCTATCACCCAAACCACTTTACCCCCCTGGCTCAGCTGGCTAGGACTTACTAAGAGACGCAACTGAAGAACGAGAAATCCTGGGGTTCCCGTTTCAGCCTAGCCAGCACATCTTTGCGCCCATCTCCGGCGTCGAAAGAAAAAACTACATCTGCATAAACTGTAAACCTCTGGCTTGGAACCATGGGGGGATCTTAGCGGACGGTAAGACAACATCCCTTCCAATTTGCCGAACCATTTCTCCGAGCGCACGCTCTCTTCCTCTTCCTCTGACGCACCGCCTCAGTCGAAGCTGGAGAACTTCACCGCTGACTTCTTGCTCACTTGATGAGGGGGTTGGCGAAGAGGAGCACCTCGGCAGACATCTTGCTCCGGTTATGATCATGCGATGGTAATCCGAACTCGGAGTCTTCAGAACTGCTGGGGCAGGGACCAAGGCAATCACAAGACCGTAGATGGTCAAGGACTCCATGAAGGCCAGGGACAGCAGCCTTTGGAGCGCAGCTCATCAAGAGCGCTCGACCCGATACGACGGATTCTTGCACGACCCCTCTACCTCCCTGCAAAGATCTGGATCGAAGTATGCAACCCTCCTTGCATCCAAGCGTCAGGACACCGCGGAGGTCGTCTGCGACCTGTCAACAAGCGACCGATCTCTACAGTCTACAGAAGTTGTGGTGGCTGCACCGGCGAGATCAAGTCGGTAGTGGCAGAGAGACCCACGAATGTGAACCGACTCCCAATTTCGCACACCTACTTCTAAGCATCCGTAGCGTCCATGTACCATGGTTGGAGCCTCCGGCTGACGGGAAATGCCGTCAATGCAGCGGCCGCTGGCAATGCCCTGAAACAGAGCAAGAAAGTGGCAGCGACCAAGCCGTCCTTTAGAAGCCGCCCAGACTGCAAGCAGGAAATGAGCTGGTGCTTCAACGACTCTCTGGACGGAGCAACCCACTGGTTCGTGCAAAGGTTTCTGGGCACCCACAACTAGACACGTGCAAAAAAAGAACCGGGCGGGGGGGGGTGAGAGACGCAGTTGTTTTGGAGAACCCGCCGCGGCCTGGCCCACGCCCGAGCCGATGGCCGCGAGGCCGATCGCGAAGCCGGCACCGATGGCGGAGAGTGCTGGGATCCACACGGCACCGCCCTTGCGAAGTCTCATGTGTCTTGGCATGCAGACGGTGCTGCATTGTCTCTCTGAAAACCAGTTGAATGTAGCTTCTGGCTTCCCGGCTCTTAGTTTGCGTAGACAGGGGTCACATCAAACCTTTCCAATTTGAGTCGTTGGGCCCAGCTTTAGCACGTCATATACTCCCTCCCCTTCAAGAGTCACCAAGCTCCCTCCAGATCCAAGCACGAAAACCGAAACTGCGAACTTCTGCCTCAAGTCGTCCTTCCCGACCTTTTCTTGTGGCTCGCGAAAAAGAAACACTGCAACGCGCCTGCCTCGGCATGCGCTGCCTGAGGGGCCACCAGCGTCATGGCGCCTTCAGTTGCCGCTGGCTCCGAGATGCACGTTTGCTTTGCGACGCTTAGGGTCAAACACTGTCAGCAACACGGGGCCCACGCGAGAAAGCGCGTGTTCCGTCTGCAAGGCTGTTTGCAGCCAGGTGGCTCAGGGCTGCGGTGGTGGCATGCGGCGCGGTTGGGGCCGGAGCAGCACGGGGTGCGGCCACGAAGGCCGTGAAAAGCGCACCTAGCACATCTATCGACGAGACTTTTGCCACCCAGAAGCAGACCGACCAAGTGACATCAAGTAACTTCTTCGTTGCATGCCAGCAGTGGCGGCTTGCACCGAGGCCCCAGCCGCTGCAAAGGAGCACAGCACCGGTCAAGAAGAGAGAGCGGGCCATCCTCAGTCCGTTTCGTGCATCTCTAAGCAAAGACACGTAACCCCTGCACCCCTCAGCTCACCCGGCCCATCTGCAGCCGCGTCTCTTCAGAAGCTTCGGGCGAGGTCGGGAGCAAGGCGACGGGAGAAACACTAAAGCTGAGCCGAGTCGCAGTCGAAGCACATGAGCACGTCTCCTTTACAAGCCTTCGGCTATGCTCCCCGGACTCTCAAGCTGTGCGACTGTGAGAGCCACCTCCGAAGAAAGGGGTGCGGGCCCGCTTCTGGCCACCATTCGCGCCCGCAATGGAAGAAAGAGGAAGGCGTCCATGTATGCTTGGAATTCACAAACGGCACGCAGAGGGGTGAAGAGTTCGCAAGAACTGCCGTGGAGGATTGCTATCACCCAAACCACTTTACCCCCCTGGCTCAGCGGGCTAGGACTTACTAAGAGACGCAACTGAAGAACGAGAAATCCTGGGGTTCCCATTTCAGCCTAGCCAGCACATCTTTGCGCCCATCTCCGGCGTCGAAAGAACAAACTGCATCTGCATAAACTGTAAACCTCTGGCTTGGAACCATGGGGGATCTTAGGGGACGGTAAGACAACATCCCTGCCAATTTGCCGAACCATTTCTCCGAGCGCACGCTCTCTTCCTCTTCCTCTGACGCACCGCCTCAGTCGAAGCTGGAGAACTTCACCGCTGACAACTTGCTCACTTGATGAGGGGGTTGGCGAAGAGGAGCACCTCGGCAGACATCTTGCTCCGGTTATGATCATGCGATGGTAATCCGAACTCGGAGTCTTCAGAACTGCTGGGGCAGGGACCAAGGCAATCACAAGACCGTAGATGGTCAAGGACTCCATGAAGGCCAGGGACAGCAGCCTTTGGAGCGCAGCTCATCAAGAGCGCTCTACCCGATACGACGGATTCTTGCACGACCCCTCTACCTCCCTGCAAAGATCTGGATCGAAGTATGCAACCCTCCTTGCATCCAAGCGTCAGGACACCGCGGAGGTCGTCTGCGACCTGTCAACAAGCGACCGATCTCTACAGTCTACAGAAGTTGTGGTGGCTGCACCGGCGAGATCAAGTCGGTAGTGGCAGAGAGACCCACGAATGTGAACCGACTCCCAATTTCGCACACCTACTTCTAAGCATCCGTAGCGTCCATGTACCATGGTTGGAGCCTCCGGCTGACGGGAAATGCCGTCAATGCAGCGGCCGCTGGCAATGCCCTGAAACAGAGCAAGAAAGTGGCAGCGACCAAGCCGTCCTTTAGAAGCCGCCCAGACTGCAAGCAGGAAATGAGCTGGTGCTTCAACGACTCTCTGGACGGAGCAACCCACTGGTTCGTGCAAAGGTTTCTGGGCACCCACAACTAGACACGTGCAAAAAAAGAACCGGGCGGGGGGGGGTGAGAGACGCAGTTGTTTTGGAGAACCCGCCGCGGCCTGGCCCACGCCCGAGCCGATGGCCGCGAGGCCGATCGCGAAGCCGGCACCGATGGCGGAGAGTGCTGGGATCCACACGGCACCGCCCTTGCGAAGTCTCATGTGTCTTGGCATGCAGACGGTGCTGCATTGTCTCTCTGAAAACCAGTTGAATGTAGCTTCTGGCTTCCCGGCTCTTAGGTCACATCAAACCTTTCCAATTTGAGTCGTTGGGCCCAGCTTTAGCACGTCACAATCCTCCCAAAATCTCAAGCACCACCCAAAATGCCACTGAAGAGTAAACCTGAGCCCAGATGCCACCAGCCTTTTGCCACCAGTAGCTGCAAGCTTCGATGGGGAGATGCAGCAACAACAGGAGTGCTGATACACCGACCCAGGATGTGAGAAAAGATCTGGTAAATGCCCAGCATACCAGGACTTCACATCCTCGCATCGGAAACCGATATCAGAAAACCCCCTCCACTGGTAAATAACGGGTGAGGGCGGGTGGGAAAGATAAATGGAAAACCGATTTGAGCAACATCTGCCCATTCGATTTCGTCAGATTGTGCATCTCTCACAACAGCAAGCTCCTGTAACTGACACATATACTCCCTCCCCTTCAAGAGTCACCAAGCTCCCTCCAGATCCAAGCACGAAAACCGAAACTGCGAACTTCTGCCTCAAGTCGTCCTTCCTGGCCCGTTCTTGTGGCTCGCGAAAAAGCCACACTGCAACACGCCTGCCTCGGCATGCGCTGCCTGAGGGGCCACCAGCGTCATGGCGCCTTCAGTTGCCGCTGGCTCGGGGCTGCACGTTTGCTTTGCAGTTCGCTTCGGGTCAAACACTGTCAGCAACACGGGGCCCACGCGAGAAAGCGCGTGTTCCGTCCGCAAGGCTGTTTGCAGCCAGGTGGCTCAGGGCTGCGGTGGCGGCATGCGGCGCGGTTGGGGCCGGAGCAGCACGGGGTGCGGCCACGAAGGCCGTGAAAAGCGCACCTGGCACCATCTATCCACGAGGCTTTTGCCAGAAGCAGACCGACCAAGTGACATCAAGTAACTTCTTCGTTGCATGCCAGCAGTGGCGGCTTGCACCGGGGCCCCAGCCGCTGCAAAGGAGCACAGCACCGGTCAAGAAGAGAGAGCGGGCCATCCTCAGTCCGTCTCGTGCATCTCTAAGCAAAGACACGTAACCCCTGCACCCCTCAGCTCACCCGGCCCATCTGCAGCCGCGTCTCTTCAGAAGCTTCGGGCCGAGGTCGGGAGCAAGGCGACGGGAGAAACGCTAAAGCTGAGCCGAGACGAACAGTCGAAGCACATGAGCACGTCTCCTTTACAAGCCTTCGGCTGCGCTCCCCTGACTCTCAAGCTCTGCAACTGCGAGAAACCCACACCCGAAGGATGTCGCACATCGTGTGCAGAGGAGTGGGGCAGTCGGTGAGAACTGCCTTGCAGCCCTGCTCCAAGCTAACGCATTTGCTGTCATTTACACCCCTTGGTTCAGCGAGCTGGAGCTTGCTAAGATGACAGCGACCAGATTCGCAAGTTTAGAGCTGCCCCAAACCGAGATGCCCCCACCTCCGGCATGCCAAGAACCAAGCTCGACAATAGAAATGCTGGGCTGGTGATCTGTCAGGAGCCTTTAAGAACGAAGCCTCTTCGGATTTGCCGAGACATTTCTCCGAGCGCACGCTCTCTTCCTCTTCCTCTGACGCACCGCCTCAGTCGAAGCTGGAGAACTTCATCGCTGACATCTTGCTCACTTGATGAGGGGGTTGGCGAAGAGGAGCACCTCGGAAGACATCTTGCTCTGGTTCTGATCGTGCGATAGCTTTCTGAACTCGGAGTCTTCAGAACTGCTGGGGCAGGGACCAAGGCAATCACAAGACCGTAGATGGTCAAGGACTCCATGAAGGCCAGGGACAGCAGCCTTTGGAGCGCAGCTCATCAAGAGCGCTCGACCCGATACGACGGATTCTTGCACGACCCCTCTACCTCCCTGCAAAGATCTGGATCGAAGTATGCAACCCTCCTTGCATCCAAGCGTCAGGACACCGCGGAGGTCGTCTGCGACCTGTCAAAAAGCTACAGTCCACAGAAGTTATGGTGGCTGCACCGGCGAGATCAAGTCGGAAATGGCAGAGAGACCCACGAACGTGAACCGACTCCCATCTCGCACACCTACTTCTCAGCATCCATAGCGTGCATGGAGCCCATTGAAAGAGGCCAGCCCTCAAATCTAGAAGCCGGGTTGGAGCCTCCGGCTGACGGGAAATGCCGTCAATGCAGCGGCCGCTGGCAATGCCCTGAAACGGAGTAAGTAGCAGCGACCAGCCGTCATCGAGAAACCGCCCAGATTGCAAAACGACTTGGCCCTTCAAGTACTCTCTGGACGGAAGTGAACTAGGAGTACACTTGGTCACTTGGTCGTTTAAAATTCTTCTGGGCATCGAAAGCAAGACTACACACGGCCAAAGAAGAACTGGGGAGTCGTGCAACTGTCTTGATTGTCTCGGTACATGTTTGGACAACCCGCTGTGGCCTGGCCCACACCCGAGCCGATGGCCGCGAGACCGATGGCGAAGCCGGCGCCGATGGCGGAGAGCGCCGGGATCCACACGGCACCGTCCTTGCGAAAACCAATGTCTCGTCATGCTCAGAAGGTGCTTGGATTCTCCAAGGTACGTTTGACGCGGAGGTTTCGCAACATCAACACAGCTTATTCCTTGCAATCTGTAGGCCCGCCTTCGGCATTTTCTTCACTACACTCCTGAACCCAAGCTCGCTCAAAAATCCCGCTTCAAGTCGCCCTTCCCGTCTGCCTCGGCGTGTGCTGCCTGCGGGGCCACCAGTGTGATGGCGCCTTCAGTTGCCGCTGGCTCGGGGCTGCACGTTTGCTTTGCAGTTCGCTTCGGGTCAAACACTGTCAGCAGCGCGGAGCCCACGCGAGAAAGTGCATGCTGCGTCCGCAAGGCTGCTTGCAGCAAGGCGACTCAGGGCTGCTGTGGTGGCATGCGGCGCGGTTGGGGCCGGAGCAGCACGGGGTGCGGCCACGAAGGCCGTGAAAAGCGCACCTGGCACCATCTATCCACGAGGCTTTTGCCAGAAGCAGACCGACCAAGTGACATCAAGTAACTTCTTCACTGCATGAGGGCAGTGGCTTGCACCGAGGCCCCGGCCGCTGCAAAGGAGCACAGCACCGGTCAAGAAGAGAGAGCGGGCCATCCTCAGTCCGTTTCGGATGTCTAACGGAATCCCTGAACCCCTCAGCTCACCCAGCCAATCTGCAGCCACGTCTCTTCACAGCTTCGGGTGGAGGTCGGGAGCACGGCGACGGGAGAAACGCTAAAACTGAGCCGAGTTGAATCACGTGAGCACGTCCGCCTTGCAAGCCTTCGGCTAAGCTCCTCAAGCACAGCTGCTAACGTGTTTAATGTCAGTTACCCCCGTGGTTCAGCGAGCTGGGGCTGGGGAAGACGACAGTGATCAGATTCGAAGAACAAGATGCAAGAGCTGCCCCAAACCGAGATGCCCACACCTCCGGCATGCCAAGAACCAAGCTCGACACTAGAAATGCTGGGCTGGTGATCCTTTAAGAACGAAGCCTCTTCGGATTTGCCGAGACATTTCTCCGAGCGCACGCTCTCTTCCTCTTCCTCTGACGCACCGCCTCAGTCGAAGCTGGAGAACTTCATCGCTGACATCTTGCTCACTTGATGAGGGGGTTGGCGAAGAGGAGCACCTCAGCAGACATCTTGCTCTGGTTCTGATCATGCGATGGCAATCCGAACTCGGAGTCTTCAGAACTTCTGGGGCAGGGACCAGGGCAATCACAAGACCGTAGATGGTCAAGGACTCCATGAAGGCCAGGGACAGCAGCCTGTGGAGCGCAGCTCATCAAGAGCGCTCTACCCCATACGACGGATTCTTGCACGACCCCTCTACCTCCGTGCAAAGATCTGGATCGAAGTATGCAACCCTCCTTGCGTCCAAGCGTCAGGACACCGCGGAGGTCGTCTGCGACCTGTCAAAAAGCTACAGTCTACAGAAGTTATGGTGACTGCACCGGCGAGATCAAGTCGGAAGTGGCAGAGAGACCCACGAACGTGAACCGACTCCCATCTCGCACACCTACTTCTCAGCATCCATAGCGTGCATGGAGCCCATTGAAAGAGGCCAGCCCTCAAATCTAGAAGCCGGGTTGGAGCCTCCGGCTGACGGGAAATGCCGTCAATGCAGCGGCCGCTGGCAATGCCCTGAAACGGAGTAAGTAGCAGCGACCAGCCGTCATCGAGAAACCGCCCAGATTGCAAAACGACTTGGCCCTTCAAGTACTCTCTGGACGGAAGTGAACTAGGAGTACACTTGGTCACTTGGTCGTTTAAAATTCTTCTGGGCATCGAAAGCAAGGCTACACACGGCCAAAGAAGAACTGGGGAGTCGTGCAACTGTCTTGATTGTCTCGGTACATGTTTGGACAACCCGCTGTGGCCTGGCCCACACCCGAGCCGATGGCCGCGAGACCGATGGCGAAGCCGGCGCCGATGGCGGAGAGCGCCGGGATCCACACGGCACCGTCCTTGCGAAAACCAATGTCTCGTCATGCTCAGAAGGTGCTTGGATTCTCCAAGGTACGTTTGACGCGGAGGTTTCGCAACATCAACACAGCTTATTCCTTGCAATCTGTAGGCCCGCCTTCGGCATTTTCTTCACTACACTCCTGAACCCAAGCTCGCTCAAAAATCCCGCTTCCTTCCCGTCTGCCTCGGCGTGTGCTGCCTGCGGGGCCACCAGCGTGATGGCGCCTTCAGTTGCCGCTGGCTTGGGGCTGCACGTTTGCTTTGCAGTTCGCTTCGGGTCAAACACTGTCAGCAGCGCGGAGCCCACGCGAGAAAGTGCATGCTGCGTCCGCAAGGCTGTTTTGCAGCAAGGCGACTCAGGGCTGCTGTGGTGGCATGCGGCGCGGTTGGGGCCGGAGTAGCACGGGGTGCGGCCACGAATGCCGTGAAAAGCGCACCTAGCACATCTATCGACGAGACTTTTGCCACCCAGAAGCAGACCGACCAAGTGACATCAAGTAACTTCTTCACTGCATGAGGGCAGTGGCTTGCACCGAGGCCCCGGCCGCTGCAAAGGAGCACAGCACCGGTCAAGAAGAGAGAGCGGGCCATCCTCAGTCCGTTTCGGATGTCTAACGGAATCCCTGAACCCCTCAGCTCACCCAGCCAATCTGCAGCCACGTCTCTTCACAGCTTCGGGTGGAGGTCGGGAGCACGGCGACGGGAGAAACGCTAAAACTGAGCCGAGTTGAATCACGTGAGCACGTCCGCCTTGCAAGCCTTCGGCTAAGCTCCTCAAGCACAGCTGCTAACGTGTTTAATGTCAGTTACCCCCGTGGTTCAGCGAGCTGGGGCTGGGGAAGACGACAGTGATCAGATTCGAAGAACAAGATGCAAGAGCTGCCCCAAACCGAGATACCCCCACCTCCGGCAGGCCAAGAACCAAGCTCGACACTAGAAATGCTGGGCTGGTGATCCTTTAAGAACGAAGCCTCTTCGGATTTGCCGAGACATTTCTCCGAGCGCACGCTCTCTTCCTCTTCCTCTGACGCACCGCCTCAGTCGAAGCTGGAGAACTTCATCGTTGACATCTTGCTCACTTGATGAGGGGGTTGGCGAAGAGGAGCACCTCGGCAGACATCTTGCTCTGGTTCATGTGATGGCAATCCGAACTCGGAGTCTTCAGAACTTCTGGGGCAGGGACCAGGGCAATCACAAGACCGTAGATGGTCAAGGACTCCATGAAGGCCAGGGACAGCAGCCTGTGGAGCGCAGCTCATCAAGAGCGCTCTACCCCATACGACGGATTCTTGCACGACCCCTCTACCTCCGTGCAAAGATCTGGATCGAAGTATGCAACCCTCCTTGCATCCAAGCGTCAGGACACCGCGGAGGTCGTCTGCGACCTGTCAAAAAGCTAGAGTCCACAGAAGTTATGGTGGCTGCACCGGCGAGATCAAGTCGGAAATGGCAGAGAGACCCACGAACGTGAACCGACTCCCATCTCGCACACCTACTTCTCAGCATCCATAGCGTGCATGGAGCCCATTGAAAGAGGCCAGCCCTCAAATCTAGAAGCCGGGTTGGAGCCTCCGGCTGACGGGAAATGCCGTCAATGCAGCGGCCGCTGGCAATGCCCTGAAACGGAGTAAGAAGCAGCGACCAGCCGTCATCGAGAAACCGCCCAGATTGCAAAACGACTTGGCCCTTCAAGTACTCTCTGGACGGAAGTGAACTAGGAGTACACTTGGTCACCTAGTCGTTTAAAATTCTTCTGGGCATCGAAAGCAAGGCTACACACGGCCAAAGAAGAACTGGGGAGTCGTGCAACTGTCTTGATTGTCTCGGTACATGTTTGGACAACCCGCTGTGGCCTGGCCCACACCCGAGCCGATGGCCGCGAGACCGATGGCGAAGCCGGCGCCGATGGCGGAAAGCGCCGGGATCCACACGGCACCGCCCTTGCGAAGTCTCACGGGTGCTGTCTCTTTGAAAACCAGTTGTTTGCATTGGTAGGGGTCACATCAAACCTTTCCAATTTGAGTCGTTGGGCCCAGCTTTAGCACGTCATAGTCCCTCCCCTTCAAGAGTCGCCAAGCTCCCTCCAGATCCACGAACGAAAACCGAAACTGCGAACTTCTGCCTCAAGTCGTCCTTCCCGACCCGTTCTTGTGGCTCGCGAAAAAGCAACACTGCAACACGCCGGCCTCGGCATGCGCTGCCTGAGGGGCCACCAGCGTCATGGCGCCTTCAGTTGCCGCTGGCTCGGGGCTGCACGTTTGCTTTGTAACTCTCTTCGGGTCAAACACTGTCAGCAACACGGGGCCCACGCGAGAAAGCGCGTGTTCCGTCCGCAAGGCTGTTTGCAGCCAGGTGGCTCAGGGCTGCGGTGGCGGCATGCGGCGCGGTTGGCGCCGGAGCAGCACGGGGTGCGGCCACGAAGGCCGTCAAAAGCGCACCTAGCACCATCTATCGACGAGGCTGTTGCTACCCAGCAGCAGACCGACCAAGTGACATCAAGTAACTTCTTCGCTGCATGAGGGCAGTGGCTTGCACCGAGGCCCCGGCCGCTGCAAAGGAGCACAGCACCGGTCAAGAAGAGAGAGCGGGCCATCCTCAGTCCGTTTCGGATGTCTAACGGAATCCCTGAACCCCTCAGCTCACCCAGCCAATCTGCAGCCACGTCTCTTCACAGCTTCGGGTGGAGGTCGGGAGCACGGCGACGGGAGAAACGCTAAAACTGAGCCGAGTTGAATCACGTGAGCACGTCCGCCTTGCAAGCCTTCGGCTAAGCTCCTCAAGCACAGCTGCTAACGTGTTTAATGTCAGTTACCCCCGTGGTTCAGCGAGCTGGGGCTGGGGAAGACGACAGTGATCAGATTCGAAGAACAAGATGCAAGAGCTGCCCCAAACCGAGATGCCCCACCTCCGGCATGCCAAGAACCAAGCTCGACACTAGAAATGCTGGGCTGGTGATCCTTTAAGAACGAAGCCTCTTCGGATTTGCCGAGACATTTCTCCGAGCGCACGCTCTCTCTTCCTCTTCCTCTGATGCTCCGCCCACTCGAAGCTGGAGAACTTCACCGCTGACTTCTTGCTCACTTGATGAGGGGGTTGGCGAAGAGGAGCACCTCGGCAGACATCTTGCTCTGTTTCTGATCATGCGATGGTAATCCGAACTCGGAGTCTTCAGAACTGCTGGGGCAGGGACCAAGGCAATCACAAGACCGTAGATGGTCAAGGACTCCATGAAGGCCAGGGACAGCAGCCTGCGGGCGCAGCTCATCAAGAGCGCTCTACCCCATACGACGGATTCTTGCACGACCCCTCTGCCTCCGTGCAAAGATCTGGATCGAAGTATGCAACCCTCCTTGCATCCAAGCGTCAGGACACCGCGGAGGTCATCTGCGACCTGTCAAAAAGCTACAGTCCACAGAAGTTATGGTGGCTGCACCGGCGAGATCAAGACGGAAATGGCAGAGAGACCCACGAACGTGAACCGACTCCCATCTCGCACACCTACTTCTCAGCATCCATAGCGTGCATGGAGCCCATTGAAAGAGGCCAGCCCTCAAATCTAGAAGCCGTGTTGGAGCCTCCGGCTGACGGGAAATGCCGTCAATGCAGCGGCCGCTGGCAATGCCCTGAAACGGAGTAAGAAAGTAGCAGCGACCAGCCGTCATCGAGAAACCGCCCAGATTGCAAAACGACTTGGCCCTTCAAGTACTCTCTGGACGGAAGTGAACTAGGACTACACTTGGTCACTTGGTCGTTTAAAAGGTTTCTGGGCATCGAAAGCAAGACTACACACGGCCAAAGAAGAACTGGGGAGTCGTGCAACTGTCTTGATTGTCTCGGTACATGTTTGGACAACCCGCTGTGGCCTGGCCCACACCCGAGCCGATGGCCGCGAGACCGATGGCGAAGCCGGCGCCGATGGCGGAGAGCGCCGGGATCCACACGGCACCGTCCTTGCGAAAACCAATGTCTCGTCATGCTCAGAAGGTGCTTGGATTCTCCAAGGTACGTTTGACGCCGAGGTTTCGCAACATCAACACAGCTTATTCCTTGCAATCTGTAGGCCCGCCTTCGGCATTTTCTTCACTACACTCCTGAACCCAAGCTCGCTCAAAAATCCCGCTTCAAGTCGCCCTTCCCGTCTGCCTCGGCGTGTGCTGCCTGCGGGGCCACCAGCGTGATGGCGCCTTCAGTTGCCACTGGCTCGGGGCTGCACGTTTGCTTTGTAACTCGCTTCGGATCAAACACTGTCAGCAGCGCGGAGCCCACGCGAGAAAGTGCATGCTGCGTCCGCAAGGCTGCTTGCAGCAAGGCGACTCAGGGCTGCTGTGGTGGCATGCGGCGTGGTTGGGGCCGGAGCAGCACGGGGTGCGGCCACGAAGGCCGTGAAAAGCGCACCTGGCACCATCTATCCACGAGGCTTTTGCCACCCAGAAGCAGACCGACCAAGTGACATCAAGTAACTTCTTCACTGCATGAGGGCAGTGGCTTGCACCGAGGCCCCGGCCGCTGCAAAGGAGCACAGCACCGGTCAAGAAGAGAGAGCGGGCCATCCTCAGTCCGTTTCGGATGTCTAACGGAATCCCTGAACCCCTCAGCTCACCCAGCCAATCTGCAGCCACGTCTCTTCACAGCTTCGGGTGGAGGTCGGGAGCACGGCGACGGGAGAAACGCTAAAACTGAGCCGAGTTGAATCACGTGAGCACGTCCGCCTTGCAAGCCTTCGGCTAAGCTCCTCAAGCACAGCTGCTAACGTGTTTAGTGTCAGATACCCCCATGGTTCAGCGAGCTGGGGCTGGGGAAGATGACAGTGATCAGATTCGAAGAACAAGATGCAAGAGCTGCCCCAAACCGAGATGCCCCACCTCCGGCATGCCAAGAACCAAGCTCGACACTAGAAATGCTGGGCTGGTGATCCTTTAAGAACGAAGCCTCTTCGGATTTGCCGAGACATTTCTCCGAGCGCACGCTCTCTTCCTCTTCCTCTGACGCACCGCCTCAGTCGAAGCTGGAGAACTTCATCGCTGACATCTTGCTCACTTGATGAGGGGGTTGGCGAAGAGGAGCACCTCAGCAGACATCTTGCTCTGGTTCTGATCATGCGATGGCAATCCGAACTCGGAGTCTTCAGAACTTCTGGGGCAGGGACCAGGGCAATCACAAGACCGTAGATGGTCAAGGACTCCATGAAGGCCAGGGACAGCAGCCTGTGGAGCGCAGCTCATCAAGAGCGCTCTACCCCATACGACGGATTCTTGCACGACCCCTCTACCTCCGTGCAAAGATCTGGATCGAAGTATGCAACCCTCCTTGCGTCCAAGCGTCAGGACACCGCGGAGGTCGTCTGCGACCTGTCAAAAAGCTACAGTCTACAGAAGTTATGGTGACTGCACCGGCGAGATCAAGTCGGAAGTGGCAGAGAGACCCACGAACGTGAACCGACTCCCATCTCGCACACCTACTTCTCAGCATCCATAGCGTGCATGGAGCCCATTGAAAGAGGCCAGCCCTCAAATCTAGAAGCCAGTTGGAGCCTCCGGCTGACGGGAAATGCCGTCAATGCAGCGGCCGCTGGCAATGCCCTGAAACGGAGTAAGAAGCAGCGACCAGCCGTCATCGAGAAACCGCCCAGATTGCAAAACGACTTGGCCCTTCAAGTACTCTCTGGACGGAAGTGAACTCCTACTTGGTCACTTGGTCGTTTAAAAGGTTTCAACGAAAGCAAGACTACGCACGGCCAAAGAAGAACTGGGGAGTCGTGCAAGTGTTTTGATTGTCTCGGTACATGTTTGGACAACCCGCTGTGGCCTGGCCCACTCCCGAGCCGATGGCCGCGAGACCGATGGCGAAGCCGGCGCCGATGGCGGAAAGCGCCGGGATCCACACGGCACCGCCCTTGCGAAAACCAATGTCTCGTCATGCTCAGAAGGTGCTTGGATTCTCCAAGGTACGTTTGACGCGGAGATTTCGCAACATCAACACAGCTTATTCCTTGCAATCTGTAGGCCCGCCTTCGGCATTTTCTTCCCTACACTCCTGAACCCAAGCTTGCTCAAAAATCCCGCTTCAAGTCGCCCTTCCCGTCTGCCTCGGCGTGTGCTGCCTGCGGGGCCACCAGTGTGATGGCGCCTTCAGTTGCCGCTGGCTCGGGGCTGCACGTTTGCTTTGCAGTTCGCTTCGGGTCAAACACTGTCAGCAGCGCGGAGCCCACGCGAGAAAGTGCATGCTGCGTCCGCAAGGCTGCTTGCAGCAAGGCGACTCAGGGCTGCTGTGGTGGCATGCGGCGCGGTTGGGGCCGGAGCAGCACGGGGTGCGGCCACGAAGGCCGTGAAAAGCGCACCTGGCACCATCCATCGACGAAGCTCATGCCACCCAGAAGCAGACCGACCAAGTGACATCAAGTAACTTCTTCGTTGCAGGCGAGCAGTGGCTTGCACCGAGGCCCCGGCCGCTGCAAAGGAGCACAGCACCGGTCAAGAAGAGAGAGCGGGCCATCCTCAGTCCGTTTCGGATGTCTAACGGAATCCCTGAACCCCTCAGCTCACCCAGCCAATCTGCAGCCACGTCTCTTCACAGCTTCGGGTGGAGGTCGGGAGCACGGCGACGGGAGAAACGCTAAAACTGAGCCGAGTTGAATCACGTGAACACGTCCGCCTTGCAAGCCTTCGGCTAAGCTCCTCAAGCACATCTGCTAACGTATTTAGTGTCAGTTACGGCATGCCAAGAACCAAGCTCGACACTAGAAATGCTGGGCTGGTGATCCTTTAAGAACGAAGCCTCTTCGGATTTGCCGAGCCATTTCTCCGAGCGCACGCTCTCTTCCTCTTCCTCTGACGCACCGCCTCAGTCGAAGCTGGAGAACTTCATCGTTGACATCTTGCTCACTTGATGAGGGGGTTGGCGAAGAGGAGCACCTCAGCAGACATCTTGCTCTGGTTCTGATCATGCGATGGCAATCCGAACTCGGAGTCTTCAGAACTTCTGGGGCAGGGACCAGGGCAATCACAAGACCGTAGATGGTCAAGGACTCCATGAAGGCCAGGGACAGCAGCCTGTGGAGCGCAGCTCATCAAGAGCGCTCTACCCCATACGACGGATTCTTGCACGACCCCTCTACCTCCGTGCAAAGATCTGGATCGAAGTATGCAACCCTCCTTGCATCCAAGTGTCAGGACACCGCGGAGGTCGTCTGCGACCTGTCAAGAGGCTACGGCGGAAGTATTGCTTAAGAATTCATTGCTGAAGAATTTGAGGGCTTGAACATCGACGCACATAGTGATAATTCACCCATGGGCGGTGTGCCTTTGACTTAAGAATTTGAGCCCCCCCTGAAATCTGGACCCAGATTCTTAACTCCTAGGGCTGTGCACAAGCAGGTCCTGGTGTTGGAAACCTCCAAATCAAGAATCTGAGCCCTCACTCAGATTCTTCGCCCCTACACCTGTACACAAGCACATCCCGGTGTGGAAACCTCCAAATTAAGAATCTGAGCTCTCAGATTCTTAGCCCGTACACCTGTACACAAGCAGGTCCCGGTGTGGAAACCTCCAAATGAAGAATCTGAGCCCTCAGATTCTTCGCCCCTACACTTGTACACAAGCAGGTCCCGGTGTGGAAACCTCCAAATTAAGAATCTGAGCCATCAGATTCTTAGCCCCTACACCGGTACACATGGAAACCTCCAAATTAAAGATCTGAGCCCTCAGATTCTTAGCCCTTAGACATGTACACAAGCAGGTCCCGGCGTGGAAACCTCTAAATTAAGAATCTGAGCCCTCAGATTCTTCGCCCCTACACCTGTACACAAGCAGGTCCCGGTGTGGAAACCTCCAAATTAAGAATCTGAGCCCTCAGATTCTTCGCCCCTACACTTGTACACAAGCAGGCCCCGGTGTGGAAACCTCCAAATTAAGAATCTGAGCCACAAGATTCTTAGCCCCTACACCTGTACACATGGAAACCTCCAAATTAAGAATGTGAGCCCTCAGATTCTTAGCCCGTAGACATGTACACAAGCAGGTCCCGGCGTGGAAACCTCTAAATTAAGAATCTGAGCCCTCAGATTCTTCGCCCCTACACCTGTACACAAGCAGGTCCCGGTGTGGAAACCTCCAAATTAAGAATCTGAGCCCTCAGATTCTTCGCCCCTACACTTGTACACAAGCAGGCCCCGGTGTGGAAACCTCCAAATTAAGAATCTGAGCCACAAGATTCTTAGCCCCTACACCTGTACACATGGAAACCTCCAAATTAAGAATGTGAGCCCTCAGATTCTTAGCCCGTAGACATGTACACAAGCACGTCCCGGTTTGGAAGGTGTCGTCTTTGCACAAGCGGGTCCCAATAAGAAATTGCCACAACACGAATATGAGAGCAATGATTTATTGACCAATACTTCCGCTGTAAACACAACTTGTTCTCCTAAGGGAACGAATCGGAAAGCTGAGACGGCGCGTTACGGCCTCTTCCTGCCTTGGTGAGAATGTGCAACTACAAGGCTTTCGGGCGTAGGCTCTACACTAGTTGTCAATGCAACAGTAGGGATTTTTAGGGTTGCCATGCGCATCCGAGGGAGACGTGTCTTCTGAACAAAGCAGGCGAGCGCGTCGGCGCAGTCTCCAAACAATAGGGATTAGGAGTTTGGGATTGCGCGTCTTCGGGCCTCTCAGCTTTCGAGGAACTTTTTGGAGTAGTGGTATATCGAGCTCTTCAGTGGCTGTGGTCCCTGGTTCAAGCCTCAGCTAAGAATGTGTGCTAAGAACCGAATCGGTTACGGGGTCGAAGTCGACCGCTGCGTTTTGCATATTTTAGGAATATGCTGAGAATTGTGTGTGTGTGTGTGTATGTGCGCGGTATCAATCTTTTTATCTATAGTTTAACTATATCAGCTCTGTCATCAACATTAACATCTATATAATTTCTGTAATACTTGTCACATTGTGCAATCATTAGGTTGATGTTAAGCTACATAAACAACATATAACTAGATCAGTTAGGACTACATCATCTATCTTATTAATAGTTCTACCAATCTTAACAGGTGCGATGCTTCACTCATTAAGGTTATTAACAGATATGCACCTTATACACTAGCATTTGGTTCATATTTGGAGTGATGCTATGTTCTATCAACGTTTGGTTTAGTTCTTTGGGAATCCAGAAGTCTACCCTTCCAGCATTCGATAATCAATAGTTTAACAATAGCTGGCTTTTTGCATGTTTAGTGTCTTTGGTTAACTTGTCTATAATCGGATAACCTGAGCTATGAGGCTATGAGTTGTCTTTGTCTATTAGGATAAATTAGTTTGGACACATCATATGTTTACAACTAGTATGCAGCAGTGATACAAGAGCTAACTTTACAGGTTAATACATTAATACATTGGTTATATGATCATTACCAACTTGTTCATTACGATCATGTAGTTGGTATTCTACATCCCTGGACAAGTAATGCATGTCTACTGATACTATTTCACAACTAATGTTAACTGTTATAGTATATCTTTCATGTAGTCTGTTTACAATAGGTGGTTCAACCGGTATTATACTTGGTAATTAGTGCTGCTATTGATATATGTTGTTGCAGTTTTTCATTATGTCTTACCATTAAGTACAATCAATGCTACCCCATTAGGACTATTATATGTATTGTCGCGTGCTGTATTAAAATGACTTACTAACACTAGATGAACAGCTATAGGTGGCATTGGCATGAATGGTCTAGGTTAGCTGTGTAGAGGTTAATACAAATCAAGTTGTCTAAGCTTTTCATGTGTGTTCTAGTGATGTTATGTGAAGGCTTACATCATTACATCTCAGTGGTTCTAATGTTTAAGCCTGGTAGAGTACAAGACTAAAGAGATTACTTAATATAGTGGTTGGAATGATACTAGTTCAGTTGGTGAGTGGTTGCACGTTAGTTTCATTTTGTATCACTACAGTCCTTTCCAACCAAGATAGTTTAATAAGTATTGAGGAAGCCACCGGAAGCTTGTCATGAATCGCGGCTGCTGTGCAGATATGAGTCACCGGAAAATAGAACTAGGTTATACTAGGCTTGAGTACGGAACACCGCGAATCACAAACTGTATACGGCATGAGTGAGACCAGTGATGCATGAGCGATATATGTGATGCAGCACACGACTGACACACACCGGCTTCTTTTGGAACGCGCAGCGATTCATTGAACTGTCTGTCACGTAGCCAATGTGTCTCAAAGCGTCGAAACCAAAAAACAAAAACCAAAAAAAACAAAAAAAAAAACATTCTTTCAGAACTCTCCCATTCGTGTGTGTTTCTAATGTTATTCTGGAAGAGCACTGAAATAATGTGTTTTTTTCACTTTTTTGGGTTTTTTTTGTTTTGTTTTTTTTTGTTTTTTTGGTTTTGTTTTTTTTTGGTTTTTTTGGTTTTGTTTTTTTGGGATTGGGTTTTATAGGTTTGTGAAAGGAAAGGGGCTGGTGTTTCTTGGGGTTCGAATTACGACAACGCCCCTAAGCGCCAGAGTTGATAGTGATGTCGTGGGAAGGCGGACCTGAACTGCGCAAAACGCACTGGTCGAGTTCGGCCCCCGAACCGAATCTGAGCCTCCCTCGAGGCTGCGAAGCGGCTGAAACATGAGTGTGTCGCAGACAAGCAGACTTAAGAATCTGAGCCTCCCTGAACAGATCCCAGCAAATTATCAACCAACGCTTTCACTGTACAGTCTACAGAAGCTTGGTGGCTGCACCGGCGAGATCAAGTCGGAAATGGCAGAGAGACCCACGAACGTGAACCGACTCCCATCTCGCACACCTACTTCTCAGCATCCTTACCGTGCATGGAGCCCATTGAAAGAAGCCAGCCCTCAAATCTAAAGCCGGGTTGGAGCCTCCGGCTGACGGGAAATGCCGTCAATGCAGCGGCCGCTGGCAATGCCCTGAAACGGAGTAAGAAAGTAGCAGCGACCAGCCGTCATCGAGAAACCGCCCAGATTGCAAAACGACTTGGCCCTTCAAGTACTCTCTGGACGGAAGTGAACTAGGACTACACTTGGTCACTTGGTCGTTTAAAAGGTTTCATCGAAAGCAAGACTACACACGGCCAAAGAAAAACTGGGGAGTCGTGCAAGTGTCTTGATTGTCTCGGTACATGTTTGGACAACCCGCTGTGGCCTGGCCCACACCCGAGCCGATGGCCGCGAGACCGATGGCGAAGCCGGCGCCGATGGCGGAGAGCGCCGGGATCCACACGGCACCGCCCTTGCGAAAACCAATGTCTCGTCATGCTCAGAAGGTGCTTGGATTCTCCAAGGTACGTTTGACGCGGAGATTTCGCAACATCAACACAGCTTATTCCTTGCAATCTGTAGGCCCGCCTTCGGCATTTTCTTCACTACACTCCTGAACCCAAGCTCGCTAAAAAATCCCGCTTCAAGTCGCCCTTCCCGTCTGCCTCGGCATGTGCTGCCTGCGGGGCCACCAGCGTGATGGCGCCTTCAGTTGCCGCTGGCTCGGGGCTGCACGTTTGCTTTGTAACTCGCTTCGGATCAAACACTGTCAGCAGCGCGGAGCCCACGCGAGAAAGCGCATGCTGCGTCCGCAAGGCTGCTTGCAGCAAGGCGACTCAGGGCTGCTGTGGTGGCATGCGGCGCGGTTGGGGCCGGAGCAGCACGAGGTGCGGCCACGAAGGCCGTGAAAAGCGCACCTGGCACCATCTATCGACGAGACTTTTGCCACCCAGAAGCAGACCGACCAAGCGACATCAAGTAACTTCTTCGTTGCAGGCGAGCAGTGGCTTGCACCGAGGCCCCGGCCGCTGCAAAGGAGCACAGCACCGGTCAAGAAGAGAGAGCGGGCCATCCTCAGTCCGTTTCGGACGTCTGGGAAGCGTGCGCTTCTTGAGAGGTTCAGAAGGGAGCACACCACAACGAAACGGAATCCCTGAACCCCTCAGCTCACCCATCTGCAGCCGCGTCTCTTCAGAAGCTTCGGGCAGAGGTGGGGAGCAAGGCGACGGGAAAACGCTAAAACTGAGCCGAGTCGAAGCACGTGAGCACGTCTGCTTTTACAAGCCTTCGGCCGCAGCACTGCTCCAAGTTTAGGCATTTGACCCCCCGGGTTCAGCGAGCCAGGGGCCTGCTGAAAGGACATATCCGACAAGATTCGATGAAAGACGGTTGCTAGCCTGTTTCGAGCTACGCTTTACGGTGATACATTGCACCGTGTTCTTCCGAAGCTCTTTGCATTCAATCTTTCCTCTGCCGAAGCACTGCTTTCTTCCGGCGGGCAAGAGGTCGCAAAGCATCGCGCTCTGTTTGTGGCGCCAGCCCACCGCTTCTGTCGCGTCCAAGAGCCCAGGAAGTCCCGCAGTGCTCAGAGGATGCCCAGATCCTGGCCTTTCGTGGCGCGCAGCGGCAGGTCGTCGCGCCTGGCACCCGGTTTCGGTGCCGCGGTGGTACCTGCAAGGAGGGTGCATTCTTCGTCAAGTTCTGCCGGGCCCAGACCAGACCGGGCCTTTCAGCAGCTTGCATCGCTCGCAGATGTCTTTTCGCAGGTCGCGAAAGCCAGTGAGCCAGGCAGAGGAGCAAAGAATGACCTTCGGCGACATGGGATTTTGAGGGTGTGCTGGAGGATCCTGTGCTTGTAAGAAGCCCCATGTTGGACACTGAATGCTGTGGAAGGATACGGGGTCTTAGGAAGGATTGTATCTTGGGGGCCGAAGTATTCTAGACAAAAACTGAACCGTCAACCAAATATCCCCGAACCTGCCGACGACTGTTCGAACCTGGAAGGCGGAACCGCCCACTGCCGGGCCTTTCGCTCGACTCGCTTGTAGGATTCCAGATCTGAGCGCACAAGGCTAGCGACCTTCCAAGACTCCGCCCTCTCCATTTGGATGGTTGTCAAGATTATGGTCCCTTTTGGGGTCCCTATTATAATACGGCACCTATTATTTCAGGGTACCCAAAAAGGGACCATAATTTTGACAACTACCCATTCGTTTTGGGCATACAATACAAAGGACTTGCGTAGAGTTCATCTTGCGGCTTCTGTGTTGTGACCCATGTGGGATGTATATCAGGATTTCTATGTCCCTGGAGGTTTACAGTAGTCTGCTCGCATGGGGTATTTATTGGACGAGAGATGCTCTCAAATACCTCGTTCACTTCCTTAGAAAGGAGACGACAATCAAAAGACAGGCATATCTGTCCTGTCGACGTAGATTGATGTGACTTCGTGAAACCCGATAAGCACAGACTCTTGAGACCAAAGAGCAAGCCCTCGGTCACAAGGCTCACGAAGGGAGCCAAAGGAGTACGACTTCCCCAGCCCTCAACCTCCACGCGCCCACCTCAATCAGCTTTTTGTCGGGCACGAGGTCACACTTCGTCAGAACAACCTGCAAATTCACTGACAAACCAGAACCTCAAATCGTAAACAGTGAAGCAACCCTCACTCCTACATCCTTCAGGACAAGAGAGCACGATGGCGAGCCTCAACCCTGAGTTTGTTCAACCAGGACTTGAAGATGCCCCGTAAGTCGGGACTTGGACTCGAGGACGCTTTGATGAACAGAGGTCCGGCATCAGAGGCCAGTCACACGACGTGAAGGAACCCTACTACAACACTTTCAACTGCAAAAAGACCCTCTAACACACTGAGGTTTAGAAGGTCGCAGAAAAGACAAGAACCTTCAAAACGCAGTGTCATAGATCAAGCCCTATGCAACCCTACGACCCTTATTGAAGCCGCATAAAATCCCATAAACCCCGATACAAGCCCTCCAAACCCTTTATTGAAAGAGCCGGAAGCCACAGATTCCTCCCCTTACCGCCCCAAAACAAAACCCTCCAACAACCCTCAAAAAAAAAAACAAACCCCACTTTGGAGCTCCTGTTTCATTGGCCCAGCAGAGCCAAGCTCACTCAGCCACTCGTGGTCGGACCATTTGAAGCCGTGCCGGGCATCGATCAAAACGTACCTCAAATGGTGTCACGGGGTTTCCTAAGGGCTCTTCTTCAGGCTCGTTCTTATAGGTAAGGCTTTTCTGAGAGTTCTAGTGGTTGCTGTAGGGGTTTCTGAAAAGATTGTGCAAGTTCTGGCAGAACATTGCTCAGAAAGCCTTTAAGGCTCTAAGATGGAGGCCCTAATGATTAAGCAGACAAGGGTTTTGGGCTACTTATAAAACTTATAAAGCTCTAGGGTTTCGGGTTCAGGTTGAAGGTTCTAGGTTTCCGGTTTGGAGTTTCGGGTTCGTCCCTACTGTGGAGGAGCATAAAACATGCGGAACAAACCGGCTTTGAAGGAGCAGAGTTTGGCTCCCGGAAGTAAAAGTTGTGGCTTAGGGTTACCATTCTTCGGCCCCGCGACAGGCCCCTCAAAGACGTCCGGTTCCGCACGAAGTCCAGTGCCTGGTCTCTAAGTCGAGCAGATCTCGGTTGACACTGGAACGCCGTCTTCGGAGCAGTTTCGGATGTCGGGCCCGGGGTTCAGATCAGGATTTGTGGTTGCAGGGACGTTGGGCGTTTCCACCTGCCAGTTGCCAGGGCATGCGGTCAAAGGCACACGGAACACCGACCCTCAACACCCTCAAAAAAACCCTCCTCATCCCTCCTCAACACCCTTATAAGCTGAGCAGAAAACAGCTTTGAGACCCGCTCCTCTGGGCCGAAGACCCGAGCACGGGCCGAGTGGCCATAGCCGGGCATGTCCTCGGGCGACTCGACGCTTTGCGATTTTGAGAGGCTCCAGCATCCCTTAAGCAAGGGCTCCTGTTGGGGATCCCAGCCACAGTTTGAGGACTTTTCACTATTCTTCCTCGATTCAGGGTTTCGGAATCCCTGGAATCGTTCGGCTTGGGCAGGCCAGGCGTCGATGAAGTCCACTTTCACCTTCTTGTTCCGATACCAGGCTGCCTCTTTCGTCTGGCCAGGCATGCTCGACACCCGAGCCACCGTCCCAAACTGGCTGATCTTGTTCAACCTCGGACAGGCAAAATGCAAGAAGTGGTCCACCGCTCCACCAAAAGCGAAAGGTTTGCCACGCCATCAAGCCCTTGTCTAGGTCCCCAACTCCCCCAGATCCCGAAAAATGCTCTATCCAAAGGTCCCAGGAACAGGCTGCTCTTCCCAACGTTAGAGCGGCCGATCACTGCCACCTCAGCGTAGGCCGGGTCTGCCTTCGGCCATTTCCTGGAGTGCTGCAGCGGCGCCTGACTTGGGAACTAAGGGTTCCAAAACGAGTTGATGTCGCCTTGCCGAGCTATATACGGGATAAGTAAGGGTCCTAAGGTCTTAGAGTTTAGGCTTTCCAGGGCTCAAACCCTGACTCTACAAGATTTCCCGCGACAGCCATCTCAAACTGAGAGCATTGCAGAACCGCGCAGCATCTCAGCCGAAGCCCTCAAGACCGCAACTTGAAGTCTAAGAGATTGAGACTTCCGAACGTTGTGCCACGGCCTTCCATGCTTGTTCAAGCATTTTTTATCCTGCCTTGGCGAAGAGCCGTGTCCTTGAGGAGGCGAGCGAGTCGGCGATGCGGTCCAAAGCCGTCGGCTCCACCTTTCAAAGGCCCAGCTCTAGGCTCTAGCAGACTCTAGCATCCGCGCCATCCGGGGACGGGGGGCCTTCTTTTGCTTGAACTTGGCAGCATGGTTCGCGCGGTGGTAGCCGCCTTGCCGGTTGACACTTCAGGTGTTGCATGCACCTCGACGATCAGAGACATTGCAGATGTCAAGCTGCGAGCTAAACGACGAAAGATTCTCGATCCCAAATTTGAGTGCCACAACTCTGAATGCCAACTACCGCGCCTTTTCCGTTAAAGTTTTCTTCCACCTGTCGGATCACATCCTTTGCCAGCGCAAGCACTCTCGTTCGGTGGCCAGCTTCCGCGATATTGGATTGACAGCTGGAAAAGCGAAAGGCCATGCTGAAGAACACCCAAGCATCGGGATAGGGAGCGATGTTTCGCAGACGCTCCTGGACTGGAAGCCCCTGAAGCCTCGAAAAGATTGAGTTGGATCCCCAATGATCCCCAAAAAGCCTGTTGCACGCGCGGCAAGAGCCCCGCATCGGTCCATCCCAAGAAGCTTCAATGCAAAGAGTCAGAAAGAGACCGAAGCCGACCCAAAACTCTGACGGCAGCATCCTTGAAGGACTGATGGAGCGGGGAGTACTCCAGTGGCCGATTGCCCTTGCCAGAAGCCTCCTTCGGCCTCTTCACCCCCCGGGCCTCGTCCAAGCTCCTTAAGTCTCAAGGTCGTTCTTTTAGAGGCTTTGGGTTCTGAAGCTCGGGCTTCTGTCTTCGGATTAGAAATTCAAGATGTCGCGTTGAGGCATTTGGGAACCTGATTCTCACGAATACCCACCGGCGGTCGGAAGCTTTCAGCTTCAGGCATGCGTCTGCATGAGAAATCTTCTGCTTCCAACTTCTTCAAAGTCTCTCTCTCATGAAAACTACACATGCCACTGCTATTTAACATACAACAGCAGCCACTGTCTTCTCTGGACCTCGGCATAAAATCACCACCTCACTAGAACCTGCAGTCCAGGACATCCAAAAGACCTGTGACCCGAACTTGGAAACCATAATCCGAGACCCTAAAGCCTAATGTCAGTCAAAGGGTCCGTGGCTCCCGGAGCCAGGGTGCCACCCCTCGTAGGGACACCGGGCCTCCGACAACCCCAGCATTGCGAAGCCGGCTGCGGCAACCTGGGCTTTTTGGGGTGTGAAGTTTTACGCTCAGGTCGAGGGCTTGGTCGGGAGTTCTCAAGTGAGTTGGTGGATTCCCTCTTCTCATGCCCTCCATGTGTTCGATCCGCTCTCAAAACAAACTGCTGGTGTAGGGCTGTTCGGGTATCGGCATTCAACATCCAAGTAACATCCGGCGAAAGCCTGGTCAACCACTCTGCATGCCAACACGACCCCGGCAACAGCCAACGCCAGTCTCCATCGGAGCCATAGCATGCTTGTTCAATCTTAGTTTGGACCCGTGTGGCCACGACATGATCAAACCAGTAAGATGATGAAACCGGAGTAACAAAGCAGCAGTGTAAGCCGTGGAGTTTAAGTAAATGGCTGAGCGCCACAAACACTCCGAGGTCAATAAAGCTATGGCTAGCGTTTTGGCACACTGTGAGGCATAGGAGTCACATGCTGTAGAACTGATAACTTTAACAAGATTCCGGATGGGCAATGCTTGATTGCGTACTGAGCTTCGGCCACGAAGTTGCGTGTGCCATGTTCGCGCGATGTTCGCTTCAGCGGATCCGAATTCGGGCTTAGCGCAAGGATCTTCCCCTATTATCGTTTGTCGAAAATCGCTTCACTGGCACGTTGAATAGACTGTTGGGAAACCAAGAAGTTTCCGACCAAACCTGTGCCATCCATGGTGCAACTGACACAACTAATCACTGAGTTACGCACGGCATTCTCAGAGCGGTTGTTGATCCTCGTTTGCTGTATCAACGATCAACAATCCAGCTTACACTGGACATGAACAATCACTATCATGCTTTGCAACCGACTTGACTTGACAACACGTGAGAAAGCGCAAATAGTCATAGGAGCATCTGTTTTCCGCTTAGTTGCTTGGTCTGGTTAGTACAAGAAGACTGCCGGTGAGTTATTTACTTCGAAAAGAAAGCTGTTCGCCACATAATGCGCCTTGGTGACACAAACTGTACATCAACCATGGGATTCTCAGGCCACCGCTGCAATGCTTCCGGCAGAAAACAACAAGTTTTCTAGTCTTCCACGAACGTAGTAGTGCAGCTTTTGTTTGACCGCAGAAATTTCTAAAGATGCAGTGCTTAGCGAGGCATTGCGCAAGAGGAACGAAGGATGCGATGCTGAGCGGTTTCCCCAGGGCATGGAAGGTGGGTGAAACAAGAATTTCTCAGCTGCGATGCTGAGTGCAAAGAACACATGTTGTGAATTATGCTTGTGCCGAAAAACGGCACCGAAAACAGAGCTTTTAACAAGAATAGAAAAGACAGTTGATTGAAAGAAAAAATCACAACTGGCGTTCTTTGGTCTGTTACAAAAGTCAGCTACTGCGCTGTGTCTCCAAGCAAGCACACGCCCTTACATGGCCGCTGCTGCACATCTGCACAGCTAAGGATGCTAGAAGCTCTTACGCAGCAAGCACGTTTTCCTCGTGCTTTCCGCATCGAACAACCAGTGCCAAGTCAGAACTGGTAGGCGTGGAGACAAGCTCTGCCCGCTTGCAGTTGAACTGGAACACCTTGCTGGGAGAGACAAACTTTGGAGTTACGTTCGCTTGTTTTGGCGTGATCAAACCTCGTCGACCGACTGCCGCACTCGTTCAGCAACATCCAGTTGGAACTTGCATGCTGAGATCTGCACTGTTTCAGTTTCATCTGACCAACGAATTTTGCCGGCAGGAGTTGTGCAGCAACAAGACATCACACAAATGGTTCCGTCATCCATGGGACGCAATGCCGCATCCAGCTCCGAGGCGGGATCCATGCACGGTTGTTCTGCGAACTGCCTTTCGCCCTGTTGTGTTGCAGCCCAGGTTCTGAGACTTTCCACTGTCGGTGAGAATCGCGGCGAGGCCCTTTGTAGTGCACACGTTTTCGAAGGGTTTTTCGGTCTCGAAAATGGGCCCGTCAAATCGGACAAAAGCTGAATGTCGAAAGAAGCTCAAGGAAAAGACGTTGTTTGGCAAAGAAATGCCGGAAGACGCGAGCTGCCAGTCCAACCAAGCCCACTTCATACCAGGGGAAGGTTGGTGATCGCCTCCGCGTTCATGGGACACAGGAGTGGTTGCCTTGCATCATCCGCAAGTGCAACCACATAACTTTACCCACCCTGCTCAATACAAGGGCCCATTTCGGATCTACTTACCGTTATCGGCAGTCCCAGCGACTCCTCTGCACAATTGTGCTTACAGCCTGCAGGACGGTTGACTGGTGCTCTCGCGCGTGTGCGCCACTGGAACCAGCTTAAGGGATATGACTGGCAGTATGGCTATTGGGACCCCGGCAAATCAGTCTTTGGCATCCAGAGCACTTTTATCTGCTGGGCTCCTATCGGCTCGAAGCCCGCAGCGCAGAAATCGCGCGACGTAACTTTGCAGATGTCGCTGTGGCAGGTACCAGATACCCGTACATCTTAGGTGCGGATCTCTCCTTCGCGGAGAGGGTGCGAGCGGCTCGGCGTTTCCGAGAAATGGGTGGTTTGGCTGAGGGCCTGAGCTGTCCATTTTTAAGTTGCAGGCTTGTCCTCCAACATCACAGGATTTCTCCGCGCCTCTTCTTCAGCTTGCTGGTCATTACCAACGCTTTTTTTTGGCGTGAATGGGCCTCGGTGACAGCGGCTGCTGTGCTCGGTCCCTAGAAGAAACAAGAAAGCGAGATCAAGAAGCGACAAACAACTGTACAAAGTGAGACAAGGTGGCTGCGACATACAGACTTAGCCGGCAAAGTCGTTCAGCATTGATTACTGCGCATTCTAAGCTACTGCGATCACTGGCCCCGCTTCCCGCAATCTTGGGTCGCGCAATGGCAAAGAGCAATGCATGGCCCCGCTTCCCGTAAACAATGGTCGCGCAATGGCCCATACGTGCATAGCCGCCATCCACATGGGCAGGCTGCAGCACACTGCTGTAGTGCAGAAGCGATTGACGAAGTGAAAAAAATGGCACAAGGCGCACGTCCCCCTCGGTCAATCAGCTGAATGCCAATAACAGTCAAAGAGCAGACAGTGGAACCATGAGTCACTCCCCTTTTCCACATCCGAGATGTCCATTGAAGCTGCATGGCCGAATGGCCAGGGCATACATACCAATGAAGTAGAGCACGAGTGTCGAGGGAAGGACATGTACTGTTGGCCCACGTTCCGCCTGGTACCGCGCGGTTTCAGCGCAGAAAGCCGGACACATGGCGCACATCCCACACGGCTAGCCAGCTGAAAGCCGAAGCCTCCAAACAGCAGAAAAGAGCGGAACCATAAATCACATTCTCATCCCGCATATCTGTGGAGACTGCGGCAGCCGCACAGCCGAATGGCCACTGATACTAATGAAATGGAGCACGGGTGCCCAGGGGAGTACGCGTACTGCTGGCTCTCGTTCCGTCCAATACCGCACAGCAGTTCTGTGCAGAAAGCGTCGCCAGCTATTTCTTTTTTTTTGGCGTGAATGGGCCTCGGTGACAGCGGCTGCTGCGCTCGGTCCCTAGAAGAAACAAGAAAGCGAGATCAAGAAGCGACAAACAACTGTACAAAGTGAGACAAGGTGGCTGCGACATACAGACTTAGCCGGCAAAGTCGTCCAGCAAAAACTTACTGTGCATTCTAAGCTACTGCGCTCACTGGCCCAGCTTCCCGCAATCTTGGGTCGCGCAATGGCAAAGAGCAATGCATGGCCCCGCTTCCCGTAAACAATGGTCGCGCAATGGCCCATACGTGCATAGCCGCAATCCACATAGGCAGGCTGCAGCACACTGCTGCAGTGCAGAAGCGATTGACCAAGTGAGAAAAATGGCACAAGGCGCACGTCCCACTCGATCAATCAGCCGAATGCCCGTAAGAGCAGACTGTGGAACCACCATAAGTCACACCTCTTTTCCCCTTCCGAGATGTCCATTGGAGCTGCATGGCCGAATGGCAGAAAGCGTCGCCAGCTAGCTGCGTCCGCCATGTGTTCGCCATTCAGAGCGTACAATAAAGCCCACTCCTTGCGATGGTAGTATCCCGTAAGTTGCGGCTTGTTGAAGAACTGTTGGCGCTGCGCTTGGTAAGAATGCAGCAAGTTTCAACTTGAT
Source organism: Symbiodinium sp. CCMP2592 (assembly GCA_905221615.1). Lineage (NCBI taxonomy): Eukaryota > Dinophyceae > Suessiales > Symbiodiniaceae > Symbiodinium > Symbiodinium sp. CCMP2592. The sequence goes on along the minus strand of CAJNDT010000085.1, from coordinate 270,760 downwards.
TGTTTGAAACGAATACGTGTTCAAGGCAAGCATTAACTGGCTACACTTTGGAGTTCTCGGGCTGCATGTTGCTGAAGAAATGGTCGCTCCGCGTCCAGATTGTGCGATTCCAAAAATGAGCTCGGAAGTGGTTCGCCAGCACCAAAATGCAGGCCCCAAAATGCGACCGTTTTCTGAACCCTCGGGAAATATGCCAATACTCAGAGGCACTAAAAACGGGTCCGAATTCCGGACCCATTTTTGAGCCCGCTTCTCACTCTTTTTCGAATTCTCAACTCCAAAAAAGTGATCACCGTTTCTCTTTTTGCTTACGCCTTACGCAGACACTCCATCCAACAGCACAGCTTATTGAGCTGTTGCAGATTTAATGACAACGACAGCAACAATGTTCTGTGGCTTAAGCTATGAAATCGAACATATGTAAAAAAAGATAGTCCCACAACTGGGGAGGCCCCTGCGGCGCACACGTTTTCGAAGGGTTGTCGGCCTCGAATATGAGCCCGTCAAATCTGTCAAAGTGAAGGTCGAGACAAGGTCCAGGATATTCGGGAGGCTCCCACATGAGTTTGCCCTGTGCAGCCTACAACTTCGGTTTGCTCTCCGGCTCTCTATTATGTCTCATTGTATGGAACCCCATGCGCAAAAAACGTTAAATCCAACACACAACATCAAACGTGCGGTTTCGACTAAAAGCACGCGGGTTGCTATTATCCTGGGCCGCTGAGACGTTTTGACAAGCTCCTGGCTCGAACCTCTTTTCTTGTGGTGACGTCCCGAAACTCTTGTTCTGACGGAGGTCTCTAGTTTCTAATCTCAGCATGCTTCGCCAGGACATGGTTCATGCTTACATGGTCCTTTTAGTCACTTGCAATTGCTAACTGATCCCTGTGCCGCCATGATGCTTTTCATGCTTTTTCAGATTTTGGCCATAGCTGCCGGCATGCCAGGGTCAAGCAACCGTTCATCGTCGCCACTTTACAGTCCTTCTTCTGAAGTTCAACTCTTTGCATCAGGGAGCAGTGCTGTGAGTGGGCGTGCTGAGCCCAATCGGAGGATCCGGGCTAGTGGTGTCATTTTCCGAAAAAAGCTTGCACAGAAGCGATGCCGACAGCCCTTCCATATTTCAACCTTTGACTGCACGATGGCAGCAGGAACCGGATGCTACTGAAACATGCTATCAGCTTACAGAGACTATGTCTGATCCGCCTCATCAGTCGCATATGGATTTCTTGGACCAATTGGCAGTGCAAGTATTTGAGAATCACATTGGGCCCGATCTTCAACGCAATTTGCTCATGATATATATCAATGCACAGAGAGCACGCCTTCGAGAACTTCTGCAAGAAACATCAGGACTCTCTCAGTGTCTGCGCTTTTGCTTCTCTAGCTCAGGACTGTCTTGCTTTTTGGCATGTTGTGATGTTATACATGCATGGCAGGCTGCTACTGTTCGCAATCAGGAAACGGAGGACATGATGCTGAGACTTGATAGTCGCCATCTAGACTCTCTGCAGACGCAGGCGTTGTAGATTGCGTAGATCTCGGAACGGTCGAAAGCCTCGTGCTGTGACAGGGTTTTTGAAAATCCTCGCACTTTGCCATCGAATGGTGTTGTTGCAGCTCTGTCCATGGCGATTTCTGATGTTGTTGTGTGCTCAGCTCAGCGTGTGTCTGTCTGAGCCTAGCCAGGAACATGTGCATCCCGGTAAGCTTGATCGCTCATACCTGCAGCCTGTCCCTTCACATTCGGACGCAACTGCCGGGACAGCGAAGGCTTGGCCTGAGACAGTTGAGTCACGCTCCCTTGGAAGCTTCTACAGGCTCTTTCGACGTCCCTCCCGATGGCCTTTCTTTGCGACAAGCTCCACCTTGGAAGTCGGGTACTGGTCTCAGCAGTCTCCAGCGCAATTTGCTTGCCGATTCTTTCTGTGGTGCTCACTTTCATGTATTTCAGATGCACTGCAGTTATGCCTTCCGATGCATATGTGGATCTCAGCAATTCACTTGCTTGTGGCTTGGTGCCTGGAGGTATCTGTACATGCATCAGTCTATGTATGCACTGCACAATGGTATGCAAGATGTTTTCTATCACATCATATAGTGCCAAGCCTCCTACATACTTCCTTCGGCTGCAAGCTGCTTTGGCGCGTTGGTTCAGGTGTTTGGTACATTGTACTGGAATGGCTGGGCAAACCAATCATCATGATCTGCCCTCTCAGATCAGAACGGAGCTGGCTTCACAGCGCGTACACCAACTCTTGTATGAGATTGATGAGTTTGCGAATCCAGTTGAAGCTGTGGGTGCAGACCCTGTTCTATAGGTTTAGTTGTGCTTGCTAGCGGAATGCCGAAGGCTTTAAGCTGAAGTGCAACAAAGCATCGCATGGAGTCTGAGGTATTTTCCCGGAGTGCCGATTTGTCTCACATGTTGAAACGAGTGAGACCCGAAGCATAGGTTGATGGGTGGCTGAGTTTTGCCCGCCCACACTAGCGTTACAGCTGTAACGTAAAGCAGAAGAAAACGAACATCCGAGTGACACCGTGTATACCCAGCGGATAGAAGCGCGCTGAAAAGGGTATGATATACTGCTGTGGGACCGACGTACGCGAGCACAATACTGTTCGGATGTGAAACGAAGCTGCAAGCGAGACCAGTTGCGATAAGGCTGTATTCGTTTAGGAGAAACATAACAAACGTGTGGACCTCACCTGGTGGCCAATGCCTTGTGAGACGAGTGAAACTGGGTGGGAGGGTGAGGCTTTTCGAATCTGCTAGCAAGCACAACTGTTTACTGAGCCAAAATGTTTCGCACACATAAACTATAAAACATATGTGAATAAATACACACAACGTTCTATAGGTTTAGTTGTGCTTGCTAGCGGAATGCCGAAGGCTTTAAGCTGAAGTGCAACAAAGCATCGCATGGAGTCTGAGGTATTTTCCCGGAGTGCCGATTTGTCTCACATGTTGAAACGAGTGAGACCCGAAGCATAGGTTGATGGGTGGCTGAGTTTTGCCCAAATAGAACTACCCAGCAACCTCGCTCCCGAAAAGCCCAAAACTATGTGAGGTTGTTCGGCACTCCTGGGGCTCGCACGGTCCAAGCCAGCGAAGCATCGCTTGGCGAAATAGAAATGGCTGGTCTAGGCAGCCAAAGATCACTGAGACGAAGCCTGATGCGATCAACATCGAGGCAATCTGGGGGAATCTCATGTTCACCCGGTCTTGAAAGTGCATCTGCTTTGATGTTTTTCTCCCCAGGAATATGGGAAACGTCAAGAGTGGTACGGTAAACTGCGGCAAGCAAAGAAATGCGTTCAAGGAAATATGCAAGTGGGCGTGAAGTCGTAAAAGATGCATTCACACCTGCTTCGGCACCACTGTTGTCTGAAACCGTCCGAAGCTTGATTCTAGAGCAAGGTATCAAGGCTGAAGATGCGATAATCAGCGCCCCTTGAGCGAGCGCTTCATAGCACGCAATGTCAAGCTGCATATCTTGCTGAACGGGAATCTGAAGCTCGCGGAATTCCTCATACGTGAATTCTTCCCTGAACCACCTTTGCCCTAACGAAGGATGCGACACGAATCCACCAATGCAAGCCCGCTGACCTTGGGCACTGGCATCTGCTTGTGCTTCCATTGGAAACACTGATGCCGGACGCATGCTGATCATAGGGCTCATGTGAAGTAGCCAGGACTCGTAGAGTCCCAAGATGCGCACAGATTCTGTACTCAAACGACGCTTGTTGCTGGATTGACTGGACACCCGCATCCAGATGCGTCTTTCTGTGATGCGAACCTTTGCAAGATCTGAAAGGGTCTGTAATTTTTGGTGCCGCACTGACAGCAGCGTCGAATGGAGCGGGATGGCAGTACCTGGCGGGGTGGATTTAAATTTAAGGTCTTCTGTAAGATGGTGCCGTAGTTGGTGCCACACTTCTGGTGATATCGAATAATTCGTTGCTGCCGGGCTGAACAAATCGTGATAGCAGGTATGCAGCAGTGCTTTCATCGAAGGGAAAAGGTGGCAAGCCCAAAGTGCCAGGCCAACAAACCGTTCAAGATCCTTTTTGGAAATTTTTGGCTTGCGCTGAAGATCCTGAACCATCCCTAATAATTTGAGGCGTTTTTGCTCCTGCAACAAGACGACTCCCGCGGTATAATCAAAGTCCCAACCTATCCATTGAACCCGACTATGCAGTTGGAGTTTCCGCCAGGATAAGGGAAGGCCAATCACCTGAAAGAAAAGGCATATCATGGCTCCTGTCATGGGCATGATTGCCGCCAGTTGCGAGAACAAATAATCATCCACAAACAAGTGACCCGTGTGGCTAATGAAGATGAGCACATGTAAAATGCGAAGGATACATGATCCCAATCTGCCCCACCAGTGCTGAGCGAAGACTGCACCGAACGGTGCCACGCGATAGAAATGAAGATCATCATCCCAAGAGAATCCAAGCAACCCATGTTCGGCAGGTGTTACAAAGACCCTTTTATGGGCGGATTTCACGTCCAACGATATGGCCGATTGCCGAGCGTTGCACTCGCGAAGTGGGTAGCTGTTGATCACGTCCCTTGCAGATGGCATGTGCTGGCTTTCTGGGACGTCACAATTGGCATTCGTCCCACAAACCGAATTGTCAAGCACTAGTCTTTCCGCACGCCCTGGAGCACGTACTACAGAAAGCTTCCCTATTGCGAGAGCAGGCCATTTTGCTTTAGCTTCGGCAAGAGATCCCTCAAACTTATAGCAGAACCCTTGATTGATTTCTTCTTCAAGGAGCGCTTGCGTGACTGAGGGCTCGACCGATGCTGAACGCCAGTTCTGCATGTGGATCGTTAAGGGAGCATCTTCGACGTTGGTTTTTTGATTTGGCCAAAAGCAGTGGGAAGGCGGAATATCGTTGTTGTAGCCTGTAGGCACACCACGTTGCAAACATGGGAACAAACTGATATCCGGGTCACCGCAGATGCCTGCAAGTTTCTCAAGAACATGCAAGGCCAGGGGTTGGTGTTCCCGAATCCGCCAAATTTGATTATCCTCGTGCAACCCCAAGCTTGCAAGACATCCCTGCCTAACCTCTGAAACCTCGGACTGTGTGAATAATGGTTCGGGACTGGGCCATGCTGCCTTTGCAAGAAGACGCTTGTCACCTTGCATGCGGGCGACACAGCTCAACAGGTAGGTACGAAGCGGTTTCAGCTTATCGGAGCACAAAGGGCTGCTCCAGTCGCAACAAGAGTGACGCCCTGCCCCGTGATGGAGAACCCAAGGTTCTGCCTGGATCTCTTTGACTGGAATCAAAGCCGAGGCTGAAGCAATTGTGTGATCTTCCGAAGGGCCCGAGAGCAGGGGTCTAATGTGTAAAGCGAAGGTTTCTGCTAGTGGTTCCGGATATTTGGCTGTATCTCTGCTCCGAAATGTGCCTGACTCGGAGCGGCCTTGCATAACTGGATGAGCACCTCGCCCATGCGAGCACGTTTGGCCCATGAGACCGAGTGTCTTGAAGCTGCTGGCAAACAACCATGTCTTTTGCCAATTTGCCCCAAAAGCACATGCTGCACAAAGGACAAGCACGACCGAACCTGCATGGAGCCAGCTTTGCGTACATGGCTCCTCCCATGACATGGCCCCTGAGGGTTGTTCCACATGCGAGTGACCGCCTGCCGCATGCACGACTTTTGCGCACTGACACGCTCGGGATAGCACCTCATGGCTTTCCTGAACACGAGACTGGGCTTCTGCAGGGTTGCCAGGAATTCCATCAAGAAATTCAGGTGTCCGGATGGCATATGGTTTATCACCCCTAAGTTTCAAGCGGCTGTACTCAGAACAGCAGGGTGAGGAGGCGCAATAACCCACTATGCCCGAACCACAGATAAACAAGAGTTGCTCGAAGAAGTCGTTGTTCAGAATATCCATAGTGGGGTCCAAAAGAATGTCAATGGACAGCACTGGCAAGCTGAGTGCAGCGACTGCTGACGATAGCGGCTTGTCTAGACCTGAACAAATATCCAAGAAAATCCTTGAACCTGGTTCCTGGGGAATGGGAACGGACGTAGCCCGAGGCATTTGCTTAGGGGGGTCCGGGACTACCTTTAACCTATGGTTGGTAAATCCGAAAGGCGTGGCTTTGCCCCAGTTGATTGGGGAACCTGCGATTGGAGATGGACGCTGCTCGGTGCCTGATGAAGACGTGACTGCTGCTGGAGACGCCTGCTTAACAGGAGTTTTGGCTTGCTCAGCTTCCGGAGAGGCCAAGCTCGACTGCGTGATAGTTGGGAAACCCAAGTCTGGGAGCCCTGAATGAGAAACTGAGGGAAGCGAAAAGCAAGTGAGAACCCATCTATCCCCCAACCATGGCTCTGTGCAGTGCCACAGATTACATGGGAATTTTTTAGGGGCATGCCGCGTGCAGGTGTAGGACCCAAGGAGGGTTTTACCCAGAGCAGGAATGAATTTTTCGACTGAACCCGAGGGATCCTCTATCCAGAGGCGCCCGCCTGAAAAGGTTCCGACGCTCACTGACAGGTTGGAAGAATGCTTCAAGTTGGCTGAATCCCTGTGTGGGGTTGTCAAGACATTTCTGCTAACGCATAAGGAGTTCCATGTTTCCCCTGGAAAACACTGCTGAAGGAATTGATTTAGTTCGATACAAAGTTCCGGCAAGGCTGTTGTGACACTGGTTAAGGTGTTCCTGTGGCTAATCTGAACTCCGAAGTTCCAATAACCTGAATCGGAGTGAGCCGTTGAGGCTGCCGCACGGTCTGGGGCAGCACGTGCTGGCCATGTTGCTGCGATCAATGCCGCTGCACAAGACTCAAAATCATGAATGCACGATGCGCCCGATGATGCAACGAAAACTTCGCCCGGCTGCACGCCGGATCCCAATGCCTCCGAACCTGCGGGCCTTGATCCCAACACCGCAGGGGTGCTGTGGGGAACTCCCAGCATGGGAGGAACAGGCGATCCCACACGTGGGATTCCTTGCGCAAAGGTGGAATCCGAAAAGCCTCGAGCCTGCGGACCTGGAACGTATGCCGTGCCGCTTGCCTGAGGACCTGACTGCTGCACTCGAAGTCTTTTTGACTGCTGAGAATGCAAATTTAGTGAATCGGGATGGTGCTGCAAAAGCGCTGGGGCTTGGTCTGAAGAATTATGTGGTGAAACCGGAAGGGGGTGAGGATCCGAAGAAACCACCCCTGGCATGCTTATGGGATTGGGGCTAAGTCAGTGTGGAGTGCTCTCGTGCTGCAGTGCGGTATGCGTCTTGCTTCCACAAGCTTGCCCATTGGGTTTCGGGAAGGCACAGGCGTGTATGAATGGACACGCGTTTCCACGATTGCAACGACTCAGTTGCCAATTCACACACAGTGGTTTGGACTCGGACCCCACCATAATGGACTTCACAAAGTTGATATTGGAGCCGCCTTTAGCCTCTTTGGACTTGCCTTTGTCCTTTCCCTTGCCTTTCATAGCCGCTTGGGATGCGTAACCCTTGGCATAGGATTCCACGAGCATCTTCCCTAGACCCTTGTTGGTTTTGCCTTTCCCGTCCCAGCCTTTGGGAATGGGAGGAGGACGCGCTCGAGCTTGAAGAAGACTGGGCATCTCGCCCCTGACCTCTGTAAATTCATAGAGTGCATCATCCATAGTCCAGCCTTTGTCGGTGACCAAGGTGATCATGCCCTGCCACAAGCGGCAATCAGCCTGTTGTGCTTCAAGTACTGATGGTGGCCGTAAGCCCGATGATGCGTCGAATTTTTGAGTCAGCAGTGAAATGAACTTTGTCGTATAGCCCTTCAACCTGGCGAGATGGGCCGTGCCAACCATTGCCAAGGATACGTCATGAACATTCATAAGCTTCTGAATAGCATTCACCCCCATAGAGTGGTCCTGGATTTCAAGTGCAGGAGGTTCGTCAAGCAACATACCAGAAAGCCCGATGGCCTCAAGCCGTGGTTGCTTGTTAGGGCGAGACATCAGAATCTCTGATGCTCGCTCTTCCGTCATCCTGAACTTCCAGGGGATCCAGCGCCAATCCTTCTTGTTCTGCTGGTGGGATGCGAGGCTTAGCAACCTTGTTGACGGCTGGGTGGAATAGTTGAGGATCTCGGAAGGGTAGTTCACCAGATACTTACGTTTCATCTCGGAAATCGAAGAGGATGATATCTTTGGAGCAAAAGATTCCACCCATGAGCCTTCACGAGGTTCTGTTGCGGCAGGGGTTGGAGATTCTGCTGAGCCGGAGGCCCCAGATTCCTGCAAAGTACTCCAGACAGAACGAATTGTCGCTTTCTGAAGAGCTGTCAGCACCTTTTCCGGGAAAATTTCGCCCAATACAGAGTCTAATTCTTCCAGTTTACTGACAGCATGCTTGAAAGTAGATGACTTCCAACCGCTTGCAACAGCGAGATCGGCCAGCTCGGAAGAGAGGCCTTCTGATTTCAGAAGCTCCGCCAGTTCCATGGCAGGTACTCTTTTGTACTAGTGGGAATCCTAATGACTATGGCATATGAGCGCAACAAAAAGGAGTTACCAGATAACCCTAAGAGAATGGTACACGCTATCACATAAGGGACATTTGAGCAGCTGTCCTGAGGCCACCCAGAAACTTGTAGTGTGCATGCGCCTGACAATTGTGGCCTAGCAGCAGCAGTGTGCATGATGGCTGAAATGCGCAACCGGCCGACTGCAGTAGCTCGTGACCGCTTTTTTCCTGATATTCACAAATCTGAGATCCCACAGCGACCAAGGACTATGCAACATGCGCGGCGTTTGCACAAGGTGATTGCTGGAGAATACTGCTCGCACCAAGTGATATTATCTGCTTCCAAATAAACGCCACAAACTGGTCGCAGCTTTTGACCTCGAAAGGTGATCCCAAAAGGCCCTGAGGTAGGCACCATCGCATGATGAACACCTGTGCTGGATGCGAGCACAAACTCCTCTGCATCTCCTAAGTCGGGGAGATTGGGCGATTCGTCGCCGCTGCTGTCCAGTGATTCCTCATCTGATGACTGAACATCCCAAAGTGGGGCTGGGACGACTGGCTTGGTTATCTCTGATGATTTCTCGAACTCAGGCAGATGTAATCCATCCTGCATAACAAACTGAGGGAAATGTTCGAACGGAGTGGAATCTGCAACCTTGCTGAATGATTCGATCTGCACTGGTGGCTCCTCCAGAGGGTGCTGAGAGCCACGATGAAGCGGGGTCATGAACCGAGCGCCACCGGTTATGGCGTACCGAAGTTTCTGTTGGCCCCTCAGAGCTGGAATGATGTCCTCACGCGAGTACAGCTGGGACGAGCTGAGCCTGTGATGGCCCTGGCATTGTTTCTCGATTTGCTGGACTTCAGGACGCTGACCCATCCAAGATAAGAGGGTAGTTTTCATGGAGTGCACTGTATAATTAAGTTGGACATCATGGGGGACGGGTACCTTATGTTTTTTCCAAGGAAGAGTGACAGCATAACGAAGGTGCCGAAGTGCAGCAGCGTACCCCATAGCCTGCAAGGGGTACACAGGATCCCCTGATGCCCCAATCGAGAGCAAGAGGCTCGAAGGCAACGGATGATCCGGGTGAAGGCTGCTGTGCATGCATGCTACTTTGTCCAATGTCCGAAGAAACCGATGCACCCATGTAAAAGATCCGTAACTGAGCAAACCCTGGCAAATCACCCCAAACGGTTGTCCTTGTGATGTGGTCTTAGTTTGGTAGCATGAGCCCCTCAATGTGGAGCCGTCATAGGACAATGATCGCCAGTGGACTCTTTGTCCGTCCATAAACCGAAGAGAACCCCAAATAAGGATCAAGAATCCCCCAAGGATAAGGACTTCTGAGTCCGTGGCTTCTTGCATCCGTCGCTCAAAATGCATAACGACATAAAGAGACAAGGGCGCAGCTTCCTTGCGTTCACGGGGAATCTTGGATTTCAGAAAGCTGGCAATCAAGGGTGAATACGCAACTTCAAAGCATGCTACTTCGAAAGTACGCTTAACCCACCTGATAGCCTTGATGGCAGTCGCTGAATGAGTTCCCGATTCCGGGTCACTGCTACGCGCCAGGCTCAAAACGACAAGAGCATCTGCAAGCTGAACCGAGGTCAAAGATTCCAAGGAAAAACCCAAATCAAGAATGGTTTCTGCAAGCGATTTGAAGGCCGAGCTGTAGCGAATCACGGTGGCTGCTACAAACATCTGAAGAATGCGACCCACGTGGTCCTGACTACTCTCTTGCAAGGATGCACCCAGAGCGCTCAAGCTGCCAAGAATGGAAAACAATGCCATAAAGGCTGCACGCGCAACTTTGCTGCGAGAAGCGTTCTCACTGATTTTTGGGGCTTTTGATCGTTCCGAAGGCATTACAGGGGGCTTAAGCTTAGAGGAACCCGGCAGGGCAGGGCCTAAACCCGAACAGGATGCATCCGAAATCGCCGAATCTCCGAAGCTTGTACGCCGCACAGATGGTGCAGGTAACGGGTCCCCGGCCGGGAACACCTCGAAGGAAACGCACGATAAAGGCTCAGGTGCCACGTCCAAACCTTTCGCGGGAAGGGCAGGAGCGGGCCGACTAGGTCTAGGGGCAGGCACTTGAAGCGGCAAACTCGTGTGCACTGGCTTCGAAGTTTCACTGGCACTGACCGGTGCTTTGCAAGCTAGGTTGACGCCGGCAGGAGAAGCCTGCTTCCTATCGTCAGGATCCAAAGGCCGCTTCATATTTATTCTTCGTCACGACACCCGTAGAGGATGGCTGAACGGATCAGATTTCTGCGATTCCAAGTGCAAAGAAACCAGCTCGCCCCCAAGAAGTGCACCCTGTCGGAGGGCTCCAAGAATTCCCAAAATCTAAAGAAGAAATCCGGCCGAGCTGAATGAAAGAAGCCCTCGATCGAAATAGCACTTGACGAAATGGAGGCAGCTGATGCAACGGAACTGACTTCAGAGATCGGACTTGCGGCTGCCGGCTCAACCTCAGGCTCCGCACCGATCTCCATAGGCCCACTTATGGGGCAGACGCTCCCCCCCTACGGCCAGAGGGTTTCAAAGTAAAAGAATTGTTGGAAAGTTGAAGTCCTGACAATTGTAGGACATGCGATCAGAACGTGACATGAAATTCTTTTCGAATCTGCTAGCAAGCACAACTGTTTACTTGAGCCAAAATGGCTACGGACACATAAACTATAAAACATATGTGAATAAATACACACAACGGACTTTGTATGGTTGATGGACTACCGGTCCCGCATGTGGTTTCCAGACCTCCGGCTGGTGCTGGCTCCTATCCGAGCAACTTCGATGCAGCTCGCTTCTCAATGGAGACGTTGGCTAAGGCCAAGGCCAAGCCCAGGCCTTCTCAGGCTCCACATGTGCAGTTGGCTGGTTCTATTTGCGGACATATCAAGGGAGCTCTCCGCATGGTTCGAGTCCGTAAGGCCCCGCGAAGTCGACCAAAAGGCCGAGCCCAGGGCTGTGCCTTCCTGTGGAGAGGCGGTATGCAGTTGCGAAGGCCTACATCTCGCAATATGGCCACTCAGACGGATCCAGTGCCTCTCAGCCCTCTGCGACCAACGGTGCGACAGCCATCCGTGGATGACAATGACCCTGATCTATCTGACAGTTACGATGGATTGGGCAATGAATGCAATTCGAGTTCTGACTCTGAAAGGCTGTCTGCCATTGCACGCAATATTGTCAGTCATGAGTTCAATCCCTCCGACGACGACTGACATATTAGTACATTCCCTGGCCTTGGCCAAGGCTCGGCTGCAGTGGTCTACACTGGCACTATTTGATGGAATGTCTGTCATAGCATCTGTATCTTTCTCTGAGACTTGCGATTGGCGGATTGGAAAACTGGTGTGGACCTGCCTATATGCTGCTGTACATGCAAGCAACTCTTTGACGCGAGAGTCTTCCTATTGGCATTTCCTTTTTGCTCAGGTTGATTGGGGTTGCAAGAGTCACAGCCTGAGCCCTCTCCGATGGTACACGACTGCAGATGCATGCTCCGTGCCGACTCCACCACATATGCTCTGGTGGTATATATATTCTCCGGCAGAACACAACTATGCCCAGGTTATGCGCAACTCGATGAAATGTCACTGCCTGAGTGTTATCGGACTGTATGTAATTTCAGTTGGTGGCCTGACCAGGACAATGCTTACAGGTATTCACCAAGACCTGAGCCAACGGCAGCCCGACTCTTATTTGTCATTCGTCTGGTTTTGGTGGCGCGATTGCACTGGCAATATTGATGCTCCGATGGCAGGTCCTATCTCTTATGATGTTCCTGGTCCCAGTGCAGCTGGCCATCTGGATGTATCGGTGTGGTAGTTTTCGGTCGATGGTACGTCGACCTATCTGCCAGGTACGATCCCACATGTACACCCTACACAGCCTTTGTTCAGTCTGGCTGGTGTCTCAGTTGGCTCACCGTACCCTTCTGATCTCTTGCACTCGGATGGTTGTGTGGAGCTTGATGCACTGTAACGATACTCGGTCTGCAGTTTGGTTTCTCCAGTCATGGGAGCATGCGCGAGACATTGTACACATGTCAGTCATGCAGATTGTGTTTGGGAAGCAACGTCTATGTGTTTGGCCGAATACATTTTATCATGTGTATCCCTGGCTGGGCCAACATGTCTCTTTAGCTCGGAGTCGCCTACTTGATATGTACTCTCCCGAGCACCCCGAGCCGGAAAAAGGCCTGGGATCAAAGGCCAACCTTACAAAGGAAGAGGCCGCGACCTTCTACACCACCGCCGACGAGCACTCGAGTTCCTCTACAACGTCGAAGGAGAATCCTTCAGGGGCAAGGTGCCAGGCTACGCAAGCCCCTCCCTCGTCTGCGGCGGTCAGAAGTGCCCAACCCAAAACCGGGCAAAAGTACGCCTACCTCTGGCTCCAGCAAAGCTGTACCGCCAAGTGCTTCCAGCTCGGCGCCCTTCACCAAGGCGTACAATGAGATGAAGGAGGACCGTGCCAAAAAGGCGACCGAAACTGGAGATACGGATACGGCTCTGACAGAGTCTGGGCCTGTGACTACACCGGTTCAGACTCTTTCAGCCAGTTCCAAAACCCGTGCGCGTCCGCGGCGTGCTACCTCTTCACGGACTCCCAAGCCTGTGCCTCCGCAGACCCGACCTACATGCAGCAGGAAAGGATCCATCCGAGAATCTTTTGCACGTAGTGGTCGATTGGATCCTGATGTAGTGCCTCTTCAGCCGACGACGACAGCTGCGTCCGAAGGGACCCCTGGCACTACCGGTGACACTCTACGTACTGCCGATGGTGTCTCTTCCTCTACCTCTACAGTGCCGCCTGTGCAGGACGACATCATGATCCAGCGACAGCAGCAGCTTCTTGCCATGCAGCAGTACGCAGCCAAAAGACGCTCACAGATCCGGCAGCAAGCCCTCTTGGTACAGCAACAGGCTGCTGATGCTGCTGCAACTGCAGCTGCAACTGCTGCAAATGCTGCAGACGCAGCTACCAATGTGGAAGTCTCGGCTACAGCATTCACCGACCGAGCTCATGCCTCCTCCGAGTATATGAAAAAGCCACCTTGTGTTTGCAGTCTGGAGTGCATGTCATGGCGGACGTACAGTGTCCTTACTGCATATGCAGCATTCTTCAATGCCTTCTCAGGTCATTTTCGTGGGCATTGGTCATTGCCTCAACACTCTTCGGATGCTCCCTCTACAATCTGGATGGAAAGCAGTACATTTTGTTTCTACTTGTTGTTGAGGATCAGGATGTACCTTCACACCGTGGTTGTGCGGAAGTGGATACAGGCATGGTGCTTTATGTTGGCAAGGCTGCTTTGCAGAATTGCAATGCCTTTTTCTTCAGTCATGCAACCTGAACCTCGGGACGACCACTTGCTGCGATGGATACAAACTACATGCTTTTGCCTTTATTGGCTGCATTTGTGGTGCATACACAATCTTCAATACTTTGGATCTTCTATTTCTATACTTTAATACAGCATCGGGACGATCACATCTTTTTTGGAAGAGCCTCCGGGCCCCAAGTCCCGGAACGACCCGCCACCCAGCACTAGGCGCTCTTTTCTTTCTTCATCGAAGCTGGTTTGGTTTCATTTTCTTCTTTTCTACTTGAACATCAATGGGGTCGTAGGAGCGAGGGTTGCCTCTGACGCCACAGGGGCAGGATCACAGGAGCCTAGTGTGGCTGTGACAAGCGGCGGAAGCCTTATCACACGGCATGGGAAGAGAGCATTTCACAGAGCCCAGCAGCGGGCACAGGCAACTGGAGGCACGTTTTATAAGGGTCGATGGTGCACGGCGAAATCGCTTCATACGCATGGCCCCACCTCCTCAATATCTTCTGATTTTTCTATTCCCAAGCCGAGACCAGGTACTTTTCGCAGTACACAGATGAACCATCACTCACGCTCAATCAACTTTATTAGCTGGAACAGCAGTGGCCTGAGTTCAGGGGTGTTGCAGGAATTTTTGTTATGGACAGACACGCTCCCGGCATCTTCCAGACCACATGTCATTTTGATACAGGAATCACATTGGAGATTCAGTTCTGAATATCGTCATGGCGATTGGCTGGCTTTTCACAATGGTATTTCTGAATCTTCCCAGGATCGCTACGCTGGATTGCTTACCCTTGTTCGAATTCCGGGTGTCACTCAGGAACATGTTCGCGTACACAATGTTTTGCAGGGACGGCTGACACATGTGCGTGTTGATCTTCCTCATCGAAATCTGGATATTGCTCATGTGTATCAGCATCCCTCGACAATGGATCCCAGCAAGACTACTCAGGAAAAGCGCAGAAGATTATTTCAGCGCCTCGACACTGTCATTCAATCTATGCCGGGTCGCAACTTCTTGGCTGTTGGTGGTGATTTCAATATTGCACTGCCCTTTTCTCCGCCTTACACAGGCAGTTCCCTCACTACACCTTATCCCCAGCAGTCAGAACATACAGTGACCAACAATGCACTGCTGCGTATCCTTGAGAGACACTCCCTGCAGGCGGTCAATACTTTTCATTGTAGGCCTTGTTACACGTTCCAGCATTGCGACAGTTGCACGCAGATTGATTATATTTTGGTTCGACAGCATGATGCCACGGCCCGAGCCAAACAGGCACGGCCCGTTTATGATCAGGCCCTGATGGCCTGGCGTGAAACCAAACATCACCCACTTTTGGCAGAATTTTCCCTGCCCTACACCTGGTGGCCCAAGAAATCAAAGTCTACGCTGTATGACAGGAAGGCGATGCTTGCAGCTTACAGCACTCAGACCCCGGAATATTCTTCCTTTGTGAGTGATGCGATTGAGGAGGTCGGCGCTCGTTTGGATGGTTCCTATGATGATATCTGCTCGGGCCTGCTCCAGGTCTGCAGTCGGCACTTTCCGCCCACCGCTGTGCAAGTGTCTCGCCCCTGGCAACACCCGCTTGTATCAGGTTCCATTCGCACCATGTGGCAGCATTTTCGGTCGGCACAGATGTACAAACAGCGTCATGCATTTGATCTGCCTACGTGTTTTGCGCAATGGCATCACCTCTCAAAATTCCGGTCTATGAGGAAACTTACACAATCGTACGGACGCCAACTCAAGCGATCTCGATACCTCGATCAAATCCAACAAGCCGAGGACGCTGCCACTGCACATAATCCGTATGAGCTGTACAGAATCGTTCGTCGTCCTGCTCCAAAGCAGCGTTATCAAACAGTCCAGATCCGGGATGAGGCCAACAACATTATTTCTCATGTTCATGAACTGGAGAAGCTTCGGGCACATTTTACCAAGGTTTGGAGTCTTCCTTCGAACTGGACGTGTCCCGCGTTGCACAGTCAGCCTGGAAACACGACTCCTTTGTCTTTGCAGGAGGATACCTATGTTCCGGAGACTGATGCACTTCTCACCTGCGCCTCCTCCATCCCACCGTACAAGGCACTCCCCAAAACCTGTCCGATTGCCTCTGCTTTCAGAGCTGTTGCAGGCCTGCTGGGCACTAAAGTGCACAGTCTACTTGGTCAAGTGTTTCAGGGACGAATGCCAGGCTCCTGGAATCTTACTCACGTTGCTCTGATTCCCAAACCGGGAAAGAAGGTGGGTGCTATCTCCTCATTGCGACCAATTGGTCTTCAGGATCCTGTCGCCAAGTGCTATGTGAAGGTCCTGGCAGATAAGCCTTATGCGATGGCATACCTTCGGCGCATCCCTCAACATGCCTACCTGGCCTTTCGATCAACTTACACGGCCATAGTGCAGGTGGTTGCACCATCGTCGTCAGGGACAGGTTAAGCCAGGAGAGTTCTGTGCATGCCTGCAAATTTCCGTTGATCTTTCCCAGGCTTTTGACACGGCACCGTGGGCATTGCTTGAACAGGCCCTGAATCGCACCAATGCGCCGAGTAATCTCAAAGCACGTATTATGGAATGGATTACAGGTACAACCTATGTGCTGGAGCACCGTGGCTCTCAGGTGGAGATCTCGGCTGGCAGAGGTGTTCGCCAAGGTTGTGTGCTGAGTCCTCTGCTGTGGAGCCTCTTCACGGGGCTTATATATGAAGAATTTCAGTGCATTGTCCAAAAATCTGGTGTATCTCCGGATATTGTATTCTTCGCAGATGACAAGCACCTGGGATGGATTCTGCGCAAGCCACAGGAGCTAGCCTTGGCCTTGGAACAGTTTGGTCAATTTCTTTCCCTGCTTCGATCCTTTGGCCTTCAGGCCAATCCCACGAAAAGCAAGGCTATTCTGTCTATGCGTGGTTCTATGTCTCAGAGTCTCCGTCGTCTGTGGGTATCCTCGTACAGGGGTGAGAAATGGCTTCGTATTCCGATGGGTGCAAGCAATGAATACATACCCCTTGTACAGCAGATAGACTATCTGGGTATTGTCCTATCGTATGGACGATTCGAGGATCTCAGTTGGAAGAGACGGTTTGGTGTCTCCCAAGCCAGTTACGAGCGCCTTCGGAAAATCCTTCTGGGTCATCATGTGCTTTCCCTCACACATCGTATACAATTGTGGCGAGCCGTCGTTCTGTCCTCTGCTTCTTATGGACTCGTTGGTGTTGGCTGGAGCCAATCAGGTTATGAAATATTGCACGGCATGTGCATGAGGCATATGCGGGCTATTGCACGAGCTCCCCGACATCTCACTCATGAATCCAATGACCACTTACTGCAGCGATTGGGGATTCCAGCATTCGGTGAGCATCTACATTCTATTGCCGTTCGGGCCTATGAGTATCATGCCTCCTTGTCCCAGCATTTGGATTCGTCTGATGTTGCATGTGCGCCATTATATGAAAAATGGTACGGTGCCCTGTCAGCGCAGATTCGGCAAGCAGTTGACAGAACAACCTTTATGTCGGTCTGCTCTGTGCATGATTCCTTGGATCTTCCGTATCAGTGTGAATTTTGTGACCGTACCTATGCTACAATGCGAGATTTGCGAGCGCATCAAACGAAGATGCATTCTGATGACTTGCCAGCGGATTGGAATCGAAGCCAAATTACGCTTGAAAATGTCCGCACGTATGCTGTTGATGGTATGCCTACATGTTCGTTCTGCCTCCGTGGCTTCAAAAACTGGCAAAACCTGTACACACATCTGTTGCATTCGCGGTGCTCAGCAGCGACAGCAGGGCTCGAGCCTGTAGTGGCCACTTTGACTTCCACGCCTACTGCCCTGCCCTTTGTCAAGAATACTGCATTTTTGGCTAAACTTCGACAACAGGGTATTCAACCTTTGCGAAAAGCTGATGGAATAATGCAGGAGCTTCGACATCACTGCTGTATCTGCAAGACTACGTTTGCTCGCATTTCAAGAAAACACATGTGGCCGTATGGCAGGCGCTTGAATCACGTGTTCGAGCTCTGGTGCAACCCAGTTACTTGAGTGCACAATGTTCGTATTGCCTGCGTCGGCCCTCTCTCGGAAGGGCAGACACCGATGCCCTGTTCTTATGCAGGTACATCTGGCATTGCTACTTGATGGAAGAGAATCTCCGCGAAGGCCAGGAACTGGCTCCCCCCAGTCGGGAGGAAACAAAGTATTTCGCGAGCATGTTTCCGAAACCACATTCTCCCATCCAACCACAGGAGCCAGCAGCCCCCATGGATACCAGTGTACAGCCAAAGCGTGGCATTTTAGAAGACTCTTCGGCCAAGCAGGAGGGACAGCAGAAGGCTCTCAAGGCAGCGGAGACGGAGACGGTTACACCCCACACAGAACCAGCGATGACCGTGTCCACAGCAGCTACACCGACCGGATCCCAGAGTTCCCAGCCTCTACAATCCCTTCCAGCAGCACCGATGACAGCCCGATGACAGCAGGCACGGACAATCAGTCGAAGGGCAAGAACAAAGGGAAGAAGGACAAGGGCAAGAACAAAGGCAAGGCCAAGGGACAAAAGAATGGCAACAGCGGCCCCTCGCAGCCTTCTTCAAGTCATCAGGACAATCTGGTGTCAGCCATAGGCCGCCTATGTTTGAAACACGAAGATGCGATCGCGATACAACAAGCCAACCAAGGATACATCTTCTTTTTACGAACGACCGGTCCAGAATCCATCATCCAGCCACTGGCCAGAGTATCGCAAGCATGGAACGAAGCCAAAGAGACCACACCCCCCCGCCATCCTCTTCGAATCGTTCTTCTGTCAGCCCTTCTGGATGCCACCATAGAGCGAGTAGAAGCTGCCGTGAGTCCAGAAAAGAGGGAGGAAACGGTACAGGCAGGCCTTGTGATCAACCAGGGGGACGAGCTGTATTGGCCATACATACAGTGGAACCAGGAACAGCGCATGGAGGAAGTGATTTCTACGGATCAGGTCCGCCCGCTGGAACATCCGAGGCTACTCAGGAAATTGAATCATCTGCGAGACTCCATCACTCCGGAGAACATTTTGAGGTGTCACGGCCACCACAAGATTGCGGAGAACCTGGAAACCGAGGTCTATCGCTTGGTTCTGGAAGTCGAGACAGTGGGGGAAGAAGCCCAGAACATTCACGAATGGCTTCGTCTTCTTGTGAACTGCACGGTTTGGAAGCTGATCGGGGGCCGAACGACTGGGGCGCTCGCCTTTGGCGAAGCGTCTGAGCGAGCTATTGGGACAGTGAGCGGAGGTGCAGATGTGTCTTTCAGCAAGTTACGTCTTCCTCGTCAATACAAGGTGCCGCACATGACACTGCAGAATCCACATAATCTCTGTTATGCGAATTCTGTCGCGATCTCGCTTGCGTGGATGGGCTATGTATATCACAACGACACACATGTGGGTGGCAGGTGCTCTGGATGTCTGAGTGTTGTGCTTGGAGCTCGGATGCTGCTTCTTACCAATTCTCTACCTTGGTTGATGGTCTTTGCTGATTGGCCTCAGGCTCATGAGCAGCATGATGCGGCGGAATTTCTTACTCATTTCCTTTCCAAGGCTATCTCGAATGTTTTTGCTGGTCTGTGGCAATCTCGAGCGGAGTTTGAGGATGGCATACATGTTCAGGACCGTGGCTCACTGATGATTCCTTTGACCTTGGACAGGCTGGGTGCAGATCTTCAATCCTGTATAGACATGTGGGAAGGCCAATATGATGCAAGACCTACTGTTTGGCAACCGTATGTCCGTGCATTATCGACATTTGGTCAAGACCATGGATTGATTCTGCAACTTCACAGGTTTTTACCTACGGCAACGGGAGCAAGCAAGGTTTTCACCAAGGTTGCAGTACGTCCGGGTCAAACAGTTGCAGTGCCGGTGTTTGAGCATGCAGGTTCCACAGTCACACACATGGTCAACTGTCGATTGGCTTTTGTGATATATCATCTTGGACCCACTATGCTTGCTGGTCATTACAAAACTGCCTTATGTGTCCCGGGTATATCCCTGGGATTTCGGGATGGCTGGAAATTTGTTATATGCAATGACGCCACATCACCCTATCTGGCCTCTGCCAATGATTATGCCGAGATTGAGTCTGGTTGCTATTTGCTTGGGCTCTATCGCACTTCATCTCTGTCTGATGCAGGCTAATCGTGTACTGAGCGGCTGGACTGTCACAGCTTCATGCTGATGCAGCCTTGATCATCTGAGTCAAGACTGATCCTGCGATGAGTGATGTTTCAAAGTGGACACAGATGCTGCGCATGTTATCCCCCTTCACTACCCCTGAGGAAATCTCCACTATACTCATGCCTTTCTGACATCCGTGTGCAATTAGGGCCTGGTATTACTGTGCTGTATTCTGGTCTGCTGCAATCCTGACTTTTGCGAGCTGCCACTTAAATCTTTATGCCGAAGGTCTTAATCCCTCTGTGATTATACGTCGTACTTACTTTGGGCCCTTAGAGTGGCTATGCTTTGCCTCTGAAAGTGACGACTTTACACACTAATTGACTTGTAAGTCGCTGAGGGCTGATTTTACTAAACTACTTCGCTGCATAGTCATAATTGTCTCTACAATATTGGAGCTGCACTGACAACGCAGAGCCCTCTGCTACACCGTGACCTCTTTTTCGGCCGTGATGGCCTCTGCGATGCGGCTGATGGACTTATGGCACATTTTATGCTGGTTTTATGGGTAGTGGTTTAGTTGCGGCAGTGATCTCCCGATGTCAACATGCCGTTGTCATTGCGCCACATCGGACTGTTTCACGATTTGTTGCGGATTGTCATAAGTGGCTTATGCTGTAGGGCTTTTGATGCAAGTCATTTGCTGTTTTGTTCCTTCGAAGTGGGTACTCTGCAACACGTGGATTCGTAGTACTGCACTTGAGCAAAGGTGCACTTCTTTAGGTTGCTATGGCTTCATGCATTTTGTGCTGCCGAATGACTTGTAAGGTGCCTCATGCTGTAGTACCACGGTCCTACAACTTAACTTTTCTGGCCCTCGTATGTCTTGTATTGTTACTGCGGATGTACTCGGCATGAGAGCTGCCACTGGCAGTGTTCAGCATCCTATATGCTTTCCTTTACATACGACAGCCTTGGGCAGTGAGCAGGAGCCTCACCGGCATCTTTTGAAGGTATACTGTTGCTGTTCGGTTTATGTGACTGAAGTCGTGAAGCAGCGACCATTCTGCTTGCGTAAACTGGATTGGCATCTAGCCCCAGCGTGCTTGTGTCGGTTGCGGCGAATGACCTCGTGTTGTACCTGTTGCTCTGCATGAGTATGGTGCTTTGTTTTAGTGAGGTATCATTCCGGCTGCACCCGTATCCCAGTGCTGTGATGCTCCAGAATTTGTAACAGCCACGGATGTCACAGCTTGATGTACGGTTCATTTGTGGTTTGACGGAGCGATAATCCATGGGCTTATTTCAATTGTTTACATGTCAATCTGTGATATCTGGAGCTATGCATTGCAGCTTGCAGCTGGATGTCCACACATCCTTCACTCCTTATGAGCAACATGCCATCAGGGTGCTTCGGAAATGCTGCTATGCGTCACGTTAGCTCATCTCAAATGGCACAATGCTCTGTGGAGAGAACCACTTTCATTTCCTTCGAGCTGTCTGAAAGCAATGTATGTTATTGTTTGCTAGCCCACCGTAGTCGTATGTGCTCCATATTCTTATTGCTTATACTTGTCATGTCTTCAATCAGCCTGTGTTTGTCCTTGCTTGGGTCTGCGGACCGGGGGACACTGCTGTTGGAGTGCGTGCTTGGTCCTACGGGGCGGCGCACGGCTCTTTGTTCTCTTCTTTTTACTCTTCTGTATTGGATCACAAAGTGAGCGACAATGTCGCCGTGCATAATGCATGTCCTTACAGCTCGCTACGTTCGGTCGCCGAACAGCGCTTCAAAGTCAAAAAAGAGACGTTTTGACTTGCGTCAAACTATACCAGCTCTTTCTACTCGGATTTACCAAAACGTCGCATGGAGTAACGAATTCGTAGCCGGTGCTACAGTTTCAGCTACTCCGTGCCCCACTACTCCGCGCGACTCTGCAAGGCCGCTGAGACGTTTTGACTTGCTTCCAACCTGTACCAGGTCTTTCTACTCTGGTTTAATAAAACGTCGCATGGACATAAACACAACTGAGATTTTCAGACTTCCTCCTGAGTCATCTTCAGAACAGGTTCCTGAACTTCTGGAGTAAAATCCCCGTGGCCCCATCAGCAATGTTGTGTTGCGATACGCAGCAAGCGTTGTGCGTTTGCTGAAGGTTGCTGACATCTGGAGATGCTGTTGCGCGGGCTCGAAGAAACTGGTTCGACATGCCCTGGATTGGAATGTACTTGCAACATTGATGCGGGGGTGCGGGGGACTGCCGTTGCATTTTCTTGCGGCGTTCCATGCTGATGACCTTGACAACAACAGTTTGCAGGAGCTTTTTCAGTTCTGCAAGCACGGAGGTGCTCATGAAGCTTCAGGAAAAGCTCGCGCAATAAGTCGTCTGCTGCGTTGTCAACAAATCCGGTCGAATATAGATTTTATTCACGTTCCATGTAGCTGCACGCCAGATTTCTGCTGTTTTCCCCGACAACACGGGTGTAGTAGTCCTGACAGAGAAAGTGTGCTGTGCGACAAAACGGGTACACGCTCCGCGCTGCGGAAATTCGCGGAGGTTGGTCTTTCCTGAACCACGGAAAGCAGATTTAGAAGCACGGTGCTTCCAAAATGGCAGGAAGCACCAGCAATCATTTTTGTGGCATGAGCAGGCCTCGTCGGCTACGGCTGTAACCGGCTGTAGCACTCGGTCCTTACAAACAACAACAAACCAACAAACAAACCAAAACAGCGGTGAAACAGGGCGGCTCGACAAAAAGTTGCTAAAAACTAGCTGCGGCGCACAGGCTTTGCCGGTGTTGGCCGTTCAGCACGAGCTACGGGGAGCCTCATCGACCGATCCACAACAGCAAAAGGCCGTCGCCTAGAGCTGTCCAAGACCGCCGGTGGAGCCCAAAATCGAGGCTCCGGCCGCCGTTCTCGTTCCGTCGAACCACGGTCAGCCCCGGGGTCCTGTTGTGTCACGATCGTGCACACAAAGTCCACAAGTCCACGGCAGGTCCAACCAGCTGCTCTTAGCAGGAATGGACCCTACGACGTATGTCGATGGTCAAACCTGGCTTCGGGCGTGAATGCGACGTCCGACTCCGTCACTGGGTGTGCTCCAGCGTCGATTGCCATGGCCAATTGTCGAGCAGGCGTTGCATGTCGGTGCCGCTGGTCGGAAAATGGGATTCGCGCAGCATGTATAGCAATTGGTAATTCCGCTGCGCATAAAGCTCTTGTAGCCGATGAAAGCCATAACGGAGCTCATCTTGGTCCGGCTCATGGAGATGCGGCATTAGCTCTGTAGAGATAAACGGAATTTGGATACCGGGGCCAATTCCGCCTCGTTCAACGAAAGCCCCCGCTTCGTGTCTCCAATGATCCTGGCCCCTAGGGTCGCCGAGCCGAAACCAAGCGCGACTGCCGTCGGGCAGGTTCTTATCGTTCGACTCCTGGGCCACCAAATGGTGGATGAGAACCTTGGCCCTCGTATCCCACGCGTCGAAGTGGGCATATCGCCACAAGCGCACCGGGAAATAAAAGTCCTTTTTCTGTGGGCCTCTCAGCCAGTAAACCACCACTGCGCTGAGGTCCCAACCAGTGTTGGTAGCAGCCGCACGAAGGCGCCACAGGGCTGCGTGTAGAAGGCCAGCAGACTGGATGGGAAGCGTGGGCGACGCTTGCAGACCCAAGGGGACGTCGTCCAGCGGGAACCTAAGTCTAAAGGTGCCCTTGCACACGCCCGGGTATGAGAACATTTGCGGGTCAAAGTCACCGCGCCTAGCAAGGAGTATCCCACGACGGAAGCCTTCCAACAGTCGTGCGGCAATAGCGATTTGGGGCCGTCCCACTAGTGAAGCAGGCACTTCCACCTTGACCCTTACCTCCAGGAAGTGCAGATCATTCTGACAGACGGGGGAAATGCTCACGAGTTGTAGTAGAGGGGCTGCTGCGGGCTCGTCCACGACGGCCCGTGTAAGGTAAAACAGCAACTGCACCGGCAACAGCACACCACAATGGAGCAAGGGGGTGCCCTGCTTCGGATCCACACTCGTACCTCCCTCCCCTGTTGGTCCCCGGGCGCCGGACCCGGTGCCACGGCGCCGGCCCACGGGCAGGGGAGGTCTCTTGGGTGCCAAGGACATTTGGATAAGACACCCATCGCGGACTGGTGACTTCTGTCGTGCAGGAGAGCGAGAACTTAAGACCATCAAGATCATCCAAGAGAAACCACCACCAGATCTCCGGGCGAGCCAGCTCGTACCACGAAAGGTCGAAGACACGCCCTTCGGGCAGCCTCAACACCGGATCGCAGAACTGTGCTAGCGCAATGGAAACTGCCAGCAAGGGAGTGAGGCACACTCGAAAAGCCTCACTTTCCGTACAGTGACGCAGCATGATCCGCGAAATCGACCACTCTGGCTCCGAAATTCTGTGGGCTAACCAACTTCGCACGCCGAGAGGCAATCCGTCCGGTTGGGCAGCAGTTGGTTCAGCGCAGCCGAGCTCTCAGGGCCGTCGACTGGCGCCTGCTGCCTGCCCTTGGTCTGGTGGCTGCGGAGGATGTCGTGCTGCTCCGCGAAGTCATCCTCATCTTCAGGCGGAACGCAGTTGCTGGAAATGGCGGCGACACCAGGCAGCAATCGGCTAGGCGGGTTTTCCACGGCGTCCAGTAGTGCCACCCTTTCCTTCCACGTACTGGGGGCTTTAGGAGTGGAGGCAGCACAACTTTGACTACACAGCTCGGCGGTCAATTCAGGGTCCTTCTTTGCCGGAATGCCATCCGCCGCCGGGTCGGGCTTGCAAATCCCACGGTATCATAGAGGGACAGGCGGGAGAAGGGCTGTCGAGACAAAATGCTGGGGTGCCCCAGCAGCGTCCAGTTGACGGTGTCCGAGGCGCAGTTTTTTTTGGCGTGGGCGGGCCTCAAAGACAGCCGTTGCTGCACTCGGTCCCAGTAAGAACTAAAGAATGGCAATAAGAAACTGTACAAAAAGTCATGACTGCGCATCTGCTCGTGAAACAAGTTGCGACTTGCAGACTTAGCCGGCAGTGGTCGTTCGACTAGTGTGTTCCAACCCTTCCGCTTTTTGCAAAAAACTCCCTGCGTCTTTGACGCCTAAACCGGTTTCCGTGAACTCCAAACCCAAACAAAGCGAAAATTACAGAAAAGAACGTGAACAGACGTCTCTTCAATACGAAGCAGAGCCACACAAGTTTAAAAATGAAGAAAATGGAAAATAGACGTAGCAGAACATAAAAATTCAGAGACACACAAAGACTGCATGAAATCGTTCGGAGCTGCTCTTAAAAGCTTAATGGAATAAGGAACATCCACACGAAATCGCCTGAGGCTTCAAAAGCAAAGAAAATACATGTGTACGAAATCGTGGGAAGCTTAAACGCAATAATGACCTGCTCGTTTTTGTAAATTACACTCTCTGCGCGATTTTGAAAACCTGCCAACTCAGGTTCAAACGCAGTTTAACCCAGGTTCAAAACCCAAGTTTCAACCCAGGTTCCAAACCTGGGTTCTAACCCAGGTTCCAACCCAGGTTCCAAGGTTTGAATCTAGGTTCCAACCCAGGTTGTTTGAAATACTTGTTCAAACCTGGGTTTCGAAACCCAGTTTCCAAAACCCAGGTTCAACCCAGTTTCCAAACCTGCCCTTGAAAGAAAGAAATAGTTTGGAATCCAGGTTTAACCTGGGTTCCAACTTCCCCTCTGCGACCAGCCCGGTTACAGAACTGACCCAGCACGATGGAAACTGCCAACAAGGGTGTAAGGCACACCCTGACCGCACTGGCCGCACAGTGTCGCAGCATGAGAGCACAATCGGCAAAGTCAACAACTCGTGCGCCGAAGTTTTGAGGCTGATCTTCGCTTCACATGCCGGCAGGGAAAGGAGTATCGAGAACAAGGTCCAGCTTCACGTGAGGGTTCACGCAAAGTGCAATGCAAAGGCAAATTAGATGATTGGACCATGAAGGAGCAAGAGGCGTGCGTCAGTAGTCACGACCACAATGAAAGCCCAGCTTTCCAACAAGAGGCCTCGCAAGGGCAGCATTTGTGGCACAGTGTAACCAGGCACAGCATTTCGCACACGCGCGGTAGGCAAGCCTCCAGGGAGCGATATACGAGCTGGCTGCAGCTGTAATCGCCATCCAGCAAGCTTCCCTGGAGTGAAAGAATCGGCGCGAATGTGCCATTCTGTGCTTTCGTTTCGTGGGCCCAGAAACGGGGTCGTCCGCAGCATCATTTCTTGGGCTCATCCTGCTTCTATATCCACTGGAGATCAGTGTCAGTTTGCAATGTCATCGAGGGTATCTCGAGGATCTTTTTAAGCCAATCGAGATCTTGACGTTTATTAGGATGCATCGCGACGACACGATCATCGAAGCTCCTGTCTAGGATTGCCAAGATCTATGGCTCTATG
Source organism: Symbiodinium sp. CCMP2592 (assembly GCA_905221615.1). Taxonomy (NCBI): domain Eukaryota; class Dinophyceae; order Suessiales; family Symbiodiniaceae; genus Symbiodinium; species Symbiodinium sp. CCMP2592. The sequence continues at coordinate 244,323 of CAJNDT010000085.1, read as the reverse complement.
GAGTCAGCAATAGCCAATAGCTTGCAAGATCATCGAAGCTTGTTGAAGCCTTTTTCTAGCTCCAGCAAGTACTTGGAGCCAGCTCCGGCTTCGAATTCTCTGTAGCAAAGAAAGAAGAAAGGCAGCCGCCGTGTTCGTTCAGGTCCGAGGCTTCTGGTGACCCCTTTAATACATCCGGGCCACAAACGTGTTGGCTTTGAAGCCACATAAGCCACAAACGTGGGTTTTGAAGCCACATTAAGGCCACTTAACGTGTGGTTCTCAAGCCACATCAACGTGTGGTTTGGAGGCCACATCATCTGAGCGGTCACAAGGTCCCGCTTTTTGCGAGGAGTCCCAACCGGGTCCCACCGGGCCCATCCAAGTCCCACCTTCTGCGTCACCGAATCCCGTTTTTTTGCTCGCCGGGTCTTATCCGGGTGTCACCGGGTCCCATGTTTCCCACACAAGAAGTTTCATCTGGTTGTTGTCCCATACTTTGCTAGCCAGATCGAATCCGGGTCCCACCGGGTCCCACCGGGTCCCATCCGGGTCCCACCTGGGTCCACCCGGGTCCCATTTTTCTAGGGCCGGGTCCCACACCCCTAGGGGGACCCATGCACGGTTTTTGTGCATGGAGCTGCCTTTAGCATTGTAGTCCAGGTCATGTCCCAAACGGTGTCAACACTTCTTCAGTGAAAGCATGCATGAATCAAAGCATGTTCTCGCGAAGCTCGCACTGCTTCAGCAGTTGAGGCACTCTCGTTTGCCGTGTGCTTTCCGAAGGTGGAGAAACGAGATAGAGAAGATTAGCATGGCCCCTGCGCAAGGATGACACGCGCAAGCCGAGAAATCTACCAACGTGAAGCACAAGATAGCAGGGACAGCTGCAAGCTGCAGGAACTACAAGACCAGAAGAGTGCAGAGACTACGGTAAGATTGTAAGCTCCGAACCCACGAGGGAGGCTTTGGAAGGCTTCAGTTTCTGTCTCGAAACCCCACAAATGACGGTTCGAGAGGCTTTGCACTGTTGGTGAAAATCGCAAGCTTCGCGACTCCAAATGTAGGGCTGGAAAAGTCCAGCAATTCTGGCTTCGCTTGAGCGGGCCTCCCCTGTGCCCGTTTCTTTCATGTTGATTTAATGTACTTCCATAAGAAAGCAAGGCTTGGAAGCCTTAATCCTGAAAGCTTGTTTTTTTCCAAGCTGGACGCGCGCCTGTGTGCCACAGTCGCCTTGTTGTGTAGCAGTCAGGCGGACGTGCCTCAAAGTAGAAGAATTCGCGACCCCCCAAAATGGGGCCGTTTGGCGGCCCCATTTTTGGGGTCGGGGTTCCAAGCCTCCAACTCATGCTCAAACTATATATTTAATGAGGCCGGGCGCATGTCGCAGCCCTGTTTTCGGGGCCGCGAAACGGCCCCATTTTTGGGGTCGCAAATCGCAAATGTTCGGGGCCAACCAGCTGGATCTCGGGCGTGCGCCTGCCTGCCTTTGTTCCCGCAGTTTTGGGCATCATGCAGACGCAAGATTGAAAAGCCAGAAGTCTTGTCCAAAGCAGCTGCACGCTCACCTTAAATGCCACAACCAGCGGATTTGCAACTGGGGAGGCCCATTGTGGCGAAGCCAGAATTGCTTTCGTTTCGTGGGCCCAGAAACGGGGTCGTCCGCAGCATCATTTCTTGGGCTCATCCTGCTTCTATATCCACTGGAGATCAGTGTCAGTTTGCAATGTCATCGAGGTATCTCGAGGATCTTTTTAAGCCAATCGAGATCTTTGACGTTTATTAGGATGCATCGCTGCGACACGATCATCGAAGCTCCTGTCTAGGATTGCCAAGATCTATGGCTCTATGGAGTCAGCAATAGCCAATAGCTTGCAAGATCATCGAAGCTTGTTGAAGCCTTTTTCTAGCTCCAGCAAGTGGACTTGGAGCCAGCTCCGGCTTAGAATTCTCTGTAGTAAAGAAAGAAGAAAGGCAGCCCACGTGTTCGTTCAGGTCCGAGGCTTCTGGTGACCCCTTTAATACATCCGGGCCACAAACGTGTGGCTTTGAAGCCACATAAGCCACAAACGTGTGGTTTTGAAGCCACATCAAGGCCACTTAACGTGTGGTTCTCAAGCCACATCAACGTGTGGTTTTGAGGCCACATCATCTGAGCGGTCACAAGGTCCCGCTTTTTGCGAGGAGTCCCAACCGGGTCCCACCGGGCCCATCCAAGTCCCACCTTCTGCGTCACCGAATCCCGTTTTTTTGCTCGCCGGGTCTTATCCGGGTGTCACCGGGTCCCATGTTTCCCACACAAGAAGTTTCATCTGGTTGTCACATGTCCCATACTTTGCTAGCCAGATCGAATCCGGGTCCCACCGGGTCCCACCGGGTCCCATCCGGGTCCCACCTGGGTCCACCCGGGTCCCATTTTTCTAGGGCCGGGTCCCACACCCCGTTTAGGTTTTAAAAGTTTAAATGAACGGCGAGGCGGGACCCATGCACGGTTTTTGTGCATGGAGCTGCCTTTAGCATTGTAGTCCAGGTCATGTCCCAAACGGTGTCAACACTTCTTCAGTGAAAGCATGCATGAATCAAAGCATGTTCTCGCGAAGCTCGCACTGCTTCAGCAGTTGAGGCACTCTCGTTTGCCGTGTGCTTTCCGAAGGTGGAGGAACGAGATAGAGAAGATTAGCATGGCCCCTGCGCAAGGATGACACGCGCAAGCCGAGAAATCTACCAACGTGAAGCACAAGATAGCAGGGACAGCTGCAAGCTGCAGGAACTACAAGACCAGAAGAGTGCAGAGACTACGGTAAGATTGTAAGCTCCGAACCCACGAGGGAGGCTTTGGAAGGCTTCAGTTTCTGTCTCGAAACCCCACAAATGACGGTTCGAGAGGCTTTGCACTGTTGGTGAAAATCGCAAGCTTCGCGACTCCAAATGTAGGGCTGGAAAAGTCCAGCAATTCTGGCTTCGCTTGAGCGGGCCTCCCCTGTGCCCGTTTCTTTCATGTTGATTTAATGTACTTCCATAAGAAAGCAAGGCTTGGAAGCCTTAATCCTGAAAGCTTGTTTTTTTCCAAGCTGGACGCGCGCCTGTGTGCCACAGTCGCCTTGTTGTGTAGCAGTCAGGCGGACGTGCCTCAAAGTAGAAGAATTCGCGACCCCCCAAAATGGGGCCGTTTGGCGGCCCCATTTTTGGGGTCGGGGTTCCAAGCCTCCAACTCATGCTCAAACTATATATTTAATGAGGCCGGGCGCATGTCGCAGCCCTGTTTTCGGGGCCGCGAAACGGCCCCATTTTTGGGGTCGCAAATCGCAAATGTTCGGGGCCAACCAGCTGGATCTCGGGCGTGCGCCTGCCTGCCTTTGTTCCCGCAGTTTTGGGCATCATGCAGACGCAAGATTGAAAAGCCAGAAGTCTTGTCCAAAGCAGCTGCACGCTCAATGCCACAACCAGCGGATTTGCAACTGGGGAGGCCCATTGTGGCGAAGCCAGAATTGCTTTCGTTTCGTGGGCCCAGAAACGGGGTCGTCCGCAGCATCATTTCTTGGGCTCATCCTGCTTCTATATCCACTGGAGATCAGTGTCAGTTTGCAATGTCATCGAGGTATCTCGAGGATCTTTTTAAGCCAATCGAGATCTTTGACGTTTATTAGGATGCATCGCTGCGACACGATCATCGAAGCTCCTGTCTAGGATTGCCAAGATCTATGGCTCTATGGAGTCAGCAATAGCCAATAGCTTGCAAGATCATCGAAGCTTGTTGAAGCCTTTTTCTAGCTCCAGCAAGTGGACTTGGAGCCAGCTCCGGCTTAGAATTCTCTGTAGTAAAGAAAGAAGAAAGGCAGCCCACGTGTTCGTTCAGGTCCGAGGCTTCTGGTGACCCCTTTAATACATCCGGGCCACAAACGTGTGGCTTTGAAGCCACATAAGCCACAAACGTGTGGTTTTGAAGCCACATCAAGGCCACTTAACGTGTGGTTCTCAAGCCACATCAACGTGTGGTTTTGAGGCCACATCATCTGAGCGGTCACAAGGTCCCGCTTTTTGCGAGGAGTCCCAACCGGGTCCCACCGGGCCCATCCAAGTCCCACCTTCTGCGTCACCGAATCCCGTTTTTTTGCTCGCCGGGTCTTATCCGGGTGTCACCGGGTCCCATGTTTCCCACACAAGAAGTTTCATCTGGTTGTCACGTGTCCCATACTTTGCTAGCCAGATCGAATCCGGGTCCCACCGGGTCCCACCGGGTCCCATCCGGGTCCCACCTGGGTCCACCCGGGTCCCATTTTTCTAGGGCCGGGTCCCACACCCCGTTTAGGTTTTAAAAGTTTAAATGAACGGCGAGGCGGGACCCATGCACGGTTTTTGTGCATGGAGCTGCCTTTAGCATTGTAGTCCAGGTCATGTCCCAAACGGTGTCAACACTTCTTCAGTGAAAGCATGCATGAATCAAAGCATGTTCTCGCGAAGCTCGCACTGCTTCAGCAGTTGAGGCACTCTCGTTTGCCGTGTGCTTTCCGAAGGTGGAGGAACGAGATAGAGAAGATTAGCATGGCCCCTGCGCAAGGATGACACGCGCAAGCCGAGAAATCTACCAACGTGAAGCACAAGATAGCAGGGACAGCTGCAAGCTGCAGGAACTACAAGACCAGAAGAGTGCAGAGACTACGGTAAGATTGTAAGCTCCGAACCCACGAGGGAGGCTTTGGAAGGCTTCAGTTTCTGTCTCGAAACCCCACAAATGACGGTTCGAGAGGCTTTGCACTGTTGGTGAAAATCGCAAGCTTCGCGACTCCAAATGTAGGGCTGGAAAAGTCCAGCAATTCTGGCTTCGCTTGAGCGGGCCTCCCCTGTGCCCGTTTCTTTCATGTTGATTTAATGTACTTCCATAAGAAAGCAAGGCTTGGAAGCCTTAATCCTGAAAGCTTGTTTTTTTCCAAGCTGGACGCGCGCCTGTGTGCCACAGTCGCCTTGTTGTGTAGCAGTCAGGCGGACGTGCCTCAAAGTAGAAGAATTCGCGACCCCCCAAAATGGGGCCGTTTGGCGGCCCCATTTTTGGGGTCGGGGTTCCAAGCCTCCAACTCATGCTCAAACTATATATTTAATGAGGCCGGGCGCATGTCGCAGCCCTGTTTTCGGGGCCGCGAAACGGCCCCATTTTTGGGGTCGCAAATCGCAAATGTTCGGGGCCAACCAGCTGGATCTCGGGCGTGCGCCTGCCTGCCTTTGTTCCCGCAGTTTTGGGCATCATGCAGACGCAAGATTGAAAAGCCAGAAGTCTTGTCCAAAGCAGCTGCACGCTCACCTTAAATGCCACAACCAGCGGATTTGCAACTGGGGAGGCCCATTGTGGCGAAGCCAGAATTGCTTTCGTTTCGTGGGCCCAGAAACGGGGTCGTCCGCAGCATCATTTCTTGGGCTCATCCTGCTTCTATATCCACTGGAGATCAGTGTCAGTTTGCAATGTCATCGAGGTATCTCGAGGATCTTTTTAAGCCAATCGAGATCTTTGACGTTTATTAGGATGCATCGCTGCGACACGATCATCGAAGCTCCTGTCTAGGATTGCCAAGATCTATGGCTCTATGGAGTCAGCAATAGCCAATAGCTTGCAAGATCATCGAAGCTTGTTGAAGCCTTTTTCTAGCTCCAGCAAGTGGACTTGGAGCCAGCTCCGGCTTAGAATTCTCTGTAGTAAAGAAAGAAGAAAGGCAGCCCACGTGTTCGTTCAGGTCCGAGGCTTCTGGTGACCCCTTTAATACATCCGGGCCACAAACGTGTGGCTTTGAAGCCACATAAGCCACAAACGTGTGGTTTTGAAGCCACATCAAGGCCACTTAACGTGTGGTTCTCAAGCCACATCAACGTGTGGTTTTGAGGCCACATCATCTGAGCGGTCACAAGGTCCCGCTTTTTGCGAGGAGTCCCAACCGGGTCCCACCGGGCCCATCCAAGTCCCACCTTCTGCGTCACCGAATCCCGTTTTTTTGCTCGCCGGGTCTTATCCGGGTGTCACCGGGTCCCATGTTTCCCACACAAGAAGTTTCATCTGGTTGTCACGTGTCCCATACTTTGCTAGCCAGATCGAATCCGGGTCCCACCGGGTCCCACCGGGTCCCATCCGGGTCCCACCTGGGTCCACCCGGGTCCCATTTTTCTAGGGCCGGGTCCCACACCCCGTTTAGGTTTTAAAAGTTTAAATGAACGGCGAGGCGGGACCCATGCACGGTTTTTGTGCATGGAGCTGCCTTTAGCATTGTAGTCCAGGTCATGTCCCAAACGGTGTCAACACTTCTTCAGTGAAAGCATGCATGAATCAAAGCATGTTCTCGCGAAGCTCGCACTGCTTCAGCAGTTGAGGCACTCTCGTTTGCCGTGTGCTTTCCGAAGGTGGAGGAACGAGATAGAGAAGATTAGCATGGCCCCTGCGCAAGGATGACACGCGCAAGCCGAGAAATCTACCAACGTGAAGCACAAGATAGCAGGGACAGCTGCAAGCTGCAGGAACTACAAGACCAGAAGAGTGCAGAGACTACGGTAAGATTGTAAGCTCCGAACCCACGAGGGAGGCTTTGGAAGGCTTCAGTTTCTGTCTCGAAACCCCACAAATGACGGTTCGAGAGGCTTTGCACTGTTGGTGAAAATCGCAAGCTTCGCGACTCCAAATGTAGGGCTGGAAAAGTCCAGCAATTCTGGCTTCGCTTGAGCGGGCCTCCCCTGTGCCCGTTTCTTTCATGTTGATTTAATGTACTTCCATAAGAAAGCAAGGCTTGGAAGCCTTAATCCTGAAAGCTTGTTTTTTTCCAAGCTGGACGCGCGCCTGTGTGCCACAGTCGCCTTGTTGTGTAGCAGTCAGGCGGACGTGCCTCAAAGTAGAAGAATTCGCGACCCCCCAAAATGGGGCCGTTTGGCGGCCCCATTTTTGGGGTCGGGGTTCCAAGCCTCCAACTCATGCTCAAACTATATATTTAATGAGGCCGGGCGCATGTCGCAGCCCTGTTTTCGGGGCCGCGAAACGGCCCCATTTTTGGGGTCGCAAATCGCAAATGTTCGGGGCCAACCAGCTGGATCTCGGGCGTGCGCCTGCCTGCCTTTGTTCCCGCAGTTTTGGGCATCATGCAGACGCAAGATTGAAAAGCCAGAAGTCTTGTCCAAAGCAGCTGCACGCTCACCTTAAATGCCACAACCAGCGGATTTGCAACTGGGGAGGCCCATTGTGGCGAAGCCAGAATTGCTTTCGTTTCGTGGGCCCAGAAACGGGGTCGTCCGCAGCATCATTTCTTGGGCTCATCCTGCTTCTATATCCACTGGAGATCAGTGTCAGTTTGCAATGTCATCGAGGTATCTCGAGGATCTTTTTAAGCCAATCGAGATCTTTGACGTTTATTAGGATGCATCGCTGCGACACGATCATCGAAGCTCCTGTCTAGGATTGCCAAGATCTATGGCTCTATGGAGTCAGCAATAGCCAATAGCTTGCAAGATCATCGAAGCTTGTTGAAGCCTTTTTCTAGCTCCAGCAAGTGGACTTGGAGCCAGCTCCGGCTTAGAATTCTCTGTAGTAAAGAAAGAAGAAAGGCAGCCCACGTGTTCGTTCAGGTCCGAGGCTTCTGGTGACCCCTTTAATACATCCGGGCCACAAACGTGTGGCTTTGAAGCCACATAAGCCACAAACGTGTGGTTTTGAAGCCACATCAAGGCCACTTAACGTGTGGTTCTCAAGCCACATCAACGTGTGGTTTTGAGGCCACATCATCTGAGCGGTCACAAGGTCCCGCTTTTTGCGAGGAGTCCCAACCGGGTCCCACCGGGCCCATCCAAGTCCCACCTTCTGCGTCACCGAATCCCGTTTTTTTGCTCGCCGGGTCTTATCCGGGTGTTACCGGGTCCCATGTTTCCCACACAAGAAGTTTCATCTGGTTGTCCCATACTTTGCTAGCCAGATTGAATCCGGGTCCCACCGGGTCCCACCGGGTCCCATCCGGGTCCCACCTGGGTCCACCCGGGTCCCATTTTTCTAGGGCCGGGTCCCACACCCCGTTTAGGTTTTAAAAGTTTAAATGAACGGCGAGGCGGGACCCATGCACGGTTTTTGTGCATGGAGCTGCCTTTAGCATTGTAGTCCAGGTCATGTCCCAAACGGTGTCAACACTTCTTCAGTGAAAGCATGCATGAATCAAAGCATGTTCTCGCGAAGCTCGCACTGCTTCAGCAGTTGAGGCACTCTCGTTTGCCGTGTGCTTTCCGAAGGTGGAGGAACGAGATAGAGAAGATTAGCGTGGCCCCTGCGCAAGGATGACACGCGCAAGCCGAGAAATCTACCAACGTGAAGCACAAGATAGCAGGGACAGCTGCAAGCTGCAGGAACTACAAGACCAGAAGAGTGCAGAGACTACGGTAAGATTGTAAGCTCCGAACCCACGAGGGAGGCTTTGGAAGGCTTCAGTTTCTGTCTCGAAACCACACAAATGACGGTTCGAGAGGCTTTGCACTGTTGGTGAAAATCGCAAGCTTCGCGACTCCAAATGTAGGGCTGGAAAAGTCCAGCAATTCTGGCTTCGCTTGAGCGGGCCTCCCCTGTAGAGGCCACAGACAACAGTAGACAGCATAGGGGCGGCCGCCCCAGCAGATTTGGTGTTACCCCTACACGTGTGTTTTGCACACAATTGTACGTGACGGCCTGTCGGTTGATACACCCACCATCAGGGTCTTACAATGGCAGCGTAAGAGCATCCCGTGGCGTCAACGAACCGCCAGACAGGGTCAGTGACAGCCATGGTGACCTGACACCACAGGCCAACTTCCCACCCATGTGGGTCTCGCATATGCAGCGAGGTGGATCAAGGATCAGAGGTCCAGCTTTCCACACATGTGGGCCTTACAAGGGCAACACAAGGGGCCAGCGTCGCTGACGAGAGAACCAGCTTCTTAGAAGGGGCTCGCAAGGGCAATGTGAAGACATTCCACTTGTGTCAAAAAGGCCATCAAGGCAGGGACAGTGATTGCAATGGCGACCTAGCATCATCAGAGGTCAGTTTTCTACCTAGGCCGCGAACATGGAGGATCGCGGATCCAAAGCCCAGCTTCCTCCAAGGTGGACCTCGCAAGGGCAGCACACAATTGCGTCAGCCTCAAGACGCTAGAAGGCGACGACTCACCCAATGTCCACCGTGGAAGAATGGAACAGGGTTCGCGCTAACGAAGGATGTAGCAGCCGCAGCCACCCAAGCCCAGCTTTCGAATCACTTGGATCTCGCAAGGGCAAGTATTCGTGGCCATTCGGGCCAGAATCCATCCACCAATACAAGCGACTTAAAAAGAGACAGCGCTCAATTAGTCCGCATCACTCTGGCCCGGTGGGGCGGATACAGCAAACGGGAGACGTTGAGTGTGAGAGAGGGTGTGTGGGTGCGGAGTGTGTGTGAGGGTGTGCGTGTGTGTGTGTGTGTGTGTGTGTGTGTGTGCGTGTCTGTATGAATGTATGTTTGTGTGTGTGTGTGTGTTTGTGTGTCTGTGTGTGTGTCTGCGTGTGTGTGTGTGTGTGTGTGTGTGTGAGGGGGGGGTGTGCCGTTTCAAAAAATGTTATTGCAGTCTTTTCCTTGGATCAAACTTTTTGGAACTGCTATGGCGCGAACAGCGACGACAGCAATGGCTGCTCGTTGGGAAGCTGGAGGGCAAGTTCAGATGGTCCAGCAGGTCGTGATCGCAGAACTAGATCCAGAATTCCAAAGTCACGGCAACCTGGAGCTCGGAATGAGGAAGATGATCGGACGGAGCAAAAATGAGGTGCCGCGACGTGCGTACACTGATCCTGGAAAGTCCACAGCGAAAAAGAGGCAGATAAGCAACTTTGAGCAGATCGTCTTTGACCCAGCGTTTCTCTCTGGACGGCATTTTGACTTCTTCTCCCAAAGAACTGCTTGAAATTCTGATTGACTTGGGCATGGTGAAAGATGGAGGACTTGATGCTTGTGAATGGTGTGCAGCCACAAACTGGCGTGTCGAGTCCAAGGGAGACCACGCCTGTTTTAGATGCAAGAACAAGGATTGTCGGGCATTTAAGTCGGGTTTGAGCGAAGACCAGGACATCTTCGGCAAAAAGATCGCCCTTCGTTCCTTGGTTGGTGCTCTCTGGCTGTTTCTTGCACCCATTCAGATGAGTCCAGATCAGACTGGATTGATCTTGGGTTTGGATCATCGGACAGTGCGGGGTCTCTTCAACAACTTCCGCTCTTGGTTGAGTCCAATAGTTGACCGGCTGAACGAGGACTGACAAACTTTTATGCTTGGCTTGATTCTTAAGGCCATGACAAGATTTAGAAGTTGTAGTTACAACTTTAAAGTGCTCGATGAAGGACTTGGTGATTGGTGCGTTGGGTGCAGATGTGGAGCTCGATGAGATTAGCTTCAGATCGAAGGCGCTTGACGACAAGATCCTGTGGAATCGTTATGCCGCAGCCGTCAAGCGTGGAAGTGCTAAAGTCTTTATAGAGAAGTTGCCGAACCGCTTGACTGCTGCTGGGCAGGGCGGAGGGGGACCTCTATCCATTGATGAGCTTAAGAAGCTTGTAGTCACATCCAAGGGAAGCAGTCGCTTGGCACAAGGTTCTGTGTGCCATACGGATTCCGCTAAAGCTTACAAGAAGTTGGCCTCTGACGAACCGTTGCCAGCTTTGTGCAGCGGTGCCTTGGCAGGGCCTTCGTTTTCTGAGTTGAAGCTAGCCCACAGCAACGTCAAGCAAAAGCCGCCTCACCCAGAGTTTGCCCGAATGTTCCGAATGAAAGTTTGGACAGGGCGCGCTTGGACCGAAGAAATTAGGGTAGGTGGCACTCAGAAGCTTGATGGCTTCTTCGCATCGTTTAGAAGAGAGGTGAGCAAGCGGTCTTTCAACACAACAGGACCCACTCCTGAAACAGCGCAAACTTTCGAACGCTTCACGAAAGGATGCGGGTGTTTCAGTTTTTGTTTTGGTTTTCCTATGCAGACTGTTTCCAAGTTTTCGCAGCACTTCGCCAGGCTGAGCGAACAGCTGTCGGAAGTGCTTCTTGGGAAACTCTAAAGCCATTTTTGGGTGATGGAAAGGCGCCAACTGCCGAAAACCCGCAACTTGTTGAAGGGCAAGTTGCAGGGGCAGCAGCTCCAAATGTCCAAGACATTCCAGCTGGTGGCGCTGATGTGCCCCCCGATGATGAGAATCCTTTTGCCGATCTCGAGAGTGAGCCCGAAGTTTGCGAAGTTTCGGATGCCGACCCGTATGAAGGCATTCCAATTCGGTTGCTCAGCTGAAACCGCAACTGCGCCGCTGCCAGCGCAGAAATATGCTTTGCAGCTCTTCTGTTTAAACTTTGCGAATTTTAGGACCTTTAGGACTTAGGATGTTCTGTTAGAGATTTTGTTTTAGTTTTTGTGATAGCAAAAATGGGTTTTGGGCGCTTTGGCCAAGAAGTCAAAAGACCATACGTGGTTTTGAGAGTTTGGCTCTGACTTAAAGGTGGTGTTGACTGTTCGGTCGCGCAGTCACAGCAGCAGACGTGCTTCTGAGAGACTTGACCTGAGACCCCAAGGTTTTGAGGCTGTGTTGACTGTCTGGACCCAAAGTCAAAGTAGCAGACGTGGTTCTGGGAGACTTGACTTGACAGGCGAAGGTTTTGAGGTGGTGTTGACTGTCTGGATTCGCAGTCGCAGTAGCAGACGTGTTTCGGGGAGACTTGACTTTGGGAGTCCAAAGTCAAAGTAGCAGACGTGGTTATGGGAGACTTGACCTTAGAGGACAAGGTTTTGAGGCGGTGCTGACTGTCTGGACCCAAAGTCAAAGTAGCAGACGTGGTTCTGGGAGACTTGACCTGACAGGCGAAGGTTTTGAGGTGGTGTTGACTGCCTGGATTCGCAGTCGCAGTAGCAGACGTATTGCGGGGAGACTTGACCTTGGAGTCCAAAGTCAAAGTGGCAGACGTGGTTCTGGGAGACTTGACCCTAGAGGGCAAGGTTTTGAGGCGGTGCTGACTGTCTGGACCTAAAGTCAAAGTAGCAGACGTGGTTCTGGGAGACTTGACCTGACAGGCGAAGGTTTTGAGGTGGTGTTTGGAGGCCTGCCTTCCAGGCAAGGGCTTGGCAACCAAGTCAGGGCGTGCGCCGCTCCAGGCGCCACGCCTTCGGAGCGGTTTTGGGTGCGCTTGCCAGCGAAAAAGGGGGCGTGGCATCTGGAGCGGCGTGGCTGACGCTCGCCCTGCGGGCGGCGCGGCGTTTTAAGTGGTTAAGTTAGTTTACCGCGCGCGACGCCGCGCCCGGCACTTATTGCTTGGTTGTTTCCGCTCAAGTTGTCCTTCACTTCTCCGAGACTCCACAATTCCTTGAATGGAGGCAGGGACCAAACCACTGTGCGCTCCGCAACATGCCATTGCCAGCCTGGAGCACGTCCACCTCCAAATGTACGAGTTACATGCTCGTCCAGGCACTTCTGACCTTTGTCGTTGGTGCAAAGCGTAGCAGATGCCAGGGCCCACAGATTGTACGGGAGTTCCACCAGCGATGGCATGTCTTTTCCGCCCATCGTGGATGCCACGGCCTTGGTTGTGGTTTTCGATAACTCAGGCCCAAATCGGCCCAGCTTCATGTGCGCTAACGGGACAACGTGGGCAGGCTTGTGTCTCTCGCCACTTCTTTTCTGTTTTCGACACAGCGGACCCATACGTCGTCACGCTTGATGTGGATGACGCACGCAAGCTTTCCTTGTTTGGCTTACGAGCTTAAAGGGTGAGGGGTTCAGCTTCCGGCTCTATGAAGCTTCGAGGAATTACATTTCCGTGGCATCAGGGGGCGTGCGGAAGTGGGCAGTGACGTTACGGAAATGATGTGGACAAGCGCAACACGAAGTGGGCGGTCGCCACACTGCCGGGTTGCTTTTACTTCGCGTATCGCCGCTGATCACACAACGCAGGAGTTCATGAGGTTCCTTCGCTACCGACTATGTGTGCTAGTGGGGGCAGGGTTCGACCTGGCTTCCTTCCGATTCAGCGATGATGACTTTGTCGGCTGCGGGATATGACAAGCGAGGCAGCCGTCCTCAAGCGCACTGTCAGCGCAGGAGCGGGAGTCAAGAGGACCCTGCCTTTGCGGATGAGCTTTACAGTACGGGCTGCCCTTGCATATGGCAAGATGACTTCAGCGAGCTGATACAGGCTCTGGATGTCCAATCCACGCAGCATCGCCCTACCCTTACGGAGCTTACCAGCAATGTGGCACCCACTGATGATCCTTCCACCCTTACGTTGCAACGCGAGATCTTGAGCGAATGGCGACACAAGACCGGGGCTCCCCGTCAAGGCATGCTGCGAGTCAACATTCCCGGCACCTTATCTCGGAAAGACTGTGACACGCTCTTGTCACTTCGAAGTCCCTGACTGCGAAGAAGGTGTCCGGAATCTCGTTTTTCCATGTGGCCCAAGGGCTTCCCTCTGGCAGGAAGTGTCCGGAACCTCGTTTTTCCATTTGGCCTAATGGATTCCTTCTGACCTGTTCTGGTCTAACCTCTCTTGCCGGTTGCAGTTGCAGCTTGTGGTGCTGGATTTTCTGCTATTCCTGGAATTTTCATGCGATATTCACAGTTTCCAATCTGGGTTTTCACAGCCTGGGACCACGTTTACAGCTACGAGAACCGTTTTCACAGAAGTGAGATGCAGTGAGCTGTGTCTTGAGGTTGCCTTAAGTTTCGGAAGATCTCGAAGGCCTTTCGGCCGTTCTCGAACATCAGATGCAGCTGGAGTGATTGTGAGCTTGTTTGGAACACGAACCTCATGTGCATGATTGTTGTCAACCGCATGTTTTTGGAGCAAGTTTTGTTTTGGGCGTGTGCTATAGCTACTATAGCAGCGCATGTGAATCTGAGAAGCCGCGCAATATGTGTGGCTCAAGGCCGCGCAGCTTTGAGAAGGAAAGCTAAAGCTCCGAAGAAGCTAAAGCTACGTTGCAGTTATGCGCCAGTGATGATAGTTACGTCTGAGGTCCATGTGAAGTTTTACGACAGCAGAGCAGTGCAGTGCAAGAACAGCTGAACTGCTGTGCGAGGGAAGAAAGCAGACCTTGCTGCGGGTGTATGGTTCCTGTTGGTTTGGGGTTTGTAAGTTTTACAGCAAACTTCTTTCACTGATTTTATTTTGGCGTGGGCCAAAACTGTCGGAAGGGACGCGCCCGTCCGACCTGGCTCCGCAACATGCGTGATCTCATAGGCCATAGCCTTGCTTGACCCGAAGGCCACCATGTTGATCGGCAATGTCGCTCACAACAATAAACCGCACAGAAAAAGGGCTTGGTATTGCCTGTGGAGAATGCAAGGGCCCCATCCACTGCCTGACTCTTCTGAAGACTCTCCCGTGACTAAAGTGCTTTCGTCTCAGGCGACATTTCCGCAACTGTGCGAAAGATGTGGCGAGCGTCCGCAGAATCGCCGGGATACAGTCACAACAGCACGCGCAGACCATGATGTTGTCCCACCTTGTCGTGTTGTGTTGACAAAAGCCTTCAGCTCCAAAGCGCTACCGACTTTACTTTTGTTTGGCCCTCCGGCCTAAACCCCAATCATTGCACTGTCGCAGCTTGGAAACTTGGAGGTGGCTTCGCGGTGGCTCGAAGCTGGCTTGGACGTGGCTCGGGACGCTTGGAGTGGCTTGGAGGCGGCTCGGGGTGGCTTTGGCGCAATCAGGCATGGATTGGAAGTATTTCGATTCGTCTGGTAAAGAAAACGCATGATTGTTGTTTGAGAGTGGACAGGCAAAATCGATGGACATTTTTCACAACCCTGCGTTTTTTTGCAAGGTTCATACATTTACGTCGCAGACGTGATTCGCGATCCAGAAGCAAAGATCGAGATCATTCTCAGAGGCATGGTAGCAGATCTCGCCAATGTCCTGGCAGGGAACAACGCGATCGACCTACCTTCCGAGGTCGTGGCAGAGCACAAACTCGGAGTACGATTCGAATCGGGAGTATTGCTTAAGGTTGTACATCGAGTTACGTGCATAGTACATAGAGTGAAGTACATAGAGTCAAGTGCATAGTACATAGAGTGAAGTGCATCGAGTTACGTGCACAGTACATAGTGACATAGAGTGAATGAAGTACATCGAGTTACGCGCATAGTACATAGAGAGGTGCATAGCATAGAGTGAAGTACATAGAGTCAAGTGCATAGTACATAGAGTGAAGTGCATCGAGTTACGTGCACAGTACATAGTGACATAGAGTGAATGAAGTACATCGAGTTACGCGCATAGTACATAGAGAGGTGCATAGTACATAGAGTGAAGTACATAGAGTCAAGTGCATGGTACATAGAGTGAAGTGCATCGAGTTACCGTCGAGTTACGTGCATAGTACATAGAGTGATTGTTGTACAATTGGGCTTCGAGCAGTCGCCCTCTAAGAGACGCCGCGGCGACGCATAAGGCGTGACCGATCTCCTCCTGGGTGCTGTTCATGTGCGGAGAGCAACGAGCACCATAATACTCCACGGGGGCAGGTTAGAAGTTGGGTTAAACAAAGTTACAACCTTTCCAGCTAAAAGTTACAATTACTTGAACCCTAACCCCAGGTTAGGGTTCGGGTTGAACGTCAACCTAAGGTTAGGGTTGGAGTTAACTTCAACTTTTGAACTTTTGTTGGGAGTTGAGGTTCAACTCTAGTTCCAACCCCAGGTTCGGGTTGGGGCTAAACTCCAACCCCAACCTCGGGTTCGGAGGTTGAGGTTGAGGTCAACCCCAGCCCCAACCTCGGATTCGAAAGTTCAGGTTCAGGTTAATCCCAACCTCAACTCGGGTTCGGAAGGTCAGCTTAACTCGAACCCCAACCTCAGGTTCCGAAGTTCAGGTTAACGGTTAACTTGAACGTTGCTGCAAAGTCAAATTAAAGTGTGATGTCAAAGTTTGAAATCAAAGTTTAGATCTCAAAGATTGGTTTTCTGTTTCGTTCTTTGAATACTTGGAGAAGATAGAGCTTTATTGTTCAAATTCAAACAACATGCAAATGGCCAAGCTGTGCCTGCGACAGGAGACGGAGCTCAGCGAGCTTCGACAGGAGAAGTCCTTCCTGCTCCACGTCAGCACCGGGCCCCACGGCATCCTAAAGCCATTGATCCAGGCCTCGCTGAAATGGAACGAGCTCCGAGATCAGATGAAGGTCGGCTGCAGCCTAAAGTCCGAGCTCTTCTGCCTGATGATCCAGGAAACCGCGGCACGGATGACAAAGTTCGAGCAGACGCCGGAAAGCATTGCGGCGGCGGAGAAGGCCAAGTGGGTGACCAACCAGCCGCTGACCTGGCTCTACCAGAAATGGGATCCGGAAGCGCATCTCCTCGTCCTCGACTCGAGCCGCAAGGGTATGCAGCATCAGGATGTCAAGACTCTGCTGGACTCAATGGTTGTAGCCTTGAAGGAGGACCCCGAGGCTTTGAACCAGTTCACGGCCAAGCGGAGACTGACGGAGAGCATGAGCGGCGCCTCTGTGGCGTTCAAAGTGACGGTGGGCCTTCGGAGTCGCCAATGCCAGATCCTGTACGAAGCCTTTGCGAAGCTGGCTGGGCTAGCAGTCTTGCAGCTCATAGCCGCCAACATGCACAAGGAAAGGCAGAAGCACGGCCGCGAAGCGGAGGAGGTCCGCAACCTGACGTGGCGCTACGGCTCAGGCTCAGGAACCCGAGTGCGACCAACTCGTGTTACGTTAACTCCACCTTTCTGATTCTTGTGCACGTGTGGGCGCAGGAGGGCATGCCACATGGAATGCTGGGGGCGCTTGGGACTAGACTGCAGGCCCTGCTAAACAATACTCGGCCTGTCGTGCTTCGAGATCTGCTCATTATTCAGGATATGATGCGATGGTGGGCGCACCCCCTTAGGCAGCATGACATTGCAGAGTTCTTCTCACATTTTGTGTCCTTCTGCTGTATGCCCTTCGGTCAATCGTGCTGGGAGGCAAGGGATATCAGGGGCCCAGCGCTTCGCCGCTTCATGTGCTGGATGAAGGCACGCTCCAAACACCGATCCCCCTCCACATCCCTGCATCTCGTGCAGATGAACAGCTGAGCACTCTTCAGGATTGTGTTGAACAATTCTTTCGCTGTCAACGATGTGGTTGCGTGCTTGCCTCAGCAGCGCCACTTCTCTGCTTTCAGCTGAAAAGGTATGTGTTCAATGAACGCACTGGTGCGGTGCGCAAACTCGCAACGCCAATCAGATTCGATGAGCCGTCACTGCAGGTGCCCATCTAAGAGGATGAGAGCACGTTACGGATCAAATATGTGCGATACCAAGTCAATGCAATAGCTTTTCATGAAGGCCGCACACCATATGCCGGTCACTATCGCACATGCCTCCTCCATCAGCGGTGTCTTTTTGTCACTGATGACAACACGGAGGCGCGAAGGACAGACCCTCAGATGCTCCAAGTGGTTCAATCCAACTCGTACCTATTCTTGTGCACTCTCCAGCCTGCGTCCGCAGTCAGGTAAGCTGAGGTTCCACCCTCGCTTGCACTTGTGAGAATGCTGGTTCGATGAGGGCTCCTCCTCTCTTACCGCCTTCGCGGGGGCAGTTCTTAGTTCTAACAGGTTGAGGGCTCTCTTCCCTGTTTCCTGGTTGAGGGTTCTCCTCCCAGTCACGCTTATTTATTTCTTAGCAAGGGGGCACAGTGTCTCTTCTTGAAGTTTAGCTGCGCTGTGTAGGGGACGGGCAGCTTCCTTCTTTTGACTGATTCTCTCAGTCGGATAGTTGCAGCATAAGCCTGCTTTGCAGCAAGCTGCGGGGCTTCGGCCGACGCCAGGCAAGTCTCACAGACGACGACTGTGTGTGCTTTGCCGCGTGGGAGTGGAAACAACATGCAAAAATGATTAAGAGAACTCACTCAATTTGTGTTTGTTGTTTTAGGGCTTTCATTTTACAGTGCTCATTTGCT
Source organism: Symbiodinium sp. CCMP2592 (assembly GCA_905221615.1). Lineage (NCBI taxonomy): Eukaryota > Dinophyceae > Suessiales > Symbiodiniaceae > Symbiodinium > Symbiodinium sp. CCMP2592. The sequence continues at coordinate 226,412 of CAJNDT010000085.1, read as the reverse complement.
GGGCCTTTGCTTTCATACATGTCTTTTGATTCAAGTGATACTAGTTACTACATCCGCTCGTTGCAGCGAGACCTCTCAAGGGGCAGGAAGCCCGGGATCGAAGGATAGATTTTTATTCGAAATACCCACCCTCTCCACCCTGTTTTCTTCATGCTTGTTGCGGATGTTAGGTCGTTATTCTGCTATCAGGACGGATTGACCTCCGCTTGAGGTCCCTCAGGTATGCTGATGCATCCCAGACTTGGTTCGGGTCTTTGACCTGTTGCTTCTGCAGTCAGTTCGGCTTTGCTTGTCTTCGACTTGCAGGCCGTTCACTAAGGTTCATTGTGTGAGCCGTGCACGGCTTGAGAGTGGCTAGTGCTCCCTCCGGGGGGGACAAAAAGAGTCTTGTGTCTCACAGGACTGACAGTTCGAATCTGACACTTGCCGTGTGCGGAATAAGAGATACTAGCAATTTCACACTCGAAACCTGGAACTTCAAGACTTTGGTTTAAAATTTCAATGTTTTGTGATTGTGTTTTTTCATTGAACCTTCTTCTCATGATTTTATTCTCTAGCAAAATCTTCATAAAGCGGTTTCGCGCAGCTTCTTCGTCTTCTGTGTGTGCGACTGCGTTTTGTTTCATTACTGTTTTTCTTCTCATTTTATTTTCTTCGCAAAAACCACCATAAGGCGATTTCGTTGGCATCTTCTTCTTTTGTGTTCGTGATTGTCTTTTTGCGTTTGGTTTCGTTAATCCTTCTTCTTTCATTTTTATTTTGTTCGAGAGCGACTTCGTCCGGCTTCTTGTTTTTTTGTGTTCGTGATTGTGTTTTGTTTGAGCTTGTGGTTCTTTTTTGACTTTTGTTTTGTTCCGTGTAATTTGTGGTTGTGATTGTTTTTTCGTTGATTTTTTCATTTTAGTGTTTTTTGCAAAATCCCCCATAAAGCGATTTCGTGTGGCTTCTGCTTCTTTTGTGTTCGTGATTGCGTTTTGTTTCAGTTTTCTTGGGGTGGAAGTTGAAGTTCTAAATTCTAAATTACAGTCAACCCTCACCCTGTGGTTTCGGTCCCAGCTCCGGAATCCGGGGCTGGGGATTGTGCTCTGGGGTTGGGGTTAGGGTCAGCCCCAACTCCGGAACTCGGGGTTGGGGTTGGGGTTAACCCGAATCCCGAACCCGGCTGTTAGGGGTTGAGGTTGAACCCCAACCCCAACCGGAAACCGGGGTTAGGGTTGGGGTTAACCCCAACCCCAGGGTTGGGGTTGGGGTTGGGGTTAACCCCAACCACAACCCGCGGTTGAGGTTGGGCCGAACTTCAGGTTAGGGTTGGGTTGAACCTTGCGAACCCGAGGTTCAGGTTGTTGCCGATCCCCCCGGCGAGCCCCGGGGTTGTAATTTCGACGACAAAGGCCATGCCTAGGATCATCAAGGCCAACCAGGGCAAGACAATGCAGCAGCTCACAGTGGCGAGTGTGGTGGACGTCATACTGATGTCTGCCTCCTTGGAAGCCAACGATCCCAACCGTTGCCGGACGCTCGTTTGTCCCGTTCGGTCGCGCCAGCAGGGTGGTGGACGTCTGCCTGCGTGGACCAGCTATGGATTCAAACGGCTGCCGTCATCCCTCGCATTGTGTAATGTTCTCAGATTCCCGTCGTCATTGGACTTCTGGATTTCTGGACTTCGTGTGCACGACCTCGCTAAAGCAAGGCACGAGAGCTGGGATGACGGAACTAGAACGGCTGTGCTGAATGGTTTATGCTGACTAAGTCCGCACGCCGCAGCAAGTACGTTGCCTTCTCTCCATGTTTCACCGCTGTTTTCGTGTGTTGTTTGCGAGTTTGAACGTAGTTTAGATGTTTAGGGACCAAGCGCTGACCGAGGCCCGCCGACGCCAAAAAAAAAATCCTTGGAACCTTGACCGCTCCGTCGCTCCGTCGGGTGGGACTCTAGCTCTATCAGGAGCTCCAATGACATCGACCGTCATCGTAAGAACCACAGTCGACGCCTCCGCAGGTGACTTCTCCTCGTCCTTTATCTTCGTGCTTCCTGGTTGGTGGGCGGCTCGCCCCCAGCAGACAGCAGCCGATGCACTGTTGCTCGGATAGCTCACTGCTGGGTTCCGGTGTGATGGATTTTTTGGACTTTAGTGTGCACAGCCGCAACGGAACGGGTTTAAGGGGGTCGCTTGTTGTCCGACAGGACTAGAACGATGCCGGAGTCTTTGAGTTAGATTCCACCATTTTCCCGGGTAATCTGGAGCGACGGCTTCTTTCTAGTCCTGCGCAGCTGCGGAGTCATACCGTAGTAAGGTAGGGAACTGAACGGCTTTAGCCGGCAAAGTCTGCTGGCCGCAGTTCTTACTCACTTTGGTCCCTGAGCCCGTTTCACCGTTGTGTTGTTTGTTTATGTTCTTTCGAGGTTTAGTTAGGGACTGAGTGCCGCAGCCGCGGCTGACGAAGCCCGCTCAAGCCAAAAAAAGCTGAATATGATGGTTTCAAGTTTTGATGATTTGCAGTCTTGCAAGCTGCATTGTCTTGTTGCTTCGACATGAGTTATTTGGGTGAACGTAGATTGGAGACAAAGCTTTCCCGTGTCCACGTGCCGAAAGAGCACAGCGAGAAACAAGCCTGGGAAGATGTGATGATTTTGAGAAAAGTTGCAATGTCCGTTGTCTGTGGTTGGAACCGTTTTGAATAACATGCAGCAAGACACAGCTCCGGTATTTGTTGCACAAATGTGGCAGCTGATGTCACAAAGCATGCTGACTGATTGGATGTTGGATTGTGCGTGCTTGCTCCTGTGCCACGAACAGCTTTTGTTAGTCTGTCACGTTTGTTGGGGACGACAAACAGATGTGTTGTGAGCGTAATCATCGTAATCGTTGAAGGTAGTGGGTAGCACAGTTCGCATGGTTGTTACCACCGACATTTCCTGCATTTTTGCATTTCTCCAATCTGTGTCGACCAGGGCGACTGTAGCTGCAACCGTAGTTCCTGCACCGCTCGCACATTTCTTTCCATGAACAAGTTACCATAATTCAGTCTGTCAATACACTGTCCTGAATTTTTTCTCGATCGGGCAATGGCCTGACATTGCCGCCCAGCAGTGCCGACATGGTGGTTGGCGTTAACGGCGTAAAGCATCTCGGCTGCTGTTATTGTGCTCAAGTGAATAGTCGCTGTTTCGTTTGATGTACCGTATATCAATCGTATTCTTCAGTGATGAGGGGTTTCTTGACACAAGGGATCGTCCACATCGCTTTCCCGTTTGCAAGGTTGCCAAGATTCAGCACGATATGTTGAGGAGCCCAATTGGTGAGTTGCTTGGCTATCCATTTTCGCATAGGTTTGGTCAGATACCTTTTTAGCTAGACTGTCATATCGGTTTGTCCCTGCAGGCACGCTCCTTGCTTCCCGTCAAGTTTTATCCATTTGCCTGGAGCTTTCAGCCAGATCGTCAACACACTGCTACAACGCAGGCGCTTGGATGCAGAACTGGAGGGCATTTCTGCCGTCGAACGAAATTTTTCTGACAAGAAGGGGTTTTCTAAAGAGCACATGTGTGGCCGAAACTCGTGAACGTCTCTCTGCTTGATTTCGGCGACATTGCGGATTCTGAGCCACCCCGTGAAAATAACTTCCCGGGCGAGAGATCCCCGACCATTCAAACAACCTGTGGCGATACTCTGCTGCTCCTAAGGACTGGTGTGGGAAGCCGCTCCACAAATCCTGCCGGTCACTGAATGCATATGCTTCAAAGCTGCTTTGACGCAGATTCGGATTGTGAACTCATCTATTTGGCTTTCATTCCCGCGAGCTGAGGCTTCCAGGGCTGCTTGTTCCATGGTCACGCGAAGGGCAAGACTTCTTTTTCCTTGCAGATGTGGGAACTGTGCAATGACGTGGTCTGAGTTTCTCGAGGAGTGATGGTACTGCCCAGAAACTCTGGCCTTCCCATAGCCTTTCGAACGGAGCAGAGGTGCCGATGCATGGTCAGCGCAGTGTCGTCTCGACCTTTGGTATCTTTACGAAATGCACGTGTGACCTCCTTACCAGATCGGATTGCTTGTATGAGCACGGGAGCCTGCACAAGACAGTGCAAGGCTGTACGCAAAGGTTGCATTGTTAGACCTGGTCAGGGGTCAAGGGCAAGGTCCGTCCGGCTCAGGCTTGTCAGATCAGACTATCGACACCTCGTTGTGCTTGGTGCGTCTTTGCGTCCCGTATCGTCTTCACCCGGCTTTTCGCGCAGCCGATTGAAACAGGCAGGTTTAAGGAGCTGATGTCCACAGGATGTCGTTTTGTGACATAGTTCTCAGTGTTGCGACTTCTGCACGATTCCTCTTGAGCCAGTAGTTGTACTACCTGTACCTGTGTCGATCCACAGAGTCGTCTGGCAAGCAAGCTCTTGCATTTGCCGTCCCCTTCCTACCCGATGGGGTCGAGTAGTCTCGTGATGCACGCTCAGCAAAGGTGGACCGCGACGTTTTACGGTTTGGGGGGCCGTCGCCAAATGTCAGATTCTAGAGTAAGATCGGCAATGCAGGTCCATAAGCTCCAAACTGAATCTGGAAGGACATTGCCATTACAAAAGGCCCGGCTGTTTTATATAGGACCCTGCAAGCCCTGCCGGTAACAAAATGCGCACGTGGTACACGAGGCCTTACTCTCCGGGTCCGGAGAACTATGAGAACTGGCAAGAACACGTCGTCGAGCTGCTTGTAAGTTGCCAAGGAACTGATGGCCTCAGAGTCACCGTCTTGAGCTTCAGCACACTTCTTTCTGCTGACGCAGCTCTTTGGAGCATTGGTGGAATCATTCAGATTCATCACGGCTGTGTCTGTCAAGAGACTTGATGTTGAGCATCCGAGAGACCGTGCTGACTGTTTTTCCACGCGGTTAGCCAGTGCTTGCCCTAAATCAAGAGCTGACCGGGCCTGTGCGACGTAGAGTTCGGGATGCCCGAGCCCGTGTGGCAGTCTTCGGTTTGTTTGCCGTTCGTGCAGCCGAAGACCTCCTGTTGCATTCTTGCTTTGTCCGACTGTCCGCTAAATACGTAGTCATGGTAGGATCGTGAAGGCTGGAGGTGAGGCTCCTATGCGAGCTGCGACACTCCATAGCAAGCCCTCCGTGCCCTAGCACTGACTATCGACGAGGCAAAACCCAGCGAGGCATTGGAGCTAACGCGACGCAGAGGGATCTACTTCTTGGTACGGGCAGACTCATTCAGTTGGATTCTGAACTGCACTAGTTCGATGCTGTTGTGCAGCTCGATTAACGGAAGGAGGGTGCATTCGATGGATCCCTTGTGGCCTTCGCTTCACAAACCAGGCAAGTGATCCCCCCGAGTATGCTCCAAGATGTCGATGCAGACTGCAAGCTTGTCGAGCACCAGCCTTACCCGCCCAGGCCCTAAGTTCCACCTCGTCACAGCCCAAGCTGACGACCCATTAAACGTGGAGTTGCGTGTGCCAGCATAACTGCTGGTAAGCCCGTGCAGTCTGATGACATCCGAGCGGCCGCGGCTGTGCGTTTGTGCAGGGCAGTTGCACCGCCCTGTCGTCACAATCATGACATGCTCTTAGGCCATCTGATGTCACTCCAATCACTTCAGAGCATCGTCCTTGCGCAGTCGATCTGGGTCATGATGCGACCAAGTCGCTCGATGACTTGGAATAATGTTTGCCAGCAGATGCTGAAGCATGTTACGAACACATCTGGGACACGGTTGCCCCTTGTTAAGTCCTTGCGATGCGTTAATATGCGTACGATGGCAGTCCTGCCATTCAATGCACGGACCCCCAAGCTCGAAGGCTGCCTGAAGCCTCACATGACTTTGCATCGCAGCTTCGCTTGATTCCCCGAATGCGGCCACTCCAAGTTTTGGGGTCACTCTCCAAACTCTCCACATTGCCAGGTTGGCAGGCCGGTCGGACCCATGCACGACAGCTCTGCCGAATGCCTTTGAAGCGATGACACACACTTGAGGCACACCAGGCCGCTGAAAGAACCAGTCTCAGCAGCCTCAGAAAGCTTTGGCTCTTTTCTGTGGGAGTGCCCCTGCCCACATGGCACACAGCGGCGAAGTCGCCGACTGTGCAGCGAAGGCTTAGAACGACTTTTTCGGAAGAGCCCGACCCAGGGGGCCCAGGAGGCCCAGGCCCCGAGACGCGACAGACTTTCCCTTGAAAGCTTTTCCGAGCCCTGAAAGTCTGGAAGGCAAAGCGACTTCGCTGCTGTTGCCTCTTGGAGTTCGGTGTGTCCTCTGTGACACAGGCATACAATGTGCCCGCGACTGCACACCTGGAGGCTTAAAAGCCCTACCACGCTGGCCTTCCCATTGCTGGCACCTGGATCTAGTCTTTAGAATACCGGGGGCTGTAAAGCCGGGCTCTATGAAAGCCACGGGTTGCAAGCAGATGTGCGAACGACTTGCAGATCTTGTTCTGGAGTGGTCTGGGCCGTTGCAGCAAGCCCTGCTGCCATCCACTGCACTTTAACAAACCACTTCAGGAGGAATTCGTGCTTGTAATTTTGCCAGCACATTCGTTTGGACTCGAGCGCATGTCTAGCGTGCACCTTCGCTGAAAAATGCTGATCATGCATTCATCAGTGTCCCACCTCGTGGCCTTGATTGCGCTGATCTCTTGACTTCGCCGGAGACGGTGCGCAGTGCCTGAAGCCTGCGCTGTACAGTCACGAAGCAGTGTCCGTTCGGTGTCATCTATTGGCTGGTTCGCTTCAACCCTCATGCTTGTCACATAGGCACAATGCATGTGCGGCTGCAGTTTTGGCAGGCAACGAGCTCAGGAGTTTGTTTTCGTTTTGCCAGCTCCTGCAAGTGCTGCATGCTCCTCTGAAGGTTGAGCTGACTTAGCATGTAAGACGGGCCCCTCAGGGTGCTCCAAGTGTGCTAGGCTCCATCTGTAGGGGTGTCGACTCCGGCCACCAGGAGGAGCTATGCGTGACTGAAGACATGGGGGCCTCCTCGCAGCAGCCAGGAAGCTGATTAAGAAGAGGACCTCTCCAGGCATCTTCAGAGTAGATTACATTCAATACAGTCAATGCAGTGCTTGCCCGCTGGCTAGCTAGATGTCTCTTCATCCTTGAGTATTGTTCTGCCTACCCGGCAAGCGTTGCGCAGGCCATCCTGATATCGAGCAGACCATGCTCAAACCAGTGCATGTTGCATCCGTGAGAATCAGCTTGTGGGCTGTGGTCACAGCAGCATAGCGAGCAAGACAAGTTGGTTGGAAAGCCACAGGCTTGATAGCACCCACGTGGGGCGGGGGCATTGGCAGCCTTCCTCAGACAGTGCCTCTGACTACAGCCTTTTCTCTTTTTATCTTGCCGATGAGTTGAAAGCTCAGGCTCAGAGTCGGAGCTGCTGCCTTTCCAGGTCGACCCACCCTTCCTTGATGTCACGACCTGCCTCTGCCTCAGCTGAAGACACGACCTTTCTTGCGTGGGCCACGAGTCTCCCTGGAGCCAGGCTCCTGGGCAGTTTCAGTTTTTGATTTGGATCCATTCTCAAGTTTTCGATCTGGCAGACCAGCTCCTGCAAAACAAATGTGGTGCTGGGAGGCGCATGTGTCGAACGCATTGAATCACAGGGCTAATACCGCATGTCAATGATTAAGATTTCCTCTGCTGCGGAACGCGAGAGGCCTTTAGATCTGTCTTTTAATTCAACGAAACTAAAATGCTGCGGATGTGCAGCTGCTGTTTTGGTTGTCTTGAGCTGAGGAGCCGATTTTTGCTCGTTTCGAAAGGTGGTCGATATGCGGCGCACTTGTCAGCACGAGTGCATCTTGGTGTCGCCAGATTAGACTCGCATTGCCCCATGCTGCGAGAGCCAATCCGTTGAGGGGACGGGTGACAAGCCCCGTGCCAGTCCGCAGCGTGACCGAAGAGGTGAGCATCTTTTCCACAACATCGAGGCTCTTGAGGAAGAAGGCACCAGCCCAGGATCGCAGTGTCTGCTCACTCGCCACCTACTCGTAGCTGTCACTTGCATCACGCGAGTAGTTGCTCAGGTCCCAAAGCTTCTGCGGATGCTTCCAGGGTTGTCTTGCTGTTTAAGCTGCAGCGGCCGTGTGTGGCACTTTGAGAGCTAGCTTACTGACCACAAGCAAAACGCACAGAGTTGGATGGCCAAGCGCAAGCTTGATAGCTTAGAGAAAGCAAGGCGTGAGTGGCAGTCGTACCTGTCAGCAGATCAAAGCATTGTCTCACCACCTGCCGACAAGACGTGAGACCAAGTGTCCATTGACTCGAGTTGGGAGCCCTGCACACATGGCAATGGCAACACGACGCAGTGCTTGTGTTTCTGCTATCTTTGCTTCCGTGGAGCTGCGCACTTTGTTGTCAAGCGTTGCATGCCGGCGGAGAGCATCGCGCACGATTGGCATGCACAGCACCTTCTGCACAAGAGAAGTTGAAGGAATTCGACCGATGTGTGAGCATGCTGCTAGCACTGCTAGCATCCAGCATCCAAGGATTTGACAAAAGTCACCTGGAATGTCGAGTGATCGTGGACAAGAGCTTGCTTGTGCACCTCCCCAGTCTTCTTGGTCACCACACTGAAGGAGCCCTGCCAATGGCAGCTGCAAGGCCTGTCATTATGCACACGCATGCACGGAGCATCTTGTCGCGCTCCTGCCCATTAAGCCGCGATCCAAGCACCCTGTCACGTCAGAGACCTAGAGAACGACAAGCGAATGGCTTGATGTAGCTGCATCGCATCAAAGGTCCGGCGCGAGCAGTAGATCCATAGGCGGTATGGTATTTCATTGATTGAGCACCTGACTTGTTCAGACATGTTCAGACTCCCCTATTCAGGAACCATGGCATAGTATTGTTTCCTACGGACATGGCCTCAAGAGCCACTGAGGCACTGAGGACAAAGCCACACTTCACGGATGTTCAAGGTAGTGGTCGGCTCGGGACGATGCTATCTTGTCTAGCTTCACCTGTGCGCCAACCCCAACTTCCTTCCGTCATCGCCCGCTGCCTTGCAGACGCTGCGTTAAGTTCTCACGTTCAGTGACTCAGCGACCCGCGCTTCGTAGAGGTGTCCATTTCCTCCTCCTCTTGCAACCTGGGATTGCCGCCTCAATGACCGAGCGCTTGCCAAGTCCAGTGCTTCTTCCGTCCCAAACTCAGACGTGGCGTCCCTTTAGACATCGTAGACCTCAGGCTAAAGGCGTAAACTTGTGTCAAAACATGGTTGGAGTCCTATGCACATCCAGATCGAAGTTTTAGAACTGGCAGACAGAGCCCGGCAAATCTCGCACAAGGAAAAAGGGGAAGGGTGCATGAGCGTGTCGCTCCTGCCGCGGGGCTTCTGCCCGTGCACAGCGGCTCTCCTGGCAAGCTTGGAGCTCAAAAGATGGTTCCTGTGCTGCCAACTTTTGTTGGCTCCGACTAGCCGTGCTCCGGTGAGCGCAAGGCACGGGACGGCGGATCCTCATGGCACCACAGTTTCCGTCCGCAGAGTGACTGAAGAGGTGGTCACCTGAAGGGAGACCTGAGCATCTGTTCCACAAATTGGAGGCTCTTGAGGAAGAAGGCACCAGCCGAGGATCGTAGTGTCTGCTCAATCGTCACTTACTCGTAGCTGTCACTTCCGTCACGCGAGAAGTTGCTCAGGTCCCAACACTTCTGCGGATGCTTGCAGGGTTGTCCCCTGCCGTTTAAGCTGCAGCGGCCGTGTGTGGCGCTTTGAGAGCTAGCCTACTGACCGCAAGCAAAACCCACATATTTGGATGCCAAGCGCAAGCTTGATAGCTTAGAGATAGCAAGGCGTGAGTGGCAGTCGTACATGTCAGCAGATCAAAGCATTGTCTCACCACCTGCCGACAAGACGTGAGACCAAGTGTCCATTGACTCGAGTTGGGAGCCCTGCACACATGGCAATGGCAACACGACGCAGTGCTTGTGTTTCTGCTATCTTTGCTTCCGTGGAGCTGTGCACTTTGTTGTCAAGCGTTCCATGCCGGCGGAGAGCATCGCGCACGATTGGCATGCACAGCACCTTCTGCACAAGAGAAGTTGCAGGAATTCGACCGATGTGCGAGCATGCTGCTAGCACTGCTAGCATCCAGCATCCAAGGAGTTGACAAAAGTCACCTGGAATGTCGAGTGATCGTGGACAAGAGCTTGCTTCTGCACCTCCCCAGTCTTCTTGGTCACCACACTGAGGGAGCCCTGCCAATGGCAGCTATTGTCAAGCTGAACACACATGTCCTAACCGTCTCACCCACACTGCAACAGTAGCCAAAAGCGGGAGGATGCGGACCAAGTAGCTGGAGGAAGTGGTAAGGCCTTTGCCGCCGGGGTTGGCCTCTGCAACAGCTTCCTTGGAAGACTCGACATGGCTTCGAGCTTGGCAAGCCAGCGAAGACGGTGTATGCCGTTCTTGCCGTGTAGTCCTCCAACCGACCGGGCTCTGTTGGGGCGTGCTGCGTTGCACATCACGGACCCACTGTCGCTCAAGCCATGCGTTGTTAAGACCGGGCGTCTTGCAGAATGAAGCGGCAAAATCCCCCTGCGCATGGTCCACCCCGTCGTCCTCCATCGTGACTGTGGCCTTGCCCATGATACAGCATTTGGGCCGCAGCTGGCTGATGTGCTTGCTTTGCTTAAGGACCAGACAGCGGCTGGAAAGGATGGCAAGTTTGCAGCACTCACCCCCTACCGGTTTAAGACCCCCACTGCAGCAGTAAGTTGAAAGCTGCAGCCACAGTCGCCTCGGACGATTTCTGCCTGTGCGCCACTGAAGCCCGACCCGGACATGAGTCTTTCCGGTGCATCCAAACTCGAAGCTGTCCGGTCAATTCGCCTGCTTTTCGCACCTTGGCACGGTGAACTGGTGTGCGGCCCTTCGCCGTGGAACCTGGTGCGAGAACATGCCAGTGCCTAGCACTCATCGGCTGAGGTACGTTGAGATTCTTGCGTTGGTTGCGGGTCGTGTGTCGTGGCCATTCTGCACTTTTCGTGGCTCATTCGGCAGAGGACGGAAGCCAAGATGTGCCAAAGAAGCTTTGGCCTGCGGGTGCGTCTGCCCAGCAGCAGGTACGTTGAGATTCTTGCATTGGTTGCGGGTCGGTGTCCCTCTGCACTTTTCCTGGCTCATCCGGAGAGGAGGAAGGTGCTAAAGAAGCTATCCTACGGGTGTGCTGCCCAGCAGCAAATTGATTGACGGCTTCTTCGGGGCGTGTTTCCAGCAGATCTCGGCCACGGAAGCCATTAGCTTCTTCCAGTCCGGTGCTTGCTGCACTGATGCTGCACGCAGGCAGTAAGTGATTGCATTCAACAGAGCCTCTAACCATGGCTGTGCTGATAGGGCACTCTTGGCTTTTGCTGCAAAGTTTTCAGTATGAGGAAAGTGTCATGTCCGTTCTTCGAAGCTCAATACTGTCCATTCAAGCATTGAGGTACGTTGAGATTCTTGCATTGGTTGCGGGTCGGTGTCCCTCTGCACTTTTCCTGGCTCATCCGGAGAGGAGGAAGGTGCTAAAGAAGCTATCCTACGGGTGTGCTGCCCAGCAGCAAATTGATTGACGGCTTCTTCGGGGCGTGTTTCCAGCAGATCTCGGCCACGGAAGCCATTAGCTTCTTCCAGTCCGGTGCTTGCTGCACTGATGCTGCACGCAGGCAGTAAGTGATTGCATTCAACAGAGCCTCTAACCATGGCTGTGCTGATAGGGCACTCTTGGCTTTTGCTGCAAAGTTTTCAGTATGAGGAAAGTGTCATGTCCGTTCTTCGAAGCTCAATACTGTCCATTCAAGCATGCATCGTCACTTGGAGCGAGAGTCCAACAGTTGAGAAGGCTAACGGCTTGTAGTGTCCGTGGTCCACGTGCCGTGAAGCCGCAGGCAGGCTTCCAGAGGGGTGCAATCACCACTGGCTCGCTGCCCAAAGCAGAGCAACGATGATGGAAAGCTCCAATGGGTCCTACAGAGATCCAGAACTTGCTTTTTCGGCTCTGGACAAAAACAGGCACCGCAGTCGCTTGCCCCTGTGCGGCTCCGCTGTGGGCGTTGCCAGGGTTACTCGCACGAAGAGCTGAGTCGGGCGATGGATGCAGATGCTGCGATGATCCCCGCTGACGGCATAGATGGGTACGAAAAGTTACTTAAACTCGGTATACTATTCAAAAACGTTCCGGCGAAAGACGTGTATGTAAAGAGCCGCAGGGTCGGACTGCTGAGAATCTGCTTGAGAGTCAGAAGTGTACAATTTGCAGCGAAGTTGTCGTTTTCGGAAAACAGAGGATGTGTAAGCCTGTGCAAATTGGCAGTAGCCACAGTCGCCTCGGACGATTTCTGCCTATGCGCCACTGCTGAAGCCCGACCCGGACATGAGTCTTTCCGGTGCATCCAAACTCGAAGCTGTCCGGTCAATTCGCCTGCTTTTCGCACCTTGGCACGGTGAACTGGTGTGCAGCCCTTCGCCGTGGAACCTGATGCAAGAACATGCCAGTGCCTAGCACTCATCGGCTGAGGTACGTTGAGATTCTTGCGTTGGTTGCGGGTCGGTGTCCCTCTGCACTTTTCGTGGCTCATTCGGAGAGGAGGAAGGTGCCAAAGAAGCTTTCCTGCGGGTGCGCTGCCCAGCAGCAACTTGATTGACAAAGGCTTCTTCGGGGCGTATTTCCAGCAGATCTCGGACACGCAAACCAGTCCGGTGCTTGCTGCACTGATGCTGCACGCAGGCGGTTAGTGAGTTTATGCAACAGAGCATCTGAGCCTGGCTGTGCTGATAGGGCACTCTTGGCTTTTGCCCCAAACGTTTCACACCAAGCAGGTGCCCTGAAGCTCAGTGACTGACAGCCAACCATGCTTCACTCTATCCGCATGGGCTGTGGCACGTGGAGTTTCTCAAGTCGGTCGCGGGTCTCTCCCACTCTTGGATCATGAGAGGGTGGAGCTGCTCAAGAAGCTACCCCACACGGCTTTTTAGAACGGATCTCGACAAGGAAGCCCTTAGCTTCTTCCAGGCCGGTGCTTGCTAGGCTGATTCTGCATTCTAGGACATCCAAGCATGCTTGGTCACCCGGAACGAGATAGTGAGATTTACTGTCGGATATGATTTCGATGCAAGGACGCGGCGTCAAACCTTGCATAAGAACTCCGTCCCGTCGGGATGGAGCATGTGCCTCTGCCGTGCGAGCCCTCCCTGTTCAAGTAGCCGACGACACAATCTATGGTTAGGAGCCTCTTTAAAGTTCAAGTGCTCGTTGCACGGCTCCGCCACCATGAATTTGCCCCTGCCAACATGCTACGATTCGGCTGTGGCAGCAACTGCTGCGCAGCTGATGCACAAGTGCATAAAGTGCCCTCCACCCAAGAAAGCGGTTGCACACATCCTCTCCGTGCGGGGCTTTCTCTCCTGCAACCTCACACCGCTGCCAGATCAGCGACGGGTGGCTTTGTCAGTCCTTTCTTTGGGAATTCGGTCACACATGTCCGCTCTGCAACTGGGGAGAGTGGTGGCTCGGGAAGGCGCAAAAGCCTTCGTGCAGTAGTTCCCGTCGCTAGGCTTCTCAGCAGGCTTCTCAAAGGGGTCTCCAGGAGCTGCCAAGTCTTTGCGGCAAGCGTCCTGAGCAAACACCTCACTTCACTTCGCGGCGCCTGATCACGCCAGTTCACACCGGTGGTGGACTGAATCGGACTGCTTGTGGCCCATCCTGGGTTCCGCGCCGTGATGGCCTTCACATAATCTGCACAGAGTGCCGTGCCACACTGCTCCACGTTTGTGAGCGTGTTCGGTCTGCAAGTGGTTTTGGAGTCGCTGTCCATCCGCTGTCAACAGCCTTCACCACGTTTTGGTGTAGGCTACGAGTATCTTCCGGGGAGACTTTGTCTCTGGGAGACCTGGCGCTCTTGGGCGAGTGGATGTGCTTGGTGCCGAGAGCAATTCCCGGAGCGTAGCCCACCCTCCACACCTTCAGCGACTGATGCTACGCCGTTTGCTGATGCTGCGATCCCCGAATAAGAGCTGAATCTCTTGCATGTGAAGTTGCCAACACTGTTGAACAAAGGGGCATTGGCTAGCAAAGGATTCTCGTTGAAGCATTTCAGCAGTCCAGCCCACGACCTTTCCTGAACCTTCGGCAGAGCTGCTGCGCCAAGCATCCTCGCACTCATGCCCTTTGTTTCCGGAAGCGGAGGAGGAGGTTACTGCTTGCTGGTCGCAGCTGCACCTGCCACTGCAACACCCACCACATGAGTCATCTCAGTTATCCCATTTCTCACAAAGTGCTGGAAGCAGGTCCGCCAGATGGCAGCGTGTGCTTTCGCTTCTAAGTGTTGGGAGCACATGATGGCGAAAGCACCGGTGAGGCGCAGAGTTTGAGCTCAAGGAGAAGGAGAAGACCAAGGTCTACGGCTGCTCCCGGCTCCCCCCCAGGTTTCCCCAAGACTTGACGACAAGGGTAAGGGCATGGGCCACCCCGTTGCTGAAAAACCTTCCTTTCGCAGTGGCTCTGCCAGGATCTTACTTTGTGCCCCGCATCTGTCGTGCCCGGTGGCAACTACCGCTGTCGTCCACAGCCACTCATCGTGCAGTGCCAGTAAACGTGAGGCTATTGTCCGTCTACAAAGCCTCCCTGCGAGAGTGGGTGTTGTGCCTACGCTTCTCACCCTGGGCAGTTTGCCAGGCTCCGCCGTCTTCGGAAGCTTCGCGTCTTTGCGGTTGTGCAGGTTGCCCGAGGTTACAGGTGCAGCTCCAGGTGCAGCGCTTTTGCAAGGCTCAGCCTCTGCTTCTGCCTGGAGCCATTCGCTTTCGCTGCCAAAGCTTGCCAAGAGCTGGAGGCCCGTAGGGCTTGCAGGGCCTGTCATTCGCTCGGCCGTGTCTGCACTACACTCGGTGTCCTCGGTGCCCACGGCCCCCACACCCCGAGTCTTCCTGCTTGCTGCCTGGCTGAAGGCTCTGCTCGCAGCGAAGGGCTTGCCTTTCTTCGGTCGCGTGGTTTTGACCAGGCCAAGAGAGTAGACTTGCCAGTTACACCACGAATTGCGGCTGCACGGAACGGAAGCCTGATGGCAAGAGCTCCGAGAGCTTGACGGCACCGGCACAAGGACTGATAGGTTTCGTCTGAGCATTGCATCCCCTGTGTCACAGTTTGCTGCATGCTGCGCTAGCAGTCCGGTTCAAGCCAGAGCCTTGTTCCACCGTGGCGCGGCCGCTGGAGCTGCGCGATGAGTGCAAGAGCGTGACGGTCACTCAGGGGCCGTGCAACGAGTAGTGCCTTGCAGCCTGGGGCAACTTTTAGCTTTATCTCTCAGTTCACACGAGGTTGGCAAGCTCGTTGCCCTTGCAGCCTGACGGCCGGGACTGTACGTCAAAGGAGGGCACCCAAGCTGCGCCCCTTGCGAGTCGAATAATTCTAGCTCCTTGCAGTCACAGCATGTGCAGCTGCCATATGCCATGCAAGGGACTGGCGTCCTAGTGCTCGGGAGCCACAGACGGGTCTTGGTTGCGTCTTTTGCTTGCGCACGCCATCGCCCGAGTTTCAAACAGCTGCAATGGTTTTAGTCCGGGAGTTTAAACTTTCCGGTTGGGACAGCGGGCTGTGAGCGTGGTTCATTGCAACATGTGCGCGACCCCCACCATCCCTTCAATGTCTCGCTGGCCAAGGACTCTGTACTCAAGTCGTCATGCGGCAAACAGTTTGAAGCGGGTATGATCACTAGCATAGCATCGGGGCAGCAAGGAAGGAGGCCATCGTCCGCAGCGCCAAACCTCGCTCTGAAAGCGACATACATGCAAGGGCAGCCTGGCACAGTTGCTTGACTGCCCCAGCAGTTGCGATGCAGAGATGACTTCAGATGCCTTCCTTCTTTGGTATGGAGTTCGATGGAAAGGCACGGAAAGCCCCCATACAAAGGCGTCTGCATAATTGCATAACACACCGTCCCTTTGGATTTGAGGCGAGGCTTTCGAAGCACTGCACCCCGAGGTGCACTGAATGCTGGAAACGTGGTGTGTGCCCGTTCGCCGTGCATCGCCATGCTCTTGCCATGAGCAGCCTTAGCTCCATGGCCCAGCGGATTCAGCGGGTGCTGGCAGGTGCGGGCCGCGCGGGTCTTGCATACGTCAGCGACACGGCGCTTCTGCGGGTGTCGGCGCGGCCGACGTGACGGTACGGCACCCTTGCGTGTTTGTAGCCGCCCGGGTGGAAGCAAAGGCTAGCATACAAATGCCAGTCTGTCTCCGGACCTCGCAGGGTGCGAGAATACGAGAAGCAGAAGCGAGCTTTGTTTCCAGCGAGCATTGCTCCGCGAGTGTGTGCAGCCGCCCTTGCCGGCGAAGCTTTGTTGAGTTTGGCAGCTTGCAGTCGTTGCAGTCGCAAGGCTGCCTTGACACGTCCCTCGTCGCGCCCGTCGCGCACTCCTCGTCGCCCACCCCGGCGAGACGCTCACTGCCGCTGGTGACGTCTGCAGTTGCGTACGGTTTCAAGCTCATTGGCGGTCCCACCACTTCGTGCATGTGCAGGCAGCACTGAATGACAATGTGTCTCTTCCAGTGGAGCGGAGCAGAGCCACCCCCCTCACTGTTCTGCCTTCTGCAGAAGAGGTGTTTATAGGGGTTATTTGGGTTGCTGCATGTCTAGACGAAGTAGACTGCGACACTGAAATGAGGCACACTCGATTTACGACTCTGCAGGCCTGCAGAGTCAGTTTAATGTCTCGGCGTCTGTCCAGAAAGTGCCCAGGACGCCTACCACCGACGGTGTATGCGGTATTGTGGCCAGGAAGCTCCAAGCCCAAGGCGGCGCAAAGTGCCAGTGCCACGACAGGCAGCACAGGGTCATAGTTGCAGGGACCGAGCAGCGCGAACTAGGGGCTGACACGGTGCTCTGATATTCATATAACAGGGGGACCCGGGCCAACGAGGATGAGATCGCTCGGACCAATTTGCAAGCTCATTTTGGAGCCTCAGCCGGCATCTCCGGCATCTTCTGCGTCTCGCATCTCAAATCCCATCGGCTGTGCCCGACACCGCATGGTAGCGCTCTCAGACGATCTTTGCCATTGCATTGGCTCAAGAACCCATCGACCAGTTCTGTTCCAGTCTAGATGCAGAGGCGTTTTCAAAGGAGGGATCTGATCGGAAGGCAGCCTTCGATGTCCAGCTCTGGCTCCGTGCACCTTTGCTGAGGTTGCTAGTGTCGCGAGAGTCCTTTCCCATAGTTTCAATCTAGGTCTTGTCGGTTTAGCTTTGGAACCCTAACAGTGGCACACGCGCTGCTTCGTGGCCCACTGCCACAAGCCAGCTGCCGGGAAATTTTGCTTCTTGGACGGTGCACCAGGCGTGGTCAAGCGGTACATGTCGGCTTCCAGCTGCAAGCGCCGCAAGCGCTGCAAGCCTTGCAACCTGTGCAAGGCTTCAGGCATTGAGTCGGATGCACTTACGTCCTTGGTGTCTCACCAGTGGCTCGCACTCGGATGTGCCGCGCCGTGCATGTGTGGACACAGGCATCCTTTCGAACCTCATTGCCACAAGCAGGTTCGTTTCCCCCCGCCTCTGACCTTTAGGAGCCCATAGATGCAAGGTGACCCTGTCGAGCCGTCAGGCTCGCTGTGGTCGTCTAGGCAGGCTTGGAATGGGGCCGGTGCAGCATCCCAAAATGATCCCAAACTGTACCTATGCACACTCTGCTTAAGTTTAAACACGCAGAGAGTCGCGGAGACATGCGCCGGCATCAGCCCAAAACCGTCTACTGTCTGCCATCCAGCACTGGACGTCCAGTAGTGCTCCCTTGCGTGGCCTGCACGCCATGTCTGCTCCCAACTCGGGGTGTGGTGGCAGTGACGACGGCACGAGAGGCACCTCAACGTTGCTCAGGGGCTTCATCAGTACAAATTGCACAAAGCTGTGCCCAGTGTGGCTTTATGGTGACTCTCGCCGAGTCGTGGTCGCTATGTTATGGGTCTGCTTCCCGTCGCCCGCCTCTAGCACTGTCTTGAGGTTCATAAAGGCTCCTCCTGCATGGGCACTGCTCGAAGGCAACCAAAGGGTCGGGCAACTGCTGAAGTCCCTCGCCTTCGGGGCACCAGGGGAGCAGGTGCTCTGCCCAAACGTAGCCATGGCGCGAGCGTCCATTGAGTCCTTCGCTCGGTCGGTGACTGCAGACTCTAGGTACAGGTGAGAACGAGTTGCCTTCGCTCTCCATCTCCTCAGCATCCTCTAGACGCATCTACCCCCATCTAGCCGCATCGAGCCTAGCTTGCCCTTCATCTTTTGGCGTTCAGAGCGTACGGCGGGCGACCATGCAAGCGACCTGCAAGTGCCGCCTCTCTGGGCCGGCGGGCCTGGCCAGCCTGGCGGTGTCTGGGCCCGCCAGTCTCAGCTCGGATAACATGTTGAGCCAAGGCCTTTCGTTCAGGCCTCAGGCTCGCAGGTGCTCGCAGTGCTCGCAGTGCTCGCAGTGCTCGCAGTGCACGCAGCGCGCAGTGCTTGCACTGGTGGCAAAGTGTGGCCCTTGCAAGCCTTCGCGCCTTCGTGCTGCAAGCATCGCCAAGGCAGAGGCAGCCTCTGCACTTCCAAACTGTTCTGTGCAGAATCAGGTTCCGCAGATTCCGCAGACTGCAGCTCGTGCAAGCTGGGATGCGCAGTGATGACGCTCTGCAGAGTGGGGGGGAGGAGAGGCCGAGGCTGGCCAGTAGTGGCCACGTAGCCCGGCGAAAGCATCTAAAGCAGCAGCTTAGCAGCTTAGCAGCTCCGTTTCTTTAAGCTTGGAAGCCTGGAGGCGAAGCCCGGAAAGTGGGTTTAGGAATCTCCGTGCCCAAGCCTTCTTTGCAGGGTGAAGGCGGCGTTGCCGTTGTCGCCGTTGTCGCCGTTGTCGCCGTCTTGCAGCCACTTGAGTTTGACAGTCCGCGTTTTGCTGCTGCAGTCCATTCGGGCCGTGCCGCCGACGGATCGATGTCGCTGCCACTGGGCTCCTCGGGGCTCCGTGAAGGTCACGCAGTGTCAGAGACTCCGGCCCGAGGCACTCCTTTGCTGTCGCTTGCACCTAGACCGCTCCCGGATCAATCTCAAGGTGGAGTGTGAGAAGCTGAGCAGCCAGGCCTGCAACCAAGACGTTTCCTAATTCTTCCGTCCACTGCCCAGTTCTGGTGTGGCCTTCTGGCAGCTTACCGCCAGCCGGGTTGCAAGCGGAAGCGACGACTTTGACAGAGCCTTGCTTTCAGCGCTGCACAAGTTTCTCTGGCTTGCTATCCTATTAGCATATGAAGGCTTGTTCCTGTTCCCAAGTTGCTCACTCAAGCGTATGCCTAGAGCTTCCGCGACATGTGCACGGCCTCAGCTGGCACGCTTCTTGCAAGGATGTAATTGATGGCCATACCTTAAGAGGCCTCCGGCCAGTGTGGGGATCTGTTGTTGGCGCACAGGCTTGGCGTGCTCAGTGATGCTCCAACTAACAGACGACTGTGGGGCTGTCACAGGTCGCAAGCTATGGCCACGAGACTGCAATGACCACTTGTCGGTTCTGTCAGAAGCTTCTTGATTTGACACAGGCCACAACATCGTAGCATGACTCGCAAACATGTTCCTAGTCCAAGGTGTTGAGGTTCGCCGGATTCCGTCTGTGCGATTTCTCTGTAAGGTCCCAGCTCAGCTGGAAAGAGTGATTCCGAGCCTCTTCAACGTTCGAACTTGACTTCGGTGCCGGGCATCGGCACTTTGGTGACAGTCAAAGTCGGGGGACGCTGACTAAAGCATCCAGTGCAAGCGGTAATGTCGTTGGCACTGGCGTCGGCCTCTCCAAATCCGCAGTCTGCAACCTTGACATTGCAGGGAGTTTGCAACGGCAACCCAGACGGCGTTTATCGGTCTCGCTCGCAAAGGTCCTGCAGTGTAGCCTTCCAACGGATAAGGCTCTTTTGTCGCGGGCTGGCATGCATATCGTGGATCCGTTGTCGTTCAGGTTGTTGGCTTGTAAGACCGGGATATGTCACTTGAGCATGAAGCGTGATTGCATACAAGGGTGACGGTGGTCCAAGGACCCAAGGCCACACCGGTGACATGGCCCTTTTGTCGCGTGCTGGCTTGCACATTGCGGATCCGCTTTTGCTCAGGCTTCTCGTTGGGAAGACCTGGATCGGCACTTTGTGACAGTCAAAGTCGGGGGACGCTGACTAAAGCATCCAGTGCAAGCGGTAAGGTCGTTGGCACTGGCGTCGGCCTCTCCAAATCCGCAGTCTGCAACCTTGACATTGCAGGGAGTTTGCAACGGCAACCCAGACGGCGTTTATCGGTCTCGCTCGCAAAGGTCCTGCAGTGTAGCCTTCCAACGGATAAGGCTCTTTTGTCGCGGGCTGGCATGCATATCGTGGATCCGCTGTCGTTCAGGTTGTTGGCTTGTAAGAGCGGGATATGTCGCTTGAGCATGAAGCGTGATTGCATACAAGGGTGACGGTGGTCCAAGGACCCAAGGCCACACCGGTGACGTCTGCACGGCCTCAGCTAGCACGTTTCTTGCAAGGATGTAAGTGATGGCCATACCTTAAGAGGCCTCCGGGCAGTGTGGGGATCTGTTGTTGGCGCACAGGCTTGGCGTGCTCAGTGATGCTCCAACTAACTGAGGACTGTGGGGCTGTCACAGGTCGCAAGCTATGGCCACGAGACTGCAATGACCACTTGTCGGTTCTGTCAGAAGCTTCTTGATTTGGCATAGGCCTCAACATCGTAGCATGACTCGCAAACATGTTCCTAGTCCAAGGTGTTGAGGTTCGCCGGATTCCGTCTGTGCGATTTCTCTGTAAGGGCCCAGCTCAGCTGGAAAGAGTGATTCCGAGCTTCTTCAACGTTCGAACTTGACTTCGGTGCCGGGCATCGGCACTTTCCTGAAAGTCAAAGTCGGGGGACGCTGACGAAAGCATCCAGTGCAAGCGGTAAGGTCGTTGTCACTGGCGTCGGCCTCTCCAAATCCGCAGTCTGCAACCTTGACATTGCTGGGAGTTTGCAACGGCAACCCAGACGGCGTTTATCGGTCTCGCTGGCAAAGGTCCTGCAGTGTAGCCTTCCAACGGATAGGGCTCTTTTGTCGCGGGCTGGCATGCACATCATGGATCCGCTGTCGTTCAGGTTGTTGGCTTGTAAGACCGGGATTTGTCGCCGCATGAAGCGTCATTGGATACAAGGGTGATGGTGATCTGTAGCGCCGAGCAAGTGCCTTCCGCTCCCAATAACGTATGGGTACGTCAACGGCGACTGAGTAGCTTGACCTGGAAATCGGCAGGGGCGTTGCAGACCGCCAATTGCAGACAAGCACCTCCTGCAGCACATGATGCAGTTGTTGACATGCGTGGCAGAGGACATCTTGGACCGACCGCTGTTGCTGGGCTTCTCTTCGGATGCTCTACGAGGTTGATTCATGGCTTAGAGCTTGTGAAAGGTTCCGAGTGCCTCGTCCGTTCCCGGCAACTCTGTAAGCAAGTTCAGCTTGGAAGGCTGGAGCGGTTCAGGTTTGCTGTTCATCTGTTTCGATTTGTGAGAAAGCTGGGGGCAGCAAACAAATGCACGTCTCCCCCACACTTCTCGCGCTCTCTAGCAGATGCAGGTGGGAAAACTAGCTGTAGTAGCATGGAATTGCTACGACCGAGACGGGGTGCACGGAGCGGTTGCAGACTGCAGCTTGCAGACAAGCACCGCCTGCAGCACATGATACGGTTGTGTTGACATGCGTGGCAGAGGACTTCTTGCACCGACCTCTGTCTCTCGGGATGTTCCGCGAGGTTGAATGGCCTAGAGCTTGACAAAGGTTCCGAGTGCCTCGTCCATGCCCGGCAACTCTTTAAGCAAGTTGGGCCTCGAATGCTGGAGCGGTTCAGGTCCTGTCGGTTTTCAGAAGGCTGGGGGCCAAAATGCATTTCTCCCCTACACTTCTCGTGGTCTCTAGCAGATGCAGGTGGGAAAGATAGCTGCAGTAGCAAGGAATTGTTACGATCGAGAAGGGGTGAACCAGTGAATGCTGCTTGTGGGACCGACACTACGCTTTTGGGATGTGACCGAATCTCGTGCCAGCCTCGGGGTAGAGTCTGGTAGAGGTGCCCACCAGAGACGCACAGGTTCCGTACCCCTGGCAGCCCCAACAAGCGAGAAGGCTGGGGGCAGCAAACAAATGCAGGTCTCCCCCACACTTCTCATGCTCTCTAGCAGATGCAGATGGGAAAGCAAGCTGCAGTAGCAAAGACTTGTTGCAAACGAGAAGGGGTGCACCAGGGAATGTTGCTTGTGGAACCGACACCCCGCTAACGGAGTGTAACCGAATCTCATTCGACCCTCGGGGTAGATCGATAGAGATGCGTGCCAGGGACATGCAGGTTCCATGCCCCTGTCAGCCACAGCAAGTAGGCAAGCAAGACTCATCCCGGTTTTGCTCGGCGTTTTTGCTCGGCCGGCCACCTGTTGAAAACAACGGAAGCGGTAGGTCGTATGCCCGACAAGTGTGTGCGAGCGTTGTGATCTACTTCTTGCTTGCTGGTTGGAAGTGTTGCGGTCTCGGAGCCCAGTAGTGAATCAAAAGCCCTCTTGACAGTCAGTTTACGTTTTTTCGATGCAGTGCCCTGTTGCAGAATGCTGCTTTGGCGCAAGTGCTGTCATGAGGGTTGCGTGTCGAGTTGTTTGCGCCGCAACTGTAGCCAGCTCTGAGCGAGACTCAGGCCAGTGCTTCCGGCTTGTCTTGCACAGGGTCTGAGTTCTGCCACGAGTACTTCGTCCTGGTATGCACAATGGCTCGTGCAATGCTCCGGCGGCCACCAGAGCTTATCCTGGCCACAGATGTGTGCTTCAGGCCATCACTCACGTGAATCAGGGTGACAGCGTTTGCAGTGGAGTCTACTTGTACAAGCTGCAAGAAGCAGCTCCGGGGCACCAGGCCTTGCACTGGAACAAGCTTTGAGCAAGTCTCAGGCCAGTGTTTCCGCCTTGTCTTGCACCGGGTATGCACTCTGCCATGTCTACTTCGTCCTGGTATGCACAATGTCTCACCCAATCCTCCGGCGCTCAGAAGCAGCTATCCTGGCCACCGCATCACTCAGACGAAGCGGGGTGGTGCTGCGAGTAGGCAGAGTCAACTTCTAGCAGCCACAAGAAGCAGCTTTACGGCACCAGGCCGTTCCCACGTTGCCAGACATGCCTCGGAACAACTGCGAAGATCTCTTCGGGTAGGCTCTTGTTCAGAGAGTTTGCGACCAGGTACAAGAGGCTCTTCGAGTTGTCTCCTAGATGTGCTCCAGGTCAAGCTGTCCTATTCTCGTCAGCATAGACTTTTATGTCGAGCGGTGTGCAGCGGTTCCCTGAAGCTGCAACATCAACTGCCGAAGGCTAGCCTCCTTGGCTTCCGATCTCTCATTGAAGTCAGAAGTCAGGATGCTTCGTTCCCAGCAAGAGGATGCCGAGTCGATCATGAGTCGGTATTTGCACTTCTGTGCATGCAGCGCATTGCCAGTCTGCATCTCGTGCGTGATGCGGCTCGAGCAAAGTATGGCTTGCAAGTTCAGATCGAGTGCCGAAGGGGTTCTGAAATCTCGAGGCCATGTTCCGTGTTTGTCTCTAGCGACTGGTTGAACGCTTCGCCGGTCAGACTCGGACAAAGGGGTTCGTGTGATGGAGGGGTTCTAGAGAGGCATCGGAGCCACTGTGCGTTTCACGCGCAAGGATTTGCCGCCTCAGTGCATCAGAGTCAGTGGCACAAGGAAGTTCCCCTTTCAGATAGTCACCCTCGCTTGGATGCCTACATCCTATCACCCTTGTAGCTGCTCACCGCAACGACCTCATCGACACACCACAGGGCGCTCTGGAGGGCAACGATGATGCCTATGCGCACGCTTACATCGCGCCGGGAGCCCGCATCTTTCATCTGCCAGTCGCCTGTTACACCCGAGCTCCAGGGCCGCGTCGTTGCCTGGTCACGTGAGAGAGGTGCCTTTGCAACGATCTGCTGGAGCCCTGACCCTCTTTTGTCCACGCGTGGGTGCGCCCGCTTCCCTCATCTCGTCAGGTTTGGACTTCGTCTGTCGTTCCTTGCATTGATCTTGCACTGTCCTTCTGGCCTGCATCACACTCCGGTGAGCCCTGGGGAGACAAGGATCTCGGCTCCTTTCTTAGTTTTCGTGCTGTTACATAGCTCATCCCGCACAGAACATTAGTTTAAGTTGAGCACTGCCTTGCTCTTTCGCCGGCACGGCCACATGCACATCAAACAGGTAGCAGAATCCTTGGCGGCGCGAGGCACGGAGATGCAGACTCCGCTGCCCCTTTCAGGATGCTGTGGTCCCTTGGCTCTTGGTTGTTCATCTGGCTGGTCACCCGCCGTGAGAAAGCGGATTTGACGGGGCGTCATGCGTGCCGAGGCTGGCAGCAAGCTATTCCTGGGCCGCAGGACATGCCATCTGATCTGGCAGTCTTGACGGTAGGTACGCAGCTTTGATGACGGCTGAGTCTAAGTTGAGCCTTGCCTTCAGTCGCTCGTGATGCCAATTCACTACCACAGAATCTCGTGTAATGCGCATGAGGAGAGATAACTGCCACGAGCCGCTGACGAGTATGTCATGGCTGCGATCGAGCTGAAGGCAAACTCACAACATCCTACCACCCTCAACTGTTGCACGAATTGTCGAACCCATCGCCGCGGTTGATGGATGGTCGTGGATGCAATGCTGATCACGAGTACTTGTGTGTTGATACTCATCACTTCGCTTGCAACTCAACGCCACAGGCAATCGTGGCATGATATTACCTCACCTGTCCCCCATACTACACCTAACGCCCAGACGTCATGTCCAACTGCTGAAGGTTCTTCGCCGGCAAGCAGAGTACCAGCTCAGAACCGCCATCATGAAGGCAGTTCGGCTGCAGGCCTGATCAAGGGTTCGTGCTTGGCAAGCGGACTGGGGAAGGTCGACCATGCCCTTCTTTATGCACTGCCCTGAAGAGCTGCGAGAGCTTTTGTGAGCATTAGCACGTCTCCCTGTGTCATGTCGCCCTTGTCCCTTTCTCAGAGTCCGTCAAAACAGTGCAATATGTGAGCAGCTGTAGCCACATCACCGATTGCCGTTGCCCATACGTGATGCGGCGTTTCCGAGCTTTCGGTCCACCAAGCTGCTAGATTCAGGTTCGGCGGCAAGTGCTGTCCTATCCCGGCAATTGGCACTGGTTCGTGTGGGCATCGTCCCAAGCCGTCGTCGTGGAACGAAGGCGTTGTGTCATGTTCAAAACAACCTCTGCGACAGCATTGCCACAGATTTTGCCGTCATGTCGTGCGACGTCGTTTGCGGCATCAAACATCTGATAAGGTGCAGTTTGTTCGTGTGCCCTCGCGTGAAGTCTTTGGTGGTGCAGTCGCGAGCATGCGGTGGCCTTCCGTTTTGGCTCTACAGTTGCACTAGCAGTGAATGCACAGCTTTCGCAGCCGGTCGCATTTTCGCAGTGCATCGCGAGCGCTGAACAATCGGCACAGCGCAGCCGGCGCCAATTTATCGTGTCCGTCGTTCTAGCCAAAAAGTGATCATGGTGGTGCTACCTCAAAGCTGATGGCGCTTTTGTCGTGCCCTGGGCGATCAGCACATTTGTATTCCTCGTTGAAGGTTCGTCTGCCGTGGCTTCTTCTTCAGGGCTCTCGCACGATGTCGCAGGTAAATGTTGGCAGGCTTAGAGCGCAGTTCCACCTGTAATCGCAGGGCGTCAGAGGACTTCGCAAGTAGCAGAGTTGCACAGATGTTGAGCGGGTGAGTTCTGAAAGGCGTTTCCGGAGTTTGCCTCGTGGCCCTCTGCGAGAGCTCTGCAGCCTCACCCTTGTGCCGAAGACTTGTCCAGGTACTGACTGCATCGACAGCTGCCTAGGCACTTTACTGCGTCGTTCGCTTTTGCAAGAGCCCTCCCTGCACTCGTGCTGAGTTTCTTCCTGGGCCTCGGTGTATGGTTAGTTGAGGTGCATCGGGGCACAGGGCTGGTTTCAGTTGGAGGTCCGCAGCTTCACAGCGAAGAAGTTCGTGATCATGCAGTTTTGCGGGAGTTTCGCACATGTGAGCACGCAAGGCTGTGCACGCTCTGCCGTTGTGCAGTTGTTGAAGCTGTGACGGATGCAAGACCCGTGGCCAGCAGATGTGCTGTGGCATGGCGGCATCTGGCAGCAGACAATTTCCACAGGTCTTTCGCCGACAGTCGCCCAGCGCGGTCGTCGTCCTGCCCAAAGAGCAGCATTGCCATTGCGGCAGAGCTGATTTCGCTCTTGTCGCCCACGTCCAGGTCCAGGGACCTCACGCCGAATGCGATGAATTCATTTGCATCTAGTCGGAGGCCTGCAGCAAGGCCAGATGTATGCGTGGCTCTTCCTGGCTGAAGGTCCTGACAGTGGACCGGCAATCACTGGACGTCGCAGGACTTCACAAGTATCAGAGGTTCAAGGATGCTAAGCGGATGACTTCTATCACCCTTGTGTCGAGGACTTGCCCAGGTACTGACTGCATCGACAGCTGCCTAGGCGCTTTACTGCGTCGTTCGCTGTTACAAAAGCCCTGCCGGCATTCTTGCTGAGTTTCTTCTTGGGCCTCGGTGTATGGTTTGTTGAGGTGCGTCGGGGCACGGGGGAGGTTTCCAAGAAGCTTGTGATCATGCGGTTGCAGGCAGCTACTGCACCACTCAAAACAGTTCCAGGACTAGACTAGGCTAGCCACCAAGCTGCTACTCCCTGCTAGGCTCGTATCTGGGCTGTTGGCACTGTCCCGCGTGGGTATCGTTCCAGCCGGTCGATGCGCGACGAAGGCGTCGTGTCATTTGCACAACCCCTGCCACAGAATTTCCACAGAGCTGGTCGCCTTCTTATCGTGCGACATCGTTTGCGGCATCGGACATCTGATAGGGTGCAGTTTGGTCAGTCTTTGGCGTTGCACTCGCGAGCATGCACTGGCCTTCCGTTTTGGCTCTACAGTTG
This sequence comes from Symbiodinium sp. CCMP2592, assembly GCA_905221615.1. NCBI lineage: Eukaryota > Dinophyceae > Suessiales > Symbiodiniaceae > Symbiodinium > Symbiodinium sp. CCMP2592. The sequence continues at coordinate 199,482 of CAJNDT010000085.1, read as the reverse complement.
CGCTGCTGATGAATGCTCCAGGGCCAGTGCAGCAGCGATTTTGCAAAAATGCTTGATGCCGGCTCAATGCCACGAGCTTTCGTGGCGTGGCAGCTAGCAGTGGACAGCCTCCGCGCAGGTTTCACAGCCGGTCGCATAGCGACGACATCGTTATGTCATGCAAGAGTCCCCCTGCAGCAGCGTTGCGTCCGAGTGGGCGGTGCGCTTATCCAAGTACCGCGGCGGTCACTCGAGACCTGATCTTCAAGGTGTCCAGCTCTGTAACAAGACGTCGCAGGCAAACGTTGGCAGGCCTAGAGCGCAGTGCGCCCATAATCGCAGGGCGTCGCTGGATTTCACAGAGGCCAAGCGGGTGAGCTCTGAAAGGCGTTTCCGGAGTTTGCCTCGTGGCCCTCTGCGAGAGCTCTGCAGCCTCACCCTTGTGCCGAAGACTTGTCCAGGTACTGACTGCATCGACAGCTGCCTAGGCACTTTACTGCGTCGTTCGCTTTTGCAAGAGCCCTCCCTGCACTCGTGCTGAGTTTCTTCCTGGGCCTCGGTGTATGGTTAGTTGAGGTGCATCGGGGCACAGGGCTGGTTTCAGTTGGAGGTCCGCAGCTTCACAGCGAAGAAGTTCGTGATCATGCAGTTTTGCGGGAGTTTCGCACATGTGAGCACGCAAGGCTGTGCACGCTCTGCCGTTGTGCAGTTGTTGAAGCTGTGACGGATGCAAGACCCGTGGCCAGCAGATGTGCTGTGGCATGGCGGCATCTGGCAGCAGACAATTTCCACAGGTCTTTCGCCGACAGTCGCCCAGCGCGGTCGTCGTCCTGCCCAAAGAGCAGCATTGCCATTGCGGCAGAGCTGATTTCGCTCTTGTCGCCCACGTCCAGGTCCAGGGACCTCACGCCGAATGCGATGAATTCATTTGCATCTAGTCGGAGGCCTGCAGCAAGGCCAGATGTATGCGTGGCTCTTCCTGGCTGAAGGTCCTGACAGTGGACCGGCAATCACTGGACGTCGCAGGACTTCACAAGTATCAGAGGTTCAAGGATGCTAAGCGGATGACTTCTATCACCCTTGTGTCGAGGACTTGCCCAGGTACTGACTGCATCGACAGCTGCCTAGGCGCTTTACTGCGTCGTTCGCTGTTACAAAAGCCCTGCCGGCATTCTTGCTGAGTTTCTTCTTGGGCCTCGGTGTATGGTTTGTTGAGGTGCGTCGGGGCACGGGGGAGGTTTCCAAGAAGCTTGTGATCATGCGGTTGCAGGCAGCTACTGCACCACTCAAAAAAGTTCCAGGACTAGACTAGAGTAGCCACCAAGCTGCTACTCCCTGCGAGGCTCGTATCTGGGCTGTTGGCACTGTCCCGCGTGGGTATCGTTCCAGCCGGTCGATGCGCGACGAAGGCGTCGTGTCATTTGCACAACCCCTGCCACAGAATTTCCACAGAGCTGGTCGCCTTCTTATCGTGCGACATCGTTTGCGGCATCGGACATCTGATAGGGTGCAGTTTGGTCAGTCTTTGGCGTTGCACTCGCGAGCATGCACTGGCCTTCCGTTTGGGCTCTACAGTTGCGCTGCTGATGAATGCTCCAGGGCCAGTGCAGCAGCGATTTTGCAAAAATGCTTGATGCCGGCTCAATGCCACGAGCTTTCGTGGCGTGGCAGCTAGCAGTGGACAGCCTCCGCACAGGTTTCACAGCCGGTCGCATAGCGACGACATCGTTATGTCATGCAAGAGTCCCCCTGCAGCAGCGTTGCGTCCGAGTGGGCGGTGCGCTTATCCAAGTACCGCGGCGGTCACTCGAGACCTGATCTTCAAGGTGTCCAGCTCTGTAACAAGACGTCGCAGGCAAACGTTGGCAGGCTTAGAGCGCAGTGCGCCCATAATCGCAGGGCGTCACTGGATTTCACAGAGGCCAAGCGGGTGAGTTCTGAAAGGCGTTTCCGGAGTTTGCCTCGTGGCCCTCTGCGAGAGCTCTGCAGCCTCACCCCTGCGCCGAAGACTTGTGTTGGTGCTGCGTGCTTCGACGGCTGCCTAGGCACTTTACTGCGTCGTTCGCTTTTGCAAGAGCCCTCCCTGCACTCGTGCTGAGTTTCTTCCTGGGCCTCGGTGTATGGTCAGTTGAGGTGCATCGGGGCACGGAGGAGGTTGCCAAGAAGCTTGTGATCATGCAGGTTGCAAATGCTCATGTGTGCACGTGTCGCCTTTGTCAGGCAGCAACTGCACGACTCAATAGCTCCAGAGCAAGTGCACCCAGAAAGCTGCTAGATTCGGGTTCGACAGCAAGTGCTGTCGTATCTCGACAGTTGGCGCTGGTTCGTGTGGGCATCGTCCCAAGCCGTCGTCGTGTAACGAAGGCGTCGTGTCATGTTCAAAACAACCTCTGCGACAGCATTGCCACAGATTTTGCCGTCATGTCGTGCGACGTCGTTTGCGGCATCAAACATCTGATAAGGTGCAGTTTGTTCGTGTGCCCTCGCGTGAAGTCTTTGGCGTTGCGCTCGTGCGGTGGCCTTCCGTTTGGGCCGGCTCTACAGTTGCGCTGCTGATGAATGCTCCAGGGCCAGTGCAGCAGCGATTTTGCAAAAATGCTTGATGCCGGCTCAATGCCACGAGCTTTCGTGGCGTGGCAGCTAGCAGTGGACAGCCTCCGCACAGGTTTCACAGCCGGTCGCATAGCGACGATATCGTTATGTCATGCAAGAGTCCCCCTGCAGCAGCGTTGCGTCCGAGTGGGCGGTGCGCTTATCCAAGTACCGCGGCGGTCACTCGAGACCTGATCTTCAAGGTGTCCAGCTCTGTAACAAGACGTCGCAGGCAAACGTTGGCAGGCTTAGAGCGCAGTGCGCCCATAATCGCAGGGCGTCACTGGATTTCACAGAGGCCAAGCGGGTGAGTTCTGAAAGGCGTTTCCGGAGTTTGCCTCGTGGCCCTCTGCGAGAGCTCTGCAGCCTCACCCTTGTGCCGAAGACTTGTGTTGGTGCTGCCTGCTTCGACGGCTGCCTAGGCACTTTACTGCGTCGTTCGCTTTTGCAAGAGCCCTCCCTGCACTCGTGCTGAGTTTCTTCCTGGGCCTCGGTGTATGGTCAGTTGAGGTGCATCGGGGCACGGAGGAGGTTGCCAAGAAGCTTGTGATCATGCAGGTTGCAAATGCTCATGTGTGCACGTGTCGCCTTTGTCAGGCAGCAACTGCACGGCTCAGAACAGCTCCTGGAGCGACGACATCGCTATGTCATGCAAGAGTCCCCCTGTGGCAGAGTTGTTTTGCAGGTCGTGAGCGCACGATGAAGGCATCGTGTCACTTGCACACTACTGCTACAGAAGTGGTGGTCCGCTTGTTGGGCGATATCGTGTTTGGCATGGGAGCTCCTGAGCCGCGCAGTGAACGGGTATGCCGACGTGTACAGCGCATCTTGCAGTCGCGGCCATGTTGCCTGCAAGTCCTTTTTGCTCCCGCTTGCAGCGGCTTTGCCTCCGGGCCTGCGGGCAAGTTCCATTCGACACCTCGCACGATTTAGATTCGGCTGCATGTTGTGGCTGTTGCGACAGGCGGAACAGCCCTAGGTTGCATGGACAGGTCGGAGCTCTCGTCGTCAACAAGTTCGGAGCAGAGAGTTTGCAATCAAAGCACGTGAGAAGCAAAAAGCGTCAGAGATGGACCAGCTCTGAGAATGACGGCCCTCTGTGACAGGGTTGAGAGCTGCATCGCAGACTCCGAGGAAGCCCCGAGTCGTGTTCTTGAGCAGTGCTTGGGTGCTTCCCAGTGTTCTGAGTGATGCACTGCAGAAGTTGCAAAATCTAGTGCTTGCAGCCGAGACCTAGGCTGAGCCCAGAGCTCCGGCCACCGGCCGTGAACAGAGCCCGCCCCTGCAAGAATGCGCCTCAGAAATCGGCAGGCTCCACCGTGGCACTTTGGCACACTCCTCCACTTCCTGCTAGGCCGGTAGCCTCGTAAGCTCAAGACTCGACAGGACGGATTCGGCCCTTCTCCTTTTGCAGTGAGTTGAATACCCCATTCTCCAGTCCCTTTCGCGTGTCTGTACCCGTGCCAAACCTGCACCGCAGGTAGGAGCTTTGAAAGGGCCCTCCGGACAGATTCGCAATCTTTGATGCAAAGCATGCACCTGCCGGCACAGTCTTCATTGGGATTCTAGAAGTGTGTTCTGCAAGCATCCACCACCCTGGACCTGCCGACGCCACAAGCTTCGGGAGTTGTTTCTGGCTGAAGTTTGGTCTAGGCGCACCACAGGCGGACTCGGCCCTTGTTTTCGTGACAGCAGCGACTGCGAGTTTCCGTTGTGCACATCTTTGGCGGCCACCTCCGTAGGGGCTGCATGATAAGATCATCGTTAATTCAACGAACGAAGTCACGATGGCGTCAGACACATCGCACTGGCCCAGCCAGCATACAATCCCCTGGCTCATCCGCACCGTCTTTGGTTTGCAAAGCCATCTAGGACCTCTAGACAGCTGTCGCATGGGCCTCGGTTCCTTGCACTCCTGCCGAGCTGCTGGAGCTCCTATGAAGCTGTCGCTCTCGGGGCTCTGGCATGGCTTCTTCCATTGATTTGTGCTGGGTAGCCGCTTATATGCCTGCACAGACGGAGTATGGCCCAATGTCGCTCTGGGTCAGCGCCAGTGGTCCGAGTAACACTAAAGCTTGCTGCTCTTAACTTGTCCAGAGTTGACTCACCAGCCCAATGGTTGTCGATGGAATGCAAGGTGTGCTTCGTTTGCACCTCCAGCACGGGCCACCTACCAAAAGTAATTTATCTTCTATCTCGGGCTTTGGTCTACCGCAGAAGGTCGCGGCATTCTGAAGTGTCATCGGCCCAGTCAATGATGCAGTGACGGTGAGCGCTGCTCCGGGCATTGGGGCTTGCTGCTCATTCCTCCTGGGCTGCCGGAGCATGCCGGAGCGGCCCAGAACTCGTCGCAACGCAAGCTGTGCTTCGTTGGCACCTCTAACACAGCCCAGTTACCAGTACTGGTAATAGTTTACCTTCTATCTCGGTCTGCTTTGCTATACCGCAGAGTGTCATCGGCCCAGTCAATGATGCAGTGACGGTGAGTGCTGCTCCGCACATTGGGGCTTGCTGCTCATTCCTCCTGGGCTGCCGGAGCGTGCCTCGTCGCAACGCAAGCTGTGCTTCGTTGGCACCTCCAGCACAGCCCAGGTACCAGTACTCGTAATAGTTTATCTTCTATCTCGGGCTGCTTTGGCATACACCAGAGTGTCATCGGCCCAGTCAATGATGCAGTGACAGTGAGCGCTGCTCCGGGCATCGGGGCTTGCTGCTCATTCCTCCTGGGCTGCCGGAGCATGCCGGAGCGGCCCAGAACTCGTCGCAACGCAAGCCGTGCTTCGTTGGCACCTCCAACACAGCCCAGTTACCAGTACTCGTAATAGTTTACCTTCTATCTCGGGCTGCTTTGGTATACCGCAGAGTGTCATCGGCCCAGTCAATGATGCAGTGACGGTGAGTGCTGCTCCGCACATTGGGGCTTGCTGCTCATTCCTCCCCACACGCGGCGTTGATGCCTCCGTTCGCTCCATGTTGAGAATGTCCGAGCAGCCCTCGATCTTGGCGCAGTCGGGAAGGTGTCCTCAAGATCATCTTTTGTTGGTCCTGATGCCCCTAATCTGGGTTGTCTACAGCAGATGCTCGCAGTGCTCTCGAGCGTGGCTGCCAGAGCTAGCTTCTTCGAGTCGGCAATAACTTGCAAAACTTAGGCAAACCTTTCATTCTGCACTGGAGGAGCCTTCTTTTTTGCCGCGCTTAGCGCACAAGGAAGCAATGCTTTCTTGTGTCCAATCATGCAACTTCGCTGGTGTTGTTTAGAAGCGCCCATGCAATTGACCTGCTGCCACACCCCGAGGTAGAAGCAACTTCAATGTCGCGGTGAGGCCTGTGCACACTTGGCGAGGTTAGTATGTCCGTGACATTTGAAGATGCCAGCTTCCTGGCAGCGACTTCTTCCTAGAAAGGTATATAGACCACCTCCAGGCTAAGCAGGCGATTGCCGACCATAGCCCGACACAGCCATGGCCCTTTGCACTTTGCCCACGTGGCAGCGCCCACGGCCGTGTCGTGTCGTATTTCTGAAGGCCTGAAGGCCTTGGCCCACGTTGGGAGCTGCCCTAGTCCAGGGAACGGGCTCACTGCGACATGGCTGCTTCGTCTGTAGCCAAGGCGACGGGCTGTGTGAAGGCATAAAGTACACTGAAATGACGCATAAAGCCGACAGCGCCAAGAACGCCTTGAAGCAGTCGAAGCACTGGCGGCGGCCAGTAGATCTGGCGGAAGACCAGTTCGTTGTGTCGCATCTGAGCATGACAAGATGAAGATGATGGACGGCTCCCGCGCCATGACGTGTAAAGGACTGCCTGGTTTTGAGATTCCACGTGCCTTGTCACCAGTACATGGAAAGCAAGTGTCCAGGCATGAGGCCTGCTTTCCCAACTTCCTCGCCTTACGAATGTCCAGGTGCTTTAGCCGATCGTAGCAGGCCTGGTCGAGGATGCCGGTGTCTGCTAGCTGATGCTAGCCACTGCTGTCAAGAAACTCACCCATGCAAGGCATACAACACTGTTGGGAGGCTTTCCGAAGAGAGACGATTCTTGACGCCTCCGGAAAACAGAGTGCTGTGTCGCCTGAAGCTGCTGGCCTCGTGCATCCGCCAGTCTTGGCCAGCTCCGCCTCTGTCCACCAATGCTGATTTTTGACTTAGTTTCGGCTTCTTTGGAAGCCCTCAAGACAACCCATGACTCTTGATGCATGTTTGCCAGCCGTCGGCTGCGACGGATTTTTTGCTGACAGAACTTTTTGGCAAGCTTGCTACCATTGTGTCAGCTGGCTTTGTGGTCCAAAGCTTCAGATCCTCCTGTCCTACTGTCTCGAGCTAGCTTCCGAGTCGCCTTTGATCGGCGAAGCGAGGGGACGGCGAGCGCCCTGAAGATCTTGGCTTTCGACAGAAGGCCATGTCATTGTCACACAGTCACACACCATGCTAGCATGCGCACCCTGTCCAACTGCGCTTGGGCACCGGTGTTGGAGGCGACTGTAAGGCCCCCCTCCCCGGATGCCTGCAGCTGCCGCTGCTCTTGATACCTCTTCTCGAGCTTTCTGAATGACGAGTCCGAAGGGTCATGTCTGGCGAGGAGCTCTCATGGGATTTGTTGCTGAGTCTGCAAATCCAGTCGCCTTCAAGAGGCCGCAGCTGCAATGAAGCTCGGCTCTTCTCTCACGGCTTGACCCGCCGTCGAAAAGACCTGCCGCTGCCGGAACTTTGCTGTAGCTTCCTAACCAGGGCCCTCTTCCCAAGAAGTGGTAGTCACTATTTGGTTCTTCGGGGAATTGTAGCATGAGCTGTGTGGGCTCAAGCTGAGGAACCATTGTATCTTTTCAGGGGTTGCAGCTGCACTTTTTTTCACAAGCTTGGGCCCGTGTTTACTCAAGCGGGGCTCAATCGGCTTTGGGGGCGGGCGGACAGGGACAGGTCTGTGAAGGAATTACCGGTACTCTACCGTTATACACTTATACCGACATGAGACTGTTTTGCATGGCTGTCTTGCATGTTTGCCCCGGTTCCTGCAGACATTTTAGATCAGATTGATCAATCCGGTTAGTTGCTCAGATCACAAACCTCTCCAGTGCATGTTGCCTGCAACATACAGCAGTTTCAACATGTTGAAGTGCCATTTGTTCCAAATTTTCTCTTTCCACATCCGCCGTGCCTTCTGGCGTGGCCGAGCGGTGGTTCTGCAGCCGTCGCTCTGCGTGCTTTATGCTTTGCATCAGGTGCCTCGGCTGAATTGGTTTGGGTTCTGTGATTTCCAACATCTTCGAGTCAACGAACATGTTTTGACAGAGAGACATGGTGACTCTAGTGTTACGCTCGAAGTTTCTCTTTGCTTCATTTCGAAGCCGCCGATGTGGCTTATATCGGCAGCATCCCACGACGGTGACGGCTCATGGCCCTGTCGGTGTCTTGCGGTTTTGTCTTGAACATCCCGAAAAGACGCTTGCGATAAATTTGGCCCCCCGGCCCCACCCCCCTCCCCCACCACCCCGATCCCGTTTTCCCCTCGCCTTCATAGTCGTAGCAGCTCAGCCTTGCTCCTTGTTCGGTTGCCTGAAGAGGCCTTTAAGAATACTTTTCCTTCAGCCGCCCGGCCCGCCTGGGTCTTACGCGCTTTGCGTCCTTCTTGTCTTGGTCCTGCTTTTTTTGGGTTTCTTGCCCGGCTTGTGTTGTTTTTCTTCGTTTACGACGAGTCACGAACGAGCAGCTAAACCCTCGAGAACTTTGCTTGAAGTGTCTACATGAAGCTTACACTCCCACTCGTCCGTGCAGGCAGAAGTGCGTGGCTCCGGGCTTCATCCATCTGCCCGGGGGCTACAGCCAGGTCTTTGGCACACTGCTGCAATCCAGGCACCTCTGTCAAGAGCAAGATGCAATGTCTTGGTCAGTTTCAGCTAAAGTTTCCATTCGCACATGCATGCCCACATGCCTACATACTATCATACCTACTAACATGCATGATACGTACATGCATGCACACATAAATGCATGCATGGATATACTCAGTTTGTAATGCCAGTAGTCATATGTGTCATGAATGAACTGCATATAGTGCTCGTAACATGCACGAAATGCTTGGTATGATATTAATGCAGGTACGGTATGTCGTACGTAATACCCGTTAGGTGTGCATGTGTATGTAAAGATGAAGTTGATGCACCAACCTTATGTAATGTGTTTTATGTGATGCATGTGCGCGTGAACTTGTGTCGTGCAAGGCATGTATGCAGTGTCTATGCCAGGGCATGCCCTGAAGATAGAAGTGATGAAACTAATCTCTAGTTTCTTGAGGGAGGGCTGGTGGCCCTTCGGAGCAAAATCAGACCTTGCTGTGCCTCGGTGTGACATGCTTCCTCAGCGACTGGCAGGAATGAGTAACGACAACGGGTCAGGCTCATATCGTGGTGCTTCATTTCCGAAGTTCCCATGATAAAGATGTACTTAGAGGACCCCGACCATGACATGACGTGCGAGTACACCTTACCAGCGTTCCAGGTCGTGACTGCCTCATCCAAGGATTCTTGGGCATCAGCATGCTGCAAAGCGCTGCAGCATGAGCTCCTCTGGTTGATGATGGCTGGTGCTTCGCAGCTTCTTCACAGCACATGAGGCCGAAGTGTAGTACCCGTTTGCTCACGAGACTCTTCTTTGTTTTTGCTAGCCGAGGCTGAAGGACCGCGATTTGGTCATGGATGACCAGCGGCACTCGTAGAAGGCAGTTCCCGTACAGAGTCCGCTTCCGCTGCGCAATGATACGGTCGGCATGTCGGGAGGATTGATGGTCCTACCGAGACTTCCCAGCATTATGCAGCAAAAAAACACCTGACCCGATCCTCAGTACGGGAAATCTCCAGTATATCCAGCCAGCAATGATGGTCACAGAATGCAACTAGCGCAGAGGCGTACCCGGCAAGATCAACAGTCAAGACCTGCCAGAGTGTGGCTGAGGTTGAGGGTTCTGGAATTCATGTTCGGGCCTTGCCGAGCGAAGCCGCCGTCAAAGAACGGTTTTTGGCTGGGCATCTCGGGTGTATCGGCACTAACGGAAAGTTCCTTCAAAGCGAAAGAATCTGCTGCTGGGTCTCGCGTTTCCAAGTGAGTGATCCTGGAGATGACCCGGTGAGTCTGAAACGCAAAGCCGTGGTTTCGATGGTGCACATCAAACCAAAGAGGTATCCAGGTCCACGAGGTTTCGCATGCAAAGGATCTTTGTGTCAGGAGGCAAGTTGGTAAGGGGTTTAAGACGAGGCCTACCCTGACCTGTAGTGTAGGGGTTTGTAGGTATGTCCAGTCCGGATCGCTTGTCAACGCTGCTCCCTTTTCGGGGGCAGTCGGGATAGGCGTCACACCCTTGTCTTCAACATGTTTCGAGAAAAGGCCCGGTGGACTATTTGTGGCATCTTTGTGCAGAGCTCTGCGAGGTCTCGCATGCAAAGGATCTTTGTGCTGGGAGGCAAGTTTGTTCGAGTTTTAAGACGAGGCCTGCCCTGACCTGTAGTGTAGGGGTTTGTAGGTATGTCCAGTCCGGATCGCTTGTCAACGCTGCTCCCTTTTCGGGGGCAGTCGGGATAGGCGTCACACCCTTGTCTTCAACATGTTTCGAGAAAAGGCCCGGTGGACTATTTGTGGCATCTTTGTGCAGAGCTCTGCGAGGTCTCGCATGCAAAGGATCTTTGTGCTGGGAGGCAAGTTTGTTCGAGTTTTAAGACGAGGCCTGCCCTGACCTGTAGTGTAGGGGTTTGTAGGTATGTCCAGTCCGGATCGCTTGTCAACGCTGCTCCCTTTTCGGGGGCAGTCGGGATAGGCGTCACACCCTTGTCTTCAACATGTTTCGAGAAAAGGCCCGGTGGACTATCTGTGGAAACCCCTTATTGCCAGGCAGGATATCCATCTTCGAAAAATACTCACAGAGCTGTTTATCGTGGTCCCTTGAGGTTTGCAAATAGCTTCTTCACTTCGCGACAATTGAGCGAAGTTTCGACGGAAGCAGTACACGTGCAGTTTTTGAGCAACATCCGCTGGCATGGAGTTTTGCAGCCTGTCTCTGCGACAACACGGTGATAAGGACGAGCATGCCATGTGCCTTGCCCGATAATCCTTTGGCCGTGGACCCGTGCAATGGCCGCAATGACCGGGTCAACATCTGCTGACTGCGCCGTTAACTTGCCGGGCGTGTCGTTTGTCTGCGAGCTTTTCCTGAGTGGCATGTTCGAAAAGCTACTGCTGATCAGTAGGTCCCACGATTGTTCGAGAAGGCTTGCCCTGATTCACGTGGCTTCGAACCTGTGCAAGTTTGTTGCCCTGGTGCGGTTCTGCCAGGATCGCCGGCCTAGAGTCAGCCACGCGTATTCCGAGGTAGGCACCTAACGACGAACAGACTGGTCTCCTGAAGAGAGTCACATAGTTGCGGCATTTCTATGCTGCGGACTTCGAAGCTGCTCCAACCTGCCTGTGTTTTGCGAAAAATATCATCCTCCGACGACTGTTGAAATGCAGCAGAGCCACGGGTGGATCATGGTTGAAAGCTGGCGGGGTGGGCCTCTCCTGACTGATGGGATGCTGTTCCATCGCCCTCCAGACCCGCGAGGATCGATTCATCCCAGGAGCCTGCGCCGTCATCTACGGGGTGCTGTCGACTCTGTGGTGGAGAAGCCGGTGCTGTGTTGGCGTCTCGACCCTGTTGCCTGTACTGTCTGTCGGACCTGACAGTGGCTTACCGAGTGATCCCGGTGAGTTTGAAACGTGAAGCCGTGGTTTCGATGGTGCACATCAAACCAAAGAGGTATCCAGGTCCCACGAGGTCTCGCAGCCTTTCAGCTCCTACTCCCGCTGAGCGCTTCAATAGCAGGCCCCTGCATCCTTGCTCGTGATTGCACAGCTTGGCAAATTGAGGGAATTTGTTTCGGTGCTGTTGCTTTGCAACGCGACAGCTGGCATCTTTGTGCAGAGCTCTGCGAGGTCTCGCATGCAAAGGATCTTTGTGCTGGGAGGCAAGTTTGTTCGAGTTTTAAGACGAGGCCTGCCCTGACCTGTAGTGTAGGGGTTTGTAGGTATGTCCAGTCCGGATCGCTTGTCAACGCTGCTCCCTTTTCGGGGGCAGTCGGGATAGGCGTCACACCCTTGTCTTCAACATGTTTCGAGAAAAGGCCCGGTGGACTATCTGTGGAAACCCCTTATTGCCAGGCAGGATATCCATCTTCGAAAAATACTCACAGAGCTGTTTATCGTGGTCCCTTGAGGTTTGCAAATAGCTTCTTCACTTCGCGACAATTGAGCGAAGTTTCGACGGAAGCAGTACACGTGCAGTTTTTGAGCAACATCTGCTGGCATGGAGTTTTGCAGCCTGTCTCTGCGACAACACGGTGATAAGGACGAGCATGCCATGTGCCTTGCCCGATAATCCTTTGGCCGTGGACCCGTGCAATGGCCGCAATGACCGGGTCAGCATCTGCTGACTGCGCCGTTAACTTGCCGGGCGTGTCGTTTGTCTGCGAGCTTTTCCTGAGTGGCATGTTCGAAAAGCTACTGCTGATCAGTAAGTCCCACGATTGTTCGAGAAGGCTTGCCCTGATTCACGTGGCTTCGAACCTGTGCAAGTTTGTTGCCCTGGTGCGGTTCTGCCAGGATCGCCGGCCTAGAGTCAGCCACGCGTATTCCGAGGTAGGCACGTAACGACGAACAGACTGGTCTCCTGAAGAGAGTCACATAGTTGCGGCATTTCTATGCTGCGGACTTCGAAGCTGCTCCAACCTGCCTGTGTTTTGCGAAAAATATCATCCTCCGACGACTGTTGAAATGCAGCAGAGCCACGGGTGGATCATGGTTGAAAGCTGGCGGGGTGGGCCTCTCCTGACTGATGGGATGCTGTTCCATCGCCCTCCAGACCCGCGAGGATCGATTCATCCCAGGAGCCTGCGCCGTCATCTACGGGGTGCTGTCGACTCTGTGGTGGAGAAGCCGGTGCTGTGTTGGCGTCTCGACCCTGTTGCCTGTACTGTCTGTCGGACCTGACAGTGGCTTACCGAGTGATCGCCTCGTGTGGCGTTGGAGTCTAGCGGAAGCTACAGCTAGTGAATCATGGCTCAGGCTGTCAGCAGGGCAAGGTGGTTCTGCACTTTTCCTGACTGATGTGTGATCTGGGCTGCCAGAGCCTACAAGAAGCGACACTCTCCTTGCAGAACTGCCGTTCTCGCCTGCATGGATCTGCATGCATGTAACTTGTTATTCGGTAGCCCACGGAGCAGCACACCTTGCAGAAATCGCTCTCCTAGCAAGAGAGGAGCAGCAGGACACGTATGCCAGGTTTGTAGGTATCCATACATGTCCTTGTCTAAGGTTGAAGACTGCTCATCTAGACCTAGACTAGGGGACAGCGGATCCTCATGGCACCCCAGTTTGCGTCCGCAAGTACTCGGTAAGCAGCTTGACCGAATGGATGGTCTCATGAAGGGGACCTAAGGACCTAAGCTTCCTTTCCATACGATGGAGACTCTTGAGGAAGACGGCACCAGCCGAGGATCGCAGTGTCTGCTCAGTCGCTACCTACTCGCAGCTGTCACCTGCGTCATGCCCGTAGCCCGTAGTTGCTCAGGTCCTGGCACTTCCGCACTGGCGACTGTGATAGCAGTCAGACGGATGGTTGCAGGCTTGTCGTACTGCTTGAACTGCGGCGGTCGCGTGTGGCACTTTGAGAGCTAGCGTACTGACCAGGAGGGAGCGGCAAAGAGTTGGATGTCCAGGCACAGGCTTGACAGCTTAGAGAAAGCGCGGCCTGAGTGGCGGTCGTACACGTCAGCAGATCACAGCCTTGTCTCATCAATGGCCGACAAGACGTGAGACCAAGAGTCCATCTTAATACACTCCTGCCCAGTAAACCGCGATGCAGGCACCAAAGCGAAGTTGATTTACAGCGAATGAACCTGCTGCTGGATCTTGCGTTTCCAAGTGAGTGATCCTATGACCCGATGAGTCTGAAACGCAGAGCTGTGGTTTCGCTAGTGCACATCAAAGCAAAGAGCTGTGCCTGTCCCAAGAGGTCTCACATGCAAACAATCTTTGTGTCGGAAGGCAAGTTTGTTCGAGTTTTAAGACGAGGCCTACCCTGACCTGTAGTGTAGGGGTTTGTAGGTATGTCCAGTCCGGATCGCTTGTCAACGCTGCTCCCTTTCCGGGGCAATCGGGATAGGCGTCACACCCATGTCTTCAATATGTTTCGAGAAAAGGCTCGGTGGACCATCTGTGGAAACCCCTTATTGCCAGGCAGGATATCCATCTTCGAAAAATACTCACAGAGCTGTTTCTCGTGGTCGCTTGAGGTTTGCAAATAGCTTCTTCACTTCGCGACAATTGAGCGAAGTTTCGACGGAAGCAGTACACGTGCAGTTTTTGAGCAACATCTGCTGGCATGGAGTTTTGCAGCCTGTTTCTGCGACAACACGGTGATAAGGACGAGCATGCCATGTGCCTTGCCCGACAATCCTTTGGCCGTGGACCCGTGCAATGGCCGCAATGACCGGGTCAACATCTGCTGACTGCGCCGTTAACTTGCCGGGCGTGTCGTTTGTCTGCGAGCTTTTCCTGAGTGGCATGTTCGAAAAGCTACTGCTGATCAGTAAGTCCCACGATTGTTCGAGAAGGCTTGCCCTGATTCACGTGGCTTCGAACCTGTGCAAGTTTGTTGCCAGCTGGCTTCAGAACACGTGAGGGCAGTTCGGGTCCTGTGGCTCCGCCAGGATAGCCGGCCTGGCGCGAGCCACGAGCCGGACTTCGAGGAGGAGCTCGGCCTGCTGTGCAGCTTCGCTATCGTGAACTTCCGTGAGGAGTGTGGAGCTTTGCTCTGGGAGCCTGCACGCGGAACCTGAGCGGCGCCGTTCGTGAGCTGCGCAACCGCAAGGTGTTTGTGATGCCCACGGCGGCTTGTGTCCAGGCACCCGCACTCAGCCTCACGTCGGGAGGCGATCGCGGAGGAAGTGTTTACAGGCAGAGAGTCGCTTGGGCTCAACGGCCGGAAGAAGCAAGAGGATTTCTTCTTCCAACGGTCGGGCCCCGAGTGACGCTCCGGCAAAGCATCCTCGTATCAACGAGACATAATGACATATAATGCATCTCCATCACAGGGACGGCGGGCAGCGCGCACGATGCTTAAGTCTGGCCATGCTTGCTTAATCGTCAGGCCCAGGCAAGCAGACAAAGCATACTCCATGGCGCATCCAGCGACATGTAGCCATTTTGTGGTTGCCCCGTCGGTGGCATGTGCGTCTGCGTGCTGGTCCGCGGACGAGGTCTTCAGGCCTGCGATCAGTAACCTCCTAATCTTTTGAGATCTACATGGAGACTCTTGAGGAAGACGGCACCAGCCGAGGATCGCAGTGTCTGCTCAGTCGCTACCTACTCGCAGCTGTCACCTGCGTCATGCCCGTAGCCCGTAGTTGCTCAGGTCCTGGCACTTCCGCACTGGCGACTGTGATAGCAGTCAGACGGATGGTTGCAGGCTTGTCGTACTGCTTGAACTGCGGCGGTCGCGTGTGGCACTTTGAGAGCTAGCTTACTGACCAGGAGGGAGCGGCAAAGAGTTGGATGTCCAGGCACAGGCTTGACAGCTTAGAGAAAGCGCGGCGTGAGAGGCGGTCGTACACGGCAGCAGATCAAAGCCTTGTCTCATCAATGGCCAATCTTGATAAACTCCTGCCCAGTACACTAGTGCGCGACAAGCGAATTGCTTGATGTAGCTGCATCGCACCAGACGTCTGGCACTGGCAGTAGATCCACAGGCGGCATGGTATTGCTATCTGCGGACATGGCTTCAAAAGCCACTGAGGATCAAGCAGCTCTTCACGGATATTTGCTGTGAGAAGGTCTCATGTTTGGTTGCGCACCGATCCACCCTTCGTAGAGGTGCGGTAAGTGCCTGGCGACTGTCACGGTGACCGGGACAAGCAGGTCCATCTCCGCCTCTGAACAGTTGCCTCAGTGACCGTGCGTGTGCCAGGACTGCACTTGCCAGTCTTTGACGGAGTTGTCCAGTATTCCTCCCGTCCCAAAGTCAGACGCGGCGTCCCTTTGAAAATGGTAGACCCCATCCCCGCAGGCCGAAGGTTTTGGTCGTAAGCATGCTTGAAGACAACAAGGCAGGGTGCGTGAGGGTGTCGCTCCTGCTGCGGGGCTCCTGCCCGTGCACAGCGGCTCTGCTGGCAGGCTTGGAGCTCAAAAGATGGTTCCTGTGCTGCCAACTTTTGTTGGCTCCGACTAGCCGTGCTCCGGTGAGCGCAAGGCACGGGACAGCGGTTCCTCATGGCACCACAGTTTCCGTCCGCAGCGTGACTGAAGAGGTGGTCACATGAAGGGAGACCTGAGCGTCTGTTCCACAAATTGGAGGCTCTTGAGGAAGAAGGCACCAGCCGAGGATCGTAGTGTCTGCTCAATCGCCACTTACTCGTAGCTGTCACTTGCATCACGCGAGTAGTTGCTCAGGTCCCAAAGCTTCTGCGGATGCTTCCAGGGTTGTCTTGCCGTTTAAGCTGCAGCGGCCGTGTGTGGCACTTTGAGAGCTAGCTTACTGACCACGAGCAAAAGGCACAGAGTTGGACATGGCCAAGCGCAGGCTTGACAGCTTAGAAAAACCGCGGCGTGAGTGTCAGAACATAAGCAATTCAGCAGACCATAGCATGTTGTCATCCGAGATTGTGATCTGAGACCCAGGATGCATAGGAACTGTGTGTGATCTGGGTTGCCAAAACCCACATGAAGCGACGCTCTGCTTGCAGAACTGCCGTTCTCGCCTGCATGGATTTGCATTCATGTAACTTGTTCTTCGGCAGGCCATGGATGAGGACACCTTGTAGGCATCACCCTGCTAGCGAGAGAGGAGCAGCAGGACGCGTATGCCATTTCTGCAGGTGTCCATCCCCAAATTCCTTGTCTAAGGTTGCAGTCTGCTCACCTAGACGAGACTGTTGCAGAGTCGAAGATACGAGCATCTGTGCTCAGCGCTAGCTGTGTGCAGTTCGCCAGGCTGAACTAGCCGTGGATGCCATAGCCGTAGGCAAGCCCATCCAGATACAAGGACGCCCTGCAAAACCATTATCGTTTGCTATTTTCGAAGTGCGGCGATCGAGCTACAAAGTGGAGCACCCTCGTAGCCTCTGTTTCTGCCTTGGCTCCTTAAAGCCCGAGCTTCCCAAAGCCCCCGTATATGGATCCACTTTTGTTCGGGTCGTTCGTTAAAAAGACTAGGTTTGCCGATAGTCGCCCGCGTGCCTGGAACGGCTCAACGTGCACGGAGATGACAACGACCCGAAGGTTTAAGGGCAAACGTTCAATGGCTAACGCTTTCTGGAAGAGTCTTCTTGTGGCATCGTCCTGGCCTCCCTTGCAGTCATTTTAGCCCCTACATATGATTCCGAAATTTAAGGCCCATCTGCTGCTCGCGGTGGCGGCTAGGGTTGATTTAGCAAGCCCTGAGTCCTCGACCGGATAGGTGCGTTGTACCAAAACCTTTCATGCCGAGGTTTGTGGCCTAAGTTTTCAAGCAAGCAGTAAGCAACCATCAAGTTTCGGGTCCTGTCGCCTTCCCCCGGACCGGGGCACTGCAACCCCTCCCCTGCCGGAAACAGATCCGTCTAGATTTGCTGACCTGCTCTACATAAACGCGGCCGCTAAACTCGACAGCCTGGAGCCTACATGCGACATCTTCGGTCCTAAATCAGAAAGATCCTTGTACCTTAAGCAATCTAGATCGCATGTTTTTTCACGTTAGAAAACATGCGACGAAGTGTTCGGCAATTGCATGTGTTTCAACATGTGCATGTGCCACGGTTTGATGCAGTTTTGGCACAAAGTGCCCCTATGAGCCTCTGGGTAGGCGAAACTAGTCGGCAGCCATAACTTCGTGTTAAAACGGCATCGTTTCTGTGCTCCGCTCGAGTGTGTGTTCAACCCGGTCGGGTTAGAAGTACAGCTGCGGAAGAGTTAACAGTTGGCCGACGAGGGCTCCGAACAGCGCGGCAGAAAATCCCCAAGCGCCGTCAGATTGCAACTTCTTATCGCGGGCACAGAAGTGTAGCCTGCACTCTGAATTTTGAAAGCCGGCCTTGAACGAAGCAGCAGTCCAACACAGTTTTTGTTCGAACACTGGCCTGAGTTTACTATCCCTTGCGTCTGGAGTGATGTGCTCCTTCAAACAGACGGATCTGACGGTATGTCCTGACCGTCTCCAGTAAGCCTGGTCAACTTGCTCTTCATCTTGGCAAGGGCCGCTCTGAGAGTCAAGACAAGTGTTTGCACGCAGTCAAGACATTCTGTGGGCCTCGGATCAAAGCTCACGAACCACGGGATTGTTTTCCCACGTTCACGTCAGTAACGTGACCGTCCTAGCAGATCTCACAGGATTGCTGCAGCGTTGCTGCGGGTTCCTATAGGGGGTACGTTGCTGAGGACGCAGGGAAGCTTAAGACAGGGAATACGGAATCCGTCCCAGACGCCGCTGAATGTCGTACAAATTCCGGTGGAGGAACCGCGAAGCTTTATGCCAAAGTCGGGCAGAGCTTGTTTGGCGACTGTCCTAGCTCCCCTGGATCTGTGGAGCTTGTGAGGCGTTCCAGGCAGGTGCACTTCTTGCATGCATCGACGAGCAGAAGAAGTGCCGGACAATGGTTCATGCCCTCGTCTCTTCAAGCCCATCACTGCCTTGATCACTCCTGCATGACGGAAGACAACAGCCTCCTCGTGCACATTGGCAGGAGTCTGGCCCGGAGGCACAGATGATGGAAAGTTGTATGACACGAGCATGCAGAATTCAGTAGGCTTCCTGCTTGCAAATGGCTTTAGTGCATCGTGCAGAATACGAGAGGTGGCTTGGACATCATTACGTTTCTGAATGCTTGAAGCACAGCAACTGCGCTTCGTCCATGTTCTGCCAGCGCCGGCAGAGCAGTGCACGGCACTGGATGCCTGGAAAGAAGCCTGGGAAGAAGTTACGTAAGACCTGTGTCTGACATGCAGGTAATGCGGATTGCCAGACCGCCGCATCCATGTTCCGCAATCAGCAGGTCAGAAGTCAGGGGAGGTGTTCTATTGAAGACGTAGGCTGCAAGACAAGCGGAGGCAATCGTGGATACTCTTCTGCTTCCCACAGAGACCCTCGCTAGCAGGGCTGAGACGAGCCCGCAATGCCTATCGTTAACCATGTTCGCAAGAGCAAGCTCAAGATTTGGTATCCTGCCTCAGCTGACTGCTTCCAGATAATCGTGCATAGGCCAAAGGCTGGGGAACAGCTGTTTCTTGTCGGGAAAAGCTCCTACTGCAGCGCCTGCAACCCACAACCTGGATTGAAGACTGCATAAAGCCTGCGCAGTACGAGTTCGACATGTTCTTGAGCTCTCCAACACTGCAGCAGAAAGCACATGCTTCATTGGATCTGTGCCCATCTACAAAGCCTGATATGCAAGCCTGTCCGCTGTGACACAAAAGATGAGCTTATGGAATAAACGGCGGTAGCCTTTGGCCCGTGCAGCTGGGTATAGGCGTTCCAAAAGGGAATCTGGGCTGCCCCGCGATGTTCCTCTCCCTCATGCCTCGGTTCCTCGTTAGGTCCGTTAGATCTTTCAAGGCCTCGTTGGTCTCGTCGGCCCTCACTCAGACTCGTACTTGCCGCCGGGGTACGTTTCCTTGTGCCAGCGCGCCGTCAGGCGAGTGTTCCAGATGGCACTGGCGGGCACCTTGCGGTTGATGCTCAAGGGAAGCGTTTCCCCCCGCACACGGCAGCTTCTGTGCCTGCATCATCAGGCCCTTCGAAGCAAGCCTATTTGTGCCCAGCCATCAGCTGCCACCCGCTGAAAAGGCGGCGAAGAAGGCAGAGCAAGACGCGCTGCAAGAAGTTCCTCAACACTTGTGTCAGTCATTGCCCATCTGACATGCAGGAATTGCGAGTTTCCAGGCGCCCATGTTCCGCAATCAGCAGGTCAGAAATCAGGGGAGGTGTTCTATTGAAGACGTAGGCTGCAAGACAAGCGGAGGCAATCGTGGATACTCTTCTGCTTCCCACAGAGACCCTCGCTAGCAGGGCTGAGACGGGCCCGCAATGCGTGGCGTTGACCATGTTCGCAAGAGCAAGCTCAAGATTTGGTATCCTGCCTCAGCTGACTGCTTCCAGATAATCGTGCATAGGCCAAAGGCTGGGGAACAGCTGTTTCTTGTCGGGAAAAGCTCCTACTGCAGCGCCTGCAACCCACAACCTGGCCTGAAGACTGCATAAAGCCTGCGCAGTACGAGTTCGACATGTTCTTGAGCTCTCCAACACTGCAGCAGAAAGCACATGCTTCATTGGATCTGTGCCTATCTACAAAGCCTGATATGCAAGCCTGTCCGCTGTGACACAAAAGATGAGCTTATGGAATAAAAGGCGGTAGCCTTTGGCCCGTGCAGCTGGGTATAGGCGTTCCAAAAGGGAATCTGGGCTGCCCCGCGATGTTCCTCTCCCTCATGCCTCGGTTCCTCGTTAGGTCCGTTAGATCTTTCAAGGCCTCGTTGGTCTCGTCGGCCCTCACTCAGACTCGTACTTGCCGCCGGGGTACGTTTCCTTGTGCCAGCGCGCCGTCAGGCGAGTGTTCCAGATGGCACTGGCGGGCACCTTGCGGTTGATGCTCAAGGGAAGCGTTTCCCCCCGCACACGGCAGCTTCTGTGCCTGCATCATCAAGCCCTTCGAAGCAAGCCTATTTGTGCCCAGCCATCAGCTGCCACCCGCTGAAAAGGCGGCGAAGAAGGCAGAGCAAGACGCGCTGCAAGAAGTTCCTCAACACTTGTGTCAGTCGTTGCCCATCTGACATGCAGGAATTGCGAGTTTCCAGGCGCCCATGTTTCGCAATCAGCAGGTCAGAAATCAGGGGAGGTGTGCTATCGGAGACCGTAGGCTGCAAGACAAGCGGACGGAATCGTGGATACTCTTCTGCTTGCCCCAGGGCTAGCAATACGTGGCATCGTCTTTCTCTTGCAAAGACAGAAGTCGTGGCAATTTTGCATTTGTTCGGGATCAGCGATTGTCCAGGCGAGTTCTTACCTTTAAGTGCTGCCGGGAGGACATGCACGAGCCCCAGAAGCCAGGCTTTCCGCTGGAAGCCCTGACGGCACGCCGCGACTCTTAGGAATGTGTTCAAAGGAACAGGCACGACTGTTCTGCCGTGCCTCCGGTGTTCAGCTTTTCGTGGCTGGGACGCGTAGGCTGTCATGAGTTGGCCGCGGCTGCTCTGCGACTCGGCCATGACAGCTGTTCTGGCGTACGGGCGGGCCCTCTTCTTTGCCAGCTCCGCCCAGCCTCTGATTGTCCGTACTCAAGCCAGGTCTGTCTGCAACCGTATGTTCCTCGAGGCCCGCTGCACGAGCAGAAGGCTGCCCCGGTCGTTTCGGAATCGGCCGGTCCCGACCAGCCCTTCTCGCGAGGAACGTCATGGGAGCCTTCATGCTGAAAACTGTTTTAATGGCAGCTGCAGGCTTGTCAGCCGGCTTCTGAGGGTCACGGCCAGAAGCTGCGGGGCCCAGGCGTGCGTCCTCAGCGCAAGTGCTGCCGTCAGCCCAGCCACGCTGTTTCGTGTTGCTCGGAGGCTTTGCCGTGCGGAAGTCTGAAGCCGCACTGAGCGTTGGCACAGTGTTGCCCTGCACGCGATCGATTTGCGGTGCTGCGTGTCTCCACGTGTCGGGACGCTGGCCGTCGCCGCAGTCTCGTCTTTCCTCCTTCCACATGCATGTGGTTTGACGCCGTGCTCCAACTCCAGTATGTTGCCGCAGCTTTGTCTTGCGAGGGGTGGTCTGTAGGGGATCTCTGAGAAGGTGAACATGCTCGGTGCCGGAAGATTTCCCGTGGTCTCCACGCCCGCAGAATTTCGCGGACGCGGCCAGGCCGTGCGATGACTCGAGCTCGGAGTGCAGGTTGGATGCAGCGCAGTTGCCAGCACTGCTACTGCTGAGCCTGAGCTGCAGGCGGGCGAGTATGGCGAGAGCAGGATTTGCAGCCAAGCACGCTTGCCGTTGTGTCGCCTGGGATTTCTGTCAGCGGCAGAAGAGCAGCAGGAAGCACCCCTGCGCTTTCACTCTTCCCAAGCGAAGGCGATGGAAGCCGCCGCGTCACAGGCGGGAGGTTGTTGGGAGGTTTGTCGCCGCAGCAAAAGGGTTTGTATGATTCTTCGCGGAAGGGTGCAGGTGGCCGGGCGAATCTCGCGCCGGCACTGCACTCTCTGTCTAGAAGGTGGGAGTATCTCCCGAACGAGTCTCCGGCTTTGAGCCTGAGGAGAAGCAGAACAACATGCAGCAAGCAAGGCATCGTAAGCCTTCCGAAGTCTCGCGAGGTTGCGAAGACGAGGCCGGGAAGAGCAAGGCCACAGTTCACCGCATGCCCGGGAGCATTCCTCGGGCAATGGAGCCGGTAGCCGTAGCGCACTGCTCTGAGCCCTGCATGGCTCGCATCGGGCAGACAGCGATGTGGGCCACGGCTTGTGTGCAGCGCGAATGTGCGGGCTATGCTGCAGGCTTAGTGGTTTCGCTGCTGCTTTCCGTCTGCCGAGCCTGCTTGGGCGACCGGCTCGTGTGCCTTCGCCTCTGGCCCTGGGCACTGCGCGAGACTCCGACAGTCTTCGGATCGTGATGCGACGCCGGGGGCCCAGCACTGAAAGTGTTAGCCTCTGCCAGTGGCCCTGATGGTGGGGGACTGTCCCAATCGCGCCCTTCTCAGATGCCGTGCACCGCCTCGGGCTGGGAGTCCTGCGGCAGCATTGACAAGCAAAGGCGCAGTGCGAATCGCAGGAGGCTCAGGACTTCCGTGCAGGCCGTGCAGGCGCCTGCAGCGCAGCTTGCGCTGCCTGCGAAGGCTTCAAAAGTCCCCGCATCGAAGTCGCCAGCTTGCGAGTGTGCTACGAGTTTAACCTTTCGCAAAGGCCTCGTGAAAGAACAGGAATCGCCGCGGTGGCCTCGCAGGGCATGTGCATGCCGCCCCGCCCTGTGTGCGAGTCCGAGTTCGAGAACTTGGCTTCTGTGCCGGGCCGCACGAATCCGCTCACCCAGCATAGCTCTCCATTTTCATGGGGCTGGCAACCGCAGAAACCTCGTCGCCCTTCCTTCTTGCCGCTGTTGGGCCGCCAGGCTTGTGCGTCTGGGGTCCAGGACATTCAGGGCCGGCGTGATCGCACGATGCAGCGCCAATGGCTGCCACGCGGGGCAAACAGCTGTTGCCGAGTTCGCAGACCCGGATTGTCAGGCTTCCGCTGACTGGGATAGTCGGCTGTGAGCATGGCCAACTGTGGCCGCTGGCCGTGCAGAGCACCTGCCCACCCCCAGGCCTCTTCTGAAGCCATTTGCTGTGCATGTGCTCGTGCAAGTATGCCTAAGTTGAAGCAGCAGGTATGATCCCTCGCGTGGCAATGGCCGGGATTGCAAGAGGTCCCCATCCTCAGCAGCATCTTGCTCTAATAGCGGCGTGTTCTGGCGCGCATCCGATCCAGCCATAGGCCGCCCTGTGGCAGCTACAGGGATGACTTCAGATGCCATCCTGCTCTGAGCCGACAAGGGGAACGGCTGTGTTTTGAAACTGTCGCATAGCACGCTGTCGGCGGCCATTTGGTTTGGAGCGACGTGCAATGCACTTCTCTCAGGCGAGGTGCGATGCCGGCAGTGTAACTGCACCGCACGCACATTGCTCGGGGTGCCTTGGTGTGGCGCTCTGGCCCAGCAGCTGGGGCAAGGGCCCGCCGGGCCGGTGCTAGCCTTAGCGCATCCTGCGTGCACCAACGACACAGCGATGTGAGCTGACGGACTGCAGGCGGCTTGGGCCAGGGTCTCTGCGAGCATGATTCGCGGCATGATGCTGGCCACGGCACTGGCATGCAGCAACTCTCGCACAAGGCCTTTTGACCGGTGCCACGTCACTCGACGCCGGCCAGGACAGGAGCCGAAGTGAGCTTTCCCTTCTCTGGCTCCGCTCATCGTTGAATCATGCTTCACGTCGAAGACGGCATGCTGTCGCAGGGCCTCAGACAGCCTGGCCAGCCTGCCTGGCCTGCCTTGACTCTTTCCTGCTTGCACTTCACATGCCATGACCCGACGACCCCAGTTTTGTGATGCCCCCGCCCCCTTACAGCACTTGCCTTCCCATTTGCTCCAGCATTTGCCGTGGCAGTTTTCCAGCACGAGAGTTCGGCCGCTGGTGACTCCACTCAGCCCCCAGCATCGTTGCATGCGAAGACCTGGTTGTTCAGTGTTGGTGATGTCTTGGGCAGCGGCTCCTGTCTTGCTTGCGAGCCGCGACGCCTGGCACGGTCCAACTGCTTAGAGATCGAGTATGAGGCTGGGCTCAGTCGCCCATCCCGCAGCTTGCGGGGACCGGCGCAGCTTCGGGCATCCACACGGGAGAGTGCCAGTTGCAAATGCAGCAGGCAGATCATCTGCGTCGCTACGTGAGGTCGCCAAAGCCGTAGCAACCAGCCAGCGATCTCCGAGTGCATTGCAATAGTAGGGCTTTCTGGAAGCACGACTTCTCGGATGTCGTTGCCAGGTCCCGGGACAAGTACACGCATTCCGGTCTACGACACTGCCGTTCTGGAGGGGTTTTTCTGCTGTGGTGCATGAGACGATTGTCAAGCGAAGCCTTCGTCGCAGCGGCTTTGTGTCGGTGCAGCTTGCCTGCGAAGCGTTGTCTCGTGCTCGCCTTGCGTGCCGTCCCGGCTCAGAGCCCCGCAGCGGTGAATCGGTGCCTCTGGCAGTGCAAATGGTCACCGGGATAGTTGGGAGGATGAGCACAGCGGCACACAAGCTCCCCTACCAAGGAGCCCAGCCTACACGTGCCCTTCCTTGCTCCGGAATAGTGCTGCGCATTCACCAAGTCATGGAGACCACCAGCCCCACCATCCTTTCCATGGCTCCAATGTGTGTTTCGGCATGGCCCCACATGCCTTGCCCGGCGCACTCTTGCGGCTTGGGACCCTGTTCTCAGCTGAAGTTTTGGACGCCCGAGCGGATGCGCAAATGAAGCTGTGTCCTATGGCTTCTTGATTGTTGCGAGGAAGCGCGACAAAGTCCCTCCAGCGCCGTGCACGCAGCTGCGCCAGTTGCACCTCTCCTGCATCTCGTCCTGGGATAAGCAGTGCTGCTGCGTGTCCGTGGACGAGGCCTTGTCGCTTCCGGGCTTCTCGGCCGGGTGTGCGACCAGCTGCAGCAGCACCTCTTTCCAAAGCGTGTGAATTGCCTCGGGCTGGGTTGTGGCAGTGGAGAGTGTTGGCTTGATGTTTTTGCTGGGGTACCGGTACCGTAACGACGAGCAAGTCTGCCACACACGCTCAGGCATCGCAGGCCTAGCTGCAGTCCCGGAAACATGCGCTGCACGTGTCAGCCCGGCATCTGCCTTTTGGCCAGCGTTGGATGTTCAGTAGTTCAGTAGTCTCGAACATGCCGTAGAAGAGAATCCCACCGAAGCCGGGGACCGTGCGAGACGCCTCAATGCTCAGGACCTCTCAGTCCAGGCGTCTCCCTCCCGCTTGGTTGTGCGTCGCGGCTTTTCGTGGCGGCTTCGTCATCGGCCTGCTGCTCTGCCTGAGACTTGGCTGAAGGCGTGCCCTCGCCACCCACCTGCTGTCTTCCGCTGCTCCTAGAGCGGAGGGTAGGGCAACTGCAGGTGCTCTTCGTGCTTGCTGCCAGACATTTGCCTCTGCCGCAGGTTCTCAACCCGGAGTTTGTCGTGATACAGAATCTAGCAAGCCTGCGCCGATTTGCGCTTTAAGCCGTGAGCTTGCTCCTTCAGTCATTCCAGACTTTATAATGCCATGTGAGATCCTGTCATCGCCTGTCGTCTGCAATATGTCAGTATCTAGCCTTGCACGTCGTCGACGGAGCTTGAGTTTGAACAGCAACAGATGGATTCAACGGGCAAGTGCCACCTTGCTGCGGGGCCGCGGGTAGCTGCGCACATCTCCTTGCCAGCCAGCCCGATCCACTCCGATTTAACTTGCTGAACCATGCGCCCAGGCCAGCCACACGCGCCTGCTTGATGCTGCAGTGCTCGTAGGCGTAGTTGCAACGGGCGTCCTTTGCGGGCTGCTGCGTGCTGCTGGACGGAAGTAGCAAAGCCTGCCCATCATGTGCCTCTGGGGAAGCCTCCTGTCCAGCGAGTGGCAGGAAGGTTGGACAAGCGCAGGGCAGAGTCCGATGCCGTTGCACGCCGACCCTGACAGTAGTTTCTTCAAGCTGGGACGGGCAGTGATGTCTCTTTGCATCTGTGAATGCGACGGCAGAAGGCTGGAGCAGCGTTCTCGCACGGGCCCTTGCCCCGAAACCTCTGTGGAATCCCTGGAGCTCACTCCTGCGTCTTTGAGCAAGAAAGTGTGGAACTTTCTGACCTGCCAACGCTGGACTCCCCGTGTCAGAGCAACTCCCTCTCCGAGCCGGGTCTAGTCTCCGCAGCTGCAGGTGTGTGTGGTGTGTGCACGAGACTTGCCTGTCCGTCCGAGTGCATCGCTTTGCAGGGCCCTCCTGGCCAGTGTCTCGTCGTAACCAGCCCTTGGCTGGTGCAAACCCGTACGGGGGAATCACGGGCCAACGCCGAGGCCATCAGAGTGTGAAAGATGTGAAAGAAAGGACAGATTCACGGGTATTTTTGAGGAAAGACTTCACCGCTTCATGCCTCTGTTCGCTTGTATCTGCGTCTCCGGTTCGACACCGACCACGGCAGAGCAGGAGTTGAAGCTCGCAAAGCCTGGCGCCCGAAACATCGTGAATTTGGCGTGACCGACATGCACGACCCAAGCAGAGACGACGCTCCCTGGATTCAATAACACTCCTATTTGCTGAGAAGGACTGTTTGCTGGGGGCCACCGCTTTGCAGCAGCGAAACTGATGATGGCGAGGGACCCTCGACAATTGTCGCTCGTCCGGGGGGTTGAGGCACGCGGCTTAGCTGGGCAACGCGTTGTAAGGCAGGGCAGTAAGGCGTCTTGTGTTTTCTTTGCCAAAACCGTTGCTTGTCGCTGCGGTGACTGTGGTGCCTTTTGATGGAACGTGGGAGGGGTACGCCGGGTGTTTTAGAGCTGCTGGCAATCTTCTCTTCAACCGCATGGGACATTTCGCCAGCTAGAAAAGAAGATCAAGTCGCCGCTGCTCGCAGGCTTTCCGAAATGCACGTCCTCGTAGGGTGTCGTGTCTACTCCCCTAGGATTTTGCGTGCTCGATTTGCAGGTTGTCTCGCTCTGATTCCGCACGGTGGGGTGCAGCGGCACCGCAGAACCCTCGTGCCTTCTTTGCGAATGCGAGTGAGGCGCGACGTCCGTCTCATCTTGGCATCGAGTCTCAGATTTGAGAGATTCGGCGGGGCCTGGGCTTAGATGTGTCAATGCAGGCATTGGTCTGCCGGCCGAGCAGGGGCTGGCGAGTCTTGCTGCCAAGCACGCTGTCAGGAGATCAGCGGGAGCGAAGGCATGCACATGAGAAAGGGCCGCAGAGAAGCATCACCAGCTACCGTTCCCAGAGCCTCGGGTGTGCCTGTGCTTGGGTCCCGGGTCCCATCCTTTCAATCACTTAGACAGCCTTCGCATCTCACCGTCCAGGCGTGCGTCGCAACAATCGCAACCGCACATCTCGGAAACACGCCGGCAGAGAGAGCTTGTCGTCACCTGTGCCCGGAGTGGAGCAATGGTCAGCAGAGTTGTTGGGGAATGGCTCAGCAGACCCGGCTGAAGCTCCCCGGCTTCGCGCTCGCACCACTTGCACCGCAGGTTTGCAGTCATTACAGATGCACGCTTGCTGCTCCTGGCCACGCCACAAAACTCCATCCATCAGGTCCGCTGAGTGACGCGGCTGTCGTCACGTTCCGTCCGAAACTTTGACCACGATGAGTGGGTGTATGTCAGCATGTTATCAGGCTGAGAGACCGGCAGCCTAGGCAAAGCCGACGAGACATCAGCCACTGGCCGCACATGACACCGGCTCTTTGCACGCGTGGGAAGTCAGACGCAACTGCGTCACGCCTTGCCTGGATGCAGTCCAGGCCTCCTCTCAGCTTCCGTCACACGCCTCGAGTTTCCTCCTGCGGACCACATGCTGCAGCTCTGGCCACAAGGCTGCAGACGGGCTGCTCATCGACATCATCCTTTGGAAAGATGTGAGACACGCAAATACGTCTGCTGGACGACTGCCGGAGAATGAAGCTGCGCTGGCCCAGGCAGCACGAGTGCCTGCCCACCGTTTGAGACAGTGCCCCCCTCAGGTCGTTCCCTCGTCGAAGGATCTGGTGCAGTGGGGCTAAGGTTCCCAGCTCGTCCGCGCATCTCTCCGATGCCACGCCTTGCAGTCTGCATTGTGTTGTAACGCAGCCGGACGTGAGCCCGCCGTAGGGAAGAGACTCCAGAACCTAGTGCCTGTGGCAAAAACATGACACATGCTCCTCCGACCAATTCCTTGCCGTTCTCCTGCGGAGCGGAATGTTTCCAGTCGTGTTCGACCGCCTTTACAACATGTTGCCTGCATCGCAGGCATGTTAGAGCAGGCTTGCTTTCTAAGGCCGTGCTGCCAGGCTGATCCCATCCTGGTTTTTGAGCGATGCAGCTGTTGTCACATGCCTTGCGGGGCACGGGTGAGCCAGCGGGAAACCGTGCATTGCGAGGTCAGGTCGGGTGAGCCACAGAGGTGTGCCAGCATGTCACGTCAGATGCAATCCTTCTCAGCAAGAAGCAAACATGATTCCAGGTCCTAAGTTACTGCTGACAGGTCCGCATCTGCAATCGTGCAGTTCGGTTGGAGCATCGACCCGTTGCAAGCCGAGCACCGTGCCTTCAGCAGTAGTGGCTGATGCTCCAGAGCAAGTGAGAGGACCTTTCAGACGCCTGTGAGGCGATGTTCGACAGCACGCACATGCGCACGTGGTGGTCGCAGAAGTTTCCTGCCCCTGCCTCCTGCCCGTTGCTCTAACATTTGCGAACCGCTTCGAGTGATGGGTGCCGTCGAGCCGCTGGGGTCAACAGACCTACACAAATCGCAGAGGCCGCAAGCTGCAGCTCCGGCCGCAAGGCTGCCAGCGTCGTTCTTCTGCAAGATGCCACCACCGTCGTGTGGCTGTGTCTCCAGACACAAGGTCTGCTTGCTCTACCTCCCGCCTCCTACTCGACTATCCAGAGGCCGTTTCCGACAGTAGCAGAGATGGTCGAGGATGCACCTGTCCGCTAGTCGGACACTTTGGCTCGGAAATTTCCAGAAGGCATCATGCGTGGCAGTGCAAGCCGCTTCCGAGAGAAAAGCTGCTTGGTGCAGCTCTAGTCTTCAGGGCTCTTCGTTGCCTCAGACCGTTACCCTTCTGCTGTGGCAAACCTCTGCATGCGGGAGCAGCCGGAGCAGCCCGCAGTTGGGCTTGACTTAGTCTCGGCCTTAGCCGCCTGTGAGCCTTGATTCGACTTCGCGGGCTTCGAGGCTTCCGGCCCTGACGGCTGGGCAAACACAGAACATGGTCATCTGCCAGCTTGCTGCCATGGTGTCGAAGCCTAAGTCCAGCCACACAGAGGTCCAAAGCTTCAGATCTTGCTGCACCACTGCCCAAAGCCAAGGACTCACGCAAATCGCATGCAGCTCTGGAGCTGCCTTAGGCTCAGGCGTCCAAGAACACCGAAACTGATAGAGTCGGCCCTTGTGGTCGCGACTGGAGCAACTGCGAGTCTCCATTCTGTGCAAGTCCGGCCACCTCCCTGAATGTGTCTGCTGTATCCGTGCCTGTCTTCATTGGCTACGTGGCTGCAGAAGCCCGATCTTCAATCATGAAATGACTTCTCGATGGTTTAAGAAATGCACTGATCCAGGCAGCTTTCAGTTTCCCCACTCGTCCAACCTGTGGTTGGTCCTTCGGTTGCCGAAATCTCGCAAAGTTTGTGCTCTTGCTCCGGCGTTTCTTTTGGCCGTTCTTCGAGTTGGACTACCGCAGATGGTCTCTTAGAGACACCGGCTGTGGGAGGGGGTCAGGCAGCCCAGAAGTTCCACACGTTCCGACTGTCTCTTCAGACCTCGTGACGAGGCCTTGGCCATAAAGCCTTGGCACCCCGTAAGCCATCAGTCCTGGGCTTTGGGAGCTTCTCTGAAGCTTTCCTTCTTGGTACCCTGGCAGATCTTCCTGCAGTGATTTGTGCTGGGTAGCCGCATGCCGCCGCCCCGTCACACTGCACTGACGAAGTGCCGACTGCATTGCCCAGTTTCGCTGCGGGTCAGAGCCGCTCCCGCCAAGAGTCCCACCGTCATCACGGC
This sequence comes from Symbiodinium sp. CCMP2592, assembly GCA_905221615.1. Lineage (NCBI taxonomy): Eukaryota > Dinophyceae > Suessiales > Symbiodiniaceae > Symbiodinium > Symbiodinium sp. CCMP2592. The sequence goes on along the minus strand of CAJNDT010000085.1, from coordinate 169,663 downwards.
TTGCACCGAGGGTCGTCGCAACACAAGCTGTGCCTCGTCTGCGGCTACCAGGATTCTGGTCCTCTGCTTTCTGTTGCTGGTACCTTTGCTGCACTGTGCGCTTGGGCCAGGGACGCGAATTTGCAAGTTTCAACAGCCTTTGAGCTCTGCAAGCTTCCGGCTGTGGGTCTTGCCGCGTTGTTGGCCTTGGACCCAAGTGTCTCTTGCAGTGTCGACAGGAAGCCTTCTGTCTCCAGCCCTCTGCAAGAAGAAACTGATGGCGACGCTTCCGTTCCCTCAAGCGGGCTGATGATGTCGGAGTCCGAGCAGCCTCCTTGGCACAGCGAAGGTTTTTCCGAGGATCATTTCAAGGTGATCGTGGTCGGAGCTCTGTGAAGTAAAGAAGTCTTCCTTCTCTTCCACACACCAGTTTCCCCCTACCTCTAAGCGAGCTGAGTCGGCCCTTCCCAGTGCTTTCAAGGGGGGTTGCCTCTGTTGTCTACATCCTTCCAGGACTGGATTTGCAAGGTTGCATCGGCTCTTCTCCAGGGGAGCTCAGCATGCATCAACGCGATGCCGGATTGCTTCTCGAGTGGGATGGCCATGCGAGGGCCCGGTGTAGTGACACTCGTACCGATCGTGTGAATCTGGGTCTGGAAGCTTGCGGTGAAAGTTTCGGGCCAACTCATTTCAGGGGGCTCCAATGCTGCTGCTTCCGTCAGTTGGCAATGTCCGGTCGTAGTGTCGGCAGGCGTCTTGGGTCAACCTTGCATGTTGCGACGGACTCCTTCTCAACGACTCATGCTGCAAATGCCAGGCCAGAGAGACAACTTCAGCTTCTCTCGGATGGAATTGATTGAAGCATGCGACCTCTGCAGGAATGGTACAGTTGTGCCAAGGCCTCCTGTGATGGTTCTGGTGAAAGTCATGTAAGCCGTAACTGTCGCACAGGAAGATTTAAAGCCCGCAGTCTCTTCGGTCTCTTCAGCTTGCAGCCAGCTAAGATAAACAGTTTTGTCGCACAGCCGCTTCGTTCAACCAGCAGATTTCTGTGTTGCTGTGAGCCTTCGGCCGGTGCATGAGTCAAAGTGGTTCCTTTGCGCTGCAACTGTGGCCAAACCGATAGGGCGACCTCCAGATGAACCCTCGGCTCGTTATGCACACTCGAGCTTTGTGGCTAAGTCGGGTTCCTCTGTTTCATTTGCACAATGCCAAGCTGACGTTCTTCCTTGCTGCCTTCTGGACGTTGATTAAGTCCGGTTGTGAGCCTGACACAGACAGTCACAAAAGTGGACAAAGCATTGGATATGAGGATGCAGTGAGGCGTCAGCTTTGCCCTCCCGCCCCTCGGTTGCTCCCAAAGGCGTTCTGCAGAACGGTTGGTTTGCCACAAGCCTGGCTTCATCACACCCTTACAGGTTTCCAGGCACGGCCGCACCAGTAGAAGGGCTCTTTCAGGTCTGCTGCGTGTCTCCTTGAAACTAAAATGCTGTGGATGTGCAGCTGCTGTTCTGGTTGTCTTGAGCTGAGGAGCCGATTTTTGCTCGTTTCGAAAGCACGCTCCTACCCGAATTTTGCATTGAAAGGGGTTACTTCTTGATGCATCGTGCGACGTTTACCTTTCGATGATTTGCAGATTCTCATAGTTGAAGATGTGAGCCTCCTGCACCAGCCAAATGACGACTAGAATCTAGACCAGGCTCGCAGCGCCTAAGCCCAAGTCATCAGCCTAACATGCTTGTGCAGCACCTGATGCCACAGCGCCGGCGTCTTACTTGCCAGTGAAACTCGGCGCCGCAATCGCCTAGCCCCAGGCCATTTCTTCTCGGTGCAGCATCTTGTTCTGTTTGGCTGAATGCAAAGCTGCCAGCTCCAGTGCTTGCGGGGAAAAGAAGATGTGTGAGTTTGACACATGCTCCTCTAACCTCTTTCTTCCCGTTCCAGTCGCGTTCGACCGCCTTTACAACATGTTGCCTGCATCGCAGGCATGTCAGAGCAGGCTTGCTTTCTAAGGCTCTGCTGGCTGCAACTGTGGCCCAGCCGTCAGCCCACGCCGAGGCTTTGGCTTGCTTGTGGCACTGCCATGGCTCACAATCGGTTTGTCGATCTTTTCCACTCGACGAATTTGATAGTTGCCACGTGCACGCCAGATTCTGAAGTTCCACAAAGATGCCGCGTCACGTCGTGATAGAGAAAATCCTGCTCTCCGCTTGCCGCCCTATCGCAGAGCCCAGGACAGCGCAAGGTCTGGCCATCCCTGGCACAGCAAAGCATGCAAAGCGCTTGTGCAGTCATGTAGAGGTGGCAGCAGTTCCAGAACATCAAAGCACAGCAGCTGTTGCTGCGCAGCCTTCTGAACACATGTAAACATTAAATATGAAAGCAAGCGCCGACGTGGATGGTGCAGGTTCAAGACAGCACCTGTCAGGAGGCGTAAGGCGTCTCGATAACCTCGTATAGCGCAGGATAGAGAACGGTAGGTGGTGAACTCCTGGGATGCAAGAAAAGTAGGCCATAGTAGTGCTGCCAGGCTGATCCCATCCTGGTTTTTGAGCGATGCAGCTGTCGTCACATGCCTTGCTGGGCACGGGTGAGCCAGCGGGAAACCGTGCATTGCGAGGTCAGGTCGGGTGAGCCACAGAGGTGTGCCCGCATGTTACGTCAGATGCAATCCTTCTCAGCAAGAAGCAAACATCTTTCCAGGTCCTAAGTTACTGCTGACAGGTCCGCATCTGCAATCGTGCAGTTCGGTTGGAGCATCGACCCGTTGCAAGCCGAGCACCGTGCCTTGCCTGTTGTTCCGCTTCGAGTGATGGGTGCCGTCGAGCCGCTGGGGTCGACAGACCTACGCAAATCGCAGAGGCCGCACGCTGAAGCTCCGGCCGCAAGGCTGCCAGCGTCGTTCTTCTGCAAGATGCCACCACCGTCGTGTGGCTGTGTCTCCAGACACAAGGTCTGCTTGCTCTACCTCCCGCCTCCTACTCGACTATCCAGAGGCCGTTTCCGACAGTAGCAGAGATGGTCGAGGATGCACCTGTCCGCTAATCGGCCGGGCTGATCCCATCCTTGTTTTTGAGCGATGCAGCTGTTGTCACATGCCTTGCTGGGCACGGGTGTGCCAGCGGGAAACCGTGCATTGCGAGGTCAGGTCGGGTGAGCCACAGAGGTGTGCCCGCATGTTACGTCAGATGCAATCCTTCTCAGCAAGAAGCAAACATCTTTCCAGGTCCTAAGTTACTGCTGACAGGTCCGCATCTGCAATCGTGCAGTTCGGTTGGAGCATCGACCCGTTGCAAGCCGAGCACCGTGCCTTGCCTGTTGTTCCGCTTCGAGTGATGGGTGCCGTCGAGCCGCTGGGGTCGACAGACCTACGCAAATCGCAGAGGCCGCACGCTGAAGCTCCGGCCGCAAGGCTGCCAGCGTCGTTCTTCTGCAAGATGCCACCACCGTCGTGTGGCTGTGTCTCCAGACACAAGGTCTGCTTGCTCTACCTCCCGCCTCCTACTCGACTATCCAGAGGCCGTTTCCGACAGTAGCAGAGATGGTCGAGGATGCACCTGTCCGCTAATCGGACACTTTGGCGCGGAAATTTCCAGAAGGCATCATGCGTGGCAGTGCAAGCCGCTTCCGAGAGAAAAGCTGCTTGGTGCAGCTCTAGTCTTCAGGGCTCTTCGTTGCCTCAGACCGTTACCCTTCTGCTGTGGCAAACCTCTGCATGCGGGAGCAGCCGGAGCAGCCCGCAGTTGGGCTTGACTTAGTCTCGGCCTTAGCCGCCTGTGAGCCTTGATTCGACTTCGCGGGCTTCGAGGCTTCCGGCCCTGACGGCTGGGCAAACACAGAACATGGTCATCTGCCAGCTTGCTGCCATGGTGTCGAAGCCTAAGTCCAGCCACACAGAGGTCCAAAGCTTCAGATCTTGCTGCACCACTGCCCAAAGCTAGCCATAGACTCACCGCTGATTGGGGAAGCGCCGGGACGGCGAGCGCTTGCAAAATCACGGCCTACTTCACGCAGCTGGAAGTCCCTGGGGCCCGGATGTGTTTTTGAGGTCCCAGTGCTGCCAACAAACTTGACTTCGATGTGCAATCATTTTGAATGACGAGTCCGACGTGCCAGGAGAGGCACGGGGCACTCAGAGCGCTCATAGAGGTTCCGGCTGAGTCTGCGAACCCTTCGTCCGTCACAGGGCAACAGTTTAACTTAAACTTGCGCATGACTTGGAGTGATTTCACGCGCTGTCGAAAAGGAGGCACCTTCTTGCTGCTTTCTGGCATGCTTGTGATTCCAGTGACGTAAGTGACATAGAAAGGCTAGACAGACTTCGGGTCAGCTTGTGCAGGTGACGACAAGCTTGCCCTCATTCCCCTCCCTCTCCCTCTCCCCTCTGCGCTCCTCTCCCCTCCTCTCCCCTCCTCTCCCTCTCCCCTTGTCATCCCACTCCCCTTGCCAGCCCTCTCCCCTCTCCCTCCTCTCTCCTCCGTCTCCCTGTGCCTCTCCCCCTCCCTCGATCCTTCGAGTCTGCTCCAGCATTGTAGGACGAAGCGGACGACCGACAGATATCTCATTGTGATACGTATCGACAGCAGCTTGGATGTTACCACGTCCTGCGTAAGCATGAAATGTCGGTGGAAGTTATCCAGTGGCAGGAAGAAGCGAACCCTCGCGGCCATGCACGTGCAGTTAGGATCTGCGGTCACTTGTGTAGAAGGCCAGGGTTCCATGTCCGTCAGGTGAAGAGAATGCCAATGCTCAGGACATTTGCACGAGCGTGACTGTGCTCTTGTCTCATGATGCCGACTGCGAATATTCTGAACATTGAGCTTGGCTGAAACTTGATGTCTTGGATGGTTTCTTGGTACCCAATCACTTTGTTCAGGTATCGACGTCGATGTTGGCTATCTAAGCATTCCATCAAGATATCAGGACTTTATCCACTACCTCGTGCAAGATCTCGCTCCATCTCGTTCCTATGCTGCTTCTGTCCTGGCCATTGATTTTGTGTCTCTACTCCTGCATGTTTTCTGGCACGTGCGGCGCTTCGTGGCCGCTTTGGGCATTGCAAATCACCTCCGTTTGCAGCCATTTCGTCAGGTTGCAGACTTGCAGCCTTTATGCCGTTCAGTTTCTCCCAAGCATCTCAGAGTGTAACAGTTTCTGTAAAGAGCCCCAAGCGCGATTCATGTAAATCACGGAGCGCGACTTCCTGGACCCATGACAGATATTTTTGATCAAAGCGGATGTCCGCGCCTGAGCTGACGCGAGGCGTTCGGCCACATGTTTCAATTCCCCCTCCAAGCACAGACCTTGCCAATATTTTTCGTAGTACGCATACGAGTACTACTACTAATACTAAATACCAGTGCTGATGCTAATACTAGTACTAATACGAATTCTAATACTAGTACTAATACCGGTTTTACTATTATTAATACTTGTGTGTTTACCGCAACTGCTGTCACGACCCGAGGTTGCCGACATCGGCCACGCTTTCAATGAGGAGCCATCGTCAGTAACCATGACAGATCTTGCACAGCCGACTGCCAGCGTACTGAGAGTGTATATGATTTGTGTGGGTGTCATGTAGTATGATATAACATGATTTACCTTTAGCATAACATGAGGTAATACAACAGAACAGAGCAGAATCGAATAGAACGACTAATAGCTTTGCAAGGTCATACAATATAAAGTACTGTACTGTGCTGTGCTGTGCCAAACGAAGCAAACCAATACAATACGGTGTAATGCAATACGATGAAGTACAATGCAATGAGATACACGACAATACGACACAAAACACTACAACACAGTACGGTAAACATAATAGAATATCAGATAATACCATATAGCGGAAAATATCAAATTGGGAATTATCGGCTAGTCGAGGAGTGAACACGGCCCCTGCGATTGCTGTTTTTTAGGTACACAGCCTCCAGCACGAATATCATCTAAGATACTTACATTATGTTAGAATTCAGCGACATGTGGCAAAATGCAGTATACTATAGCTTAACGTAGTCTGCATTGCGCGATGTTTTTCAACAGTATAGTGCTATATAATACGCTACAGTACATTACATTGCAACAAGGTATATCATACTTTAATACGGTATAAGCGTATAAACGAGTATTTTAGAATATAACCAGCATAGACTTTGATTGTATAGTATACATTATGATTGCTTTGACAAGAGGTGGTATAATATACACTCATATGTATTGCAATTTCATATAGACACTCTAGTGTGACATAGTTGACATAGTGTAATGCAATACCATGTAAGAACTATTATCCAGTACAGTACAATATAGTATAGTCAGTCTAGTACAGTATACTATAGTACATTATGCGACACTACCTATACTACACTATGCTGTGCTACACTACAGTACAATGTAGTGTCATGTACTATAATATCGTTGAGTACAAAATAATGCAATGTAGTGTAGTGTAACATAAGACAATGCAACGCAACATCGTGAGAATAGTACAGTATAGTATAACATGTAGTACAATGAAACGAGGTAGAATATGATCTGCAACATGTTAATGTTTAATATGTAACATTCATATCGAAGTAATGGAATCGAATAAACTATAGCCTAGAGCAAAATGCAATGAATACAACATGGTGCAATACGTAATGAAACCTAGCGTTTAGCATGACCCGAAATGGCTATTTGGGCCCATCCACAACCGCGTCTTCGTTGAACACAGCTGTCGTGTGTCCATGCCCATATTGCACAGAGAGTTTCGGCATGGTGTTTTGTAGCTTTTGTGTGGCGGCATGAAGCTATACCGCGGGGTGACCCTCTGCAGGAATTCTTAGCCCGAGGCAGTACATGTACACATGCAGAGACTGTCAACTCATCTAGCGAATGTGCTTAGGTGTATCCCATACATGTTTTAACCGTTTCCATCTTCACGTTCTTCCGTTGCGACATCGGCCTGTTGCCAGGAACTCGGATTGCTTCCCAGAGAAGTCTTTTCTTCTTCTTGGGGTACTCCACCAGATCGTCGTTAGACTGCTCCAATGCAAGCACTTCGGCCCAAATCACGTCCAGTTCTCTCAGCGTGAAGGGATGAAGAACTGTGGCGATTGGCGAATCTTTGGGGAAGTATTGAGCCGAAGATGCAGAGAAAGAAGGTACGTGCCATGTTGAAGCATGTCTGGCTTGTTCTGTGCGTGAAAAGCATCGGCAAGTCTGTGTAGATTCTCTCGGTCAGACTCTAGGGCTCAACGGCTTGTACGGTATTGCTCGAAGTTTCTTTGTTTCCCGATCTTTTGTTGAGGCTCTTCGGACAGCGGGGTGAAGGAAGCCAGTCCAGTACCATGTCGCCGGCGTGGTGAAGGCAGTCGCTTCGCAGTTCCTTCTTTGCATCTTTGAGGCCACGACTGTGACGGCTTTTTCGCTTGTATCAGCTGAGGCTCGGCCGGGTATTTTTCCCTCCGCCGTGCTCACAGGAAGGACAGGATCATTCGATGTCATAGTTGCCCCATGAAGTGATCCAGGCATATGGAATTCGAGAAGAAGTCCTGCTTCGGATTGTCGGGGTGGGAAACGTCACGGAGAGTTTCCAACTTTTCGCACAACTATCCAGCCAACATCACTGTCTCTCCACCCGGAGCCCGGTCAAACTGGTATGCCATCATTGCAAATGAGCTTCAATGTTCACCACAAATAGTGAGATTTGCGAGCGAGGGTTGTAGGCTTGTATCAGTAGTTCTATAAAACAGGTGTGCGATGTCGTCTGTGATTCCGGCTTGAATATGGCTCGTCGTGCAATCTGGCAAGGATGCGATACATAGAGGGCGCACGCTGCTCGAAGGTCAGCTGCCATTACAGGACTTGTCGATGCTACCTCTCCGAATTAGCACACCATTGCTTGTGAAGCATTCGGATCCTGCAAGACACGTGCCTGGCAGGGGTGGCAACTGCCTTCACAACTCAATGGTAATGGCTTGCGGATGTCGTCAGGACTTGTCCGCCACGGACAGAACAGAGCACGTGCCTGCACTCTCTACAACAGCTCTTGCGAGAACAAGACTTCGCCGCTGTCATGCCTTCTCCTTTCGAGTCTTTCGAGGTCAGGGCATCCATCGGTGAGCCGGCAGAGCAAGTGGACAACTCGGACTTTTGAAGTTACCCTCGTAAGCTTGTCGTGTGTGCGGCTGCCATTTGCCCACAGCAAAGCACTTGCCCGCTCGGGCTTTGTAGGGCAGACCCGTGCATTCTTCACATGTGCAGGCATTATGCTGCCGCCTTGCAGTTCTTCCCCATGAGAGACAACATCTCCTTGGAGCCCATGTCTCAAGGCGATTCCGTCCTGCTGCAGCTGAGAATTTCGAGACCTCACCCAAAGCGCTGGTCAAACCTCTCAGTCTTCTGTTTGTGTGAGATCCAAGCAGCCTTCAAGTGCTTTCAAGCCCTTTCAATCTGTACCGGAGCAAGATGGCACCTGTGACACTATCTAATGCACAGATCAAGGGCCGTAGTCTGGCAGGGGCAGATGCCGTGAGATCCAAATGGCTTTCAAGCCCTGTCAATCTGCCCTTGGCCAACCGGGCAACTGCAACTCGGAAGGTGTCGGCTTTCCGGTGCAGGAGGCTGGCACTTCCGCATGGTTGAAGCTCTCTGGGGCCTTGTTGAACGGTTCTGCAGCATTTTGGAAGCTGATGCATCTGGATGGAGTACCATGGAGATGTTATTCTCTTTGCGTCAGTCGTGCCCCTCCCAAAGGCCGCATGCCAAGATGTGCCAAGCATTCGGTGCACGGTGTTCGCATACGTGGAACTGAGACTTGTCCATGCCACCTCAGATCACCAAAGGTGACACGGCAGTGTACAGAGTGTCTGCATACTGAGTTCCGGAGGATTTGGAGAAGTATGCCAGGTGCTGTACCGGACTGTCAGTTGACAGCGTAATGATGGATGGATCGCGACGGGTGGAGGCTGCCAATTTGTACGAGAAGACCACCCCTCGTGCAATGCCCAAGAGGGCTTGTGAGTGACAGTGTCGGCCGGAAGCGGGGCTTGGCAGTGGCACGTGCAGCGGCTCAGAGCTGATGCGTTTACCTTTCTCGGTTAACCAATTTGCCTGCTTGGATACTGGGAGCGGGGCTAATTTGACGAGGCAACGTGGCTGACAAAAACCGACGCTGCTCAAGGGCCCCGTCGGTACAGGCGCTGCTACGTGGTTGGTACGCGCTTGTTGGTATATCCATGCTGTGGACTACAGTGTTGCCCCGTACCCAGAGATTGCTTCTGCGGTAGCTGGAGTGCAGCACTGGTTGAGAGCCGGCGGGGTGGGCCTCCCCTGACTGACGGGATGCTCTTCCATCGTCCTCCAGAGCCCCGAGGATTGATTCATCCCAGGAGCCTCCGCCGTCATCCACGGTGTGCTGTCACCTCTGTGGTGGAGAAAGCGGTGCTGTGTTGGCGTCTCGACTCCGTTGCCAGTACTGTTTGTCGGACCCGCCGGCGGCTTACCGAGCGATTGTCTGGTGTGGCCTTGGAGTGCAGCAGAAGCTGCAGCAGTGAGTCATGGCTCGGGCTCTCCGCAGGGCTGGACTTTTCCTGACTGAGGTTGATGTTGTTGCTTTGTGTCTTCCTGGATCTCCAACATCTTTGCCGTGGCTATTAACCTGCTATTTCGGGGTCCTCGCATGTTGCAACCCGGGATTGCCTCAGTGACCGTGCGTGTGCCAGAACTGCACTTGCCAGTCTTTGACGGAGTCTCCATGTCCAGTACTCCTCCCGTCCCAAAGTCAGACGCGGCATCCCTTTGAAAATGGTGGAGCAAGGCTTCAGATTAGGTGTCAGCTCTTTGCAATAAACTCGCAATGCTGCGAGTATAGAGTAGGTTGGCCGCGAGGTCACGTGCGTTGCTTCGGAACTAAGTCGGCGTGTAAATGCAATGTCTCGTTAACACAATGTCAGTTTGACCTGTTGCGTCCCTTTCAGATCTGGGGTGTTGATTGAGTCCGGTTGTGCACGCAGTGCAGATGAGCCGAACAGGGGACCCGGGTTTCGATGCGAGCATGCCGCTGTGAGGCATCAAGTTTTCAATCCTGCTTTGCAGCTATGTCTGAGGAAGGTGCACTGGAGACCGGATTGGCGTATAGCGATTCTGGCTGCAAATGCACCAATAAAACCCTCCAGCCGCCCCACCCGAGCCGGAGGGGCCGGTCTAGTTTCCAGTTCACTGTAGCGGCACTGTAGCGGGCTGAAAGTGGGATTCTGCCCCCTTCCAGAGGTGCGGTCACTGACCGTGCGTGTGCCAGCATTGCACCCGACTGTCTTTCACTGAGTCTTCGTACTCCTGCCGTCTCAAAGTCTTCTAGAATAGTAATCGCCACCCCCGCAGGCCGAAGGTTTTGGTCGTAAGCATGCTTGAAGACAACAAGGCAGGGTGCATGAGCGTGTCGCTCCTGCCGCGGGGATCCTGCCCGTGCACAGCGGCTCTCCTGGCAGGCTTGGAGCTCAAAAGATGGTTCCTGTGCTGCCAACGTTTGTTGGCTCCGACTAGCCGTGCTCCGGTGGTAGGCCCAAGGCACGGGACAGCGGATCCCCATGGTACCACAGTTTCCGTCCGCGAAATTTTTGGTCTGCAGCGTGAAGGAATGATGGTCGCGTGAAAGGAGACCTGAGCATCTTTTGCACGACATGGAGGCTCTTGAGGAAGAAGGCACCAGCCGAGGATCGTAGTGTCTGCTCAGTCGCCACCCACTCGTAGCTGTCACTTGCGTCACGCGAGTAGTTGCTCAGGTCCCAAAGCTTCTGCGGATGCTTCCAGGGTTGTCTTGCCGTTTAAGCTGCAGCGGCCGTGTGTGGCACTTTGAGAGCTAGCTTACTGACCAGGAGCGAAAGGTAAAGAGTTGGATGGCCAAGTGCAGGCTTGACAGCTTAGAATAAGCGCGGCGAGAGTGGCAGTCGTACATATCAGCAGATGAAAGCATTGTCGCACCACCTGTCCACAAGACGTGAGACCAAGTGTCCATTGACTCGAGTTGGGAGCCTTGCACACATGGCAATGGCAACACGACGCAAGGCTTGTGTTACCGCTATCTTTGCTTCGGTGGAGCTGTGCGCTTTGTTGTCAAGCGTTCCATGCCGGCGGAGAGCATCGTGCACGATTGGCATGCGCAGCACCTTCCGCAGAAGAGAGGATGCAGGAGTTCGACCGATGTGCGAGCATGCTGCTAGCACTGCTAGCATCCAGCATCCAAGGAGCTGGCCAAAGGCATGCAATGGCAGCCTCTTCCAAAAGAGGCTTCCGACAGTCTAAGAACAGGTGGGCTTGGGCATTGTGGATGCTTTGTTGCATGCCATCAGAGGGCTAAAGGCCACGAAGGGCTGCATAGCCTGAGACGCACAGCTCCGGCTTTCGAGAACCCAACCTTTTGTAACTAAGGGCCATAGCTTCGGACAGAAGCTGACATCTTCGACAAAGTGTCAAAGTCCGAATCCCATGCCAGCGCCTTCGATGCTGATTTCATCCGGCAAGTCACCCCTCACTGCCGGGCGCCGATGTGTCTGATCCACTCTCGACTGTCGTGCCGCTTTCAATCTTTGTGTAGAGCTCTCGCTGATGCAGTGCCTGCAGTGCACTCGATGGCTTGCCGGATGCCATGCAGACACGAAGGCCTTGCACTGCCATACGGGCTGGGCATGGATGCCCGTCGACGAAGATCCAGCGAGCTCTCCGGATGAGCTGATCTGAAGATGCGGACATGCAGCTTCCTTTGCCCATCGTGAGCTTGGGCTGCTTGTGGCAGGGCCAGAGATCTCCCCTGCGTCTCGGATCCGTGATTTGCAACCCAAAGTTTTCTTTGAGCCGGCAAAACTATGGTCATCACTCGCCGAAGGATTTGAGCCAGAAGGCCACTGTGTCACCCCTCCGCGGCTTGGTTTAGTGCAGGCCGACATGGAAGACCTTCGTTGTTCCATTTCTGGAAAGCCCCTTTGCTTTCACTTTCATCTGCCGCTTCTCGCGGCCGCAGAGCTTCACGTAGCCGAAACAGTTTGCTGCCGGTGCAGCCGGCGTTCGCCCCAGACTACCAAGGCCCCAAATCGGACAAAAAGCGAGGTGCTGAGGAGCTCTGTATTCGGGTAGTTGGAAGCGCTCAGCAAGGCGCGTGAGTGATGCAATCTAGCTCAAGAGCTCAAAGACATGTGGGAAACTCGTCGATGCACCCCAAGGGCCTTATTCAAACTCCTTGGTTTCAACCGTCACAAGCACTGCCAAGACCGACCACATCGCAGAAGGGTGCTACATGAAGCAAAGTAGTTTAGTGCCTGGTTGGAGCAAGGCTTCAGATTAGGTGTCAGCTCTTTGCAATAAACTCGCAATGCTGCGAGTATAGAGTAGGTTGGCCGCGAGGTCACGTGCGTTGCTTCGGAACTAAGTCGGCGTGTAAATGCAATGTCTCGTTAACACAATGTCAGTTTGACCTGTTGCGTCCCTTTCAGATCTGGGGTGTTGATTGAGTCCGGTTGTGCACGCAGTGCAGATGAGCCGAACAGGGGACCCGGGTTTCGATGCGAGCATGCCGCTGTGAGGCATCAAGTTTTCAATCCTGCTTTGCAGCTATGTCTGAGGAAGGTGCACTGGAAACCGGATTGGCGTATAGCGATTCTGGCTGCAAATGCACCAATAAAACCCTCCAGCCGCCCCACCCGAGCCGGAGGGGCCGGTCTAGTTTCCAGTTCACTGTAGCGGGCTGAACTCCTGCCGTCTCAAAGTCTTCTAGAATAGTAATCGCCACCCCCGCCGGCCGAAGGTTTAGGTCGTAAACATGCTTGAAGACAGTAAGGCAGGGTGGGTTCGAGTTTCGCTCCTGCCGCGGGGATCCTGCCCGTGCACAGCGGCTCTCCTGGCAGGCTTGGAGCTCAAAAGATGGTTCCTGTGCTGCCAACTTTTGTTGGCTCCGACTAGCCGTGCTCCGGTGAGCCCAAGGCACGGGACAGCGGATCCCCATGGTACCACAGTTTCCGTCCGCGAAATTTTTGGTCTGCAGCGTGAACGAATGATGGCCGCGTGAAAGGAGACCTGAGCATCTTTTGCACGACATGGAGGCTCTTGAGGAAGAAGGCACCAGCCGAGGATCGTAGTGTCTGCTCAGTCGCCACCCACTCGTAGCTGTCACTTGCGTCACGCGAGTAGTTGCTCAGGTCCCAAAGCTTCTGCGGATGCTTCCAGGGTTGTCTTGCCGTTTAAGCTGCAGCGGCCGTGTGTGGCACTTTGAGAGCTAGCTTACTGACCAGGAGCGAAAGGTCAACAGTTGGATGGCCAAGCGCAGGCTTGACAGCTTAGAAAGAGCGCGGCGAGAGTGGCAGTCGTACATATCAGCAGATGAAAGCATTGTCGCACCACCTGTCCACAAGACGTGAGACCAAGTGTCCATTGACTCGAGTTGGGAGCCTTGCACACATGGCAATGGCAACACGACGCAAGGCTTGTGTTACCGCTATCTTTGCTTCGGTGGAGCTGTGCGCTTTGTTGTCAAGCGTTCCATGCCGGCGGAGAGCATCGTGCACGATTGGCATGCACAGCACCTTCCGCAGAAGAGAGGATACAGGAGTTCGACCGATGTGCGAGCATGCTGCTAGCACTGCCAGCATCCAGCATCCAAGGATTTGATAAAAGACACCTGGAATGTCGAGTGATCGTGGACAAGAGCTTGCTTGTGCACCTCCCCAGTCGTCGTGGTCACCACACTGAGGGAGCCGTTCCAATGGCAGCTGCAAGGCCTGTCAAATTCAATGCACGGAGCATCTTGTCGCGCTCCTGCCAATTGAGCCATGATGCTTCCTGCGGACATGGCCTCAAGAGCCACTGAGGATCAAGCTACACTTCACGGATGTTCACGTTCCTGGTGGGCTCGGGACAATGGTATCTTGTCTAGCTTCACCTGTGCGCCAACCCTAACTTCCTTCGTCGCCTGCTGCCTTGCAGACGCTGCATTAAGTTCTCACGTTCAGTGACTCAGCGACCCGCTCTTCGTAGAGGTGTCCATTTCCTCCTCTGAACTCTTGCAACCCGGGATTGCCGCCTCAATGACGGAGCGCTTGCCAAGTGCAGTGCTTCTTCCGTCCCAAACTCAGACGTGGCGTTTTCTTCGACATCGTAGACCTCAGGGTAGCGGCGTAAACATGTGTCAAAACATGGCTGGAGTCCTTTGCACATCCAGATCGAAGTTTTAGAACTGGCAGACAGAGCCCGGCAAATCTCACACCAGGACAACAAGGCAGGGTGCATGAGCGTGTCGCTCCTGCCGCGGGGCTTCTGCCCGTGCACAGCGGCTCTCCTGGCAAGCTTGGAGCTCAAAAGATGGTTCCTGTGCTGCCAACTTTTGTTGGCTCCGACTAGCCGTGCTCCGGTGAGCCCAAGGCACGGGACGGCGGATCCTCATGGCACCACTGTTTCCGTCGGCAGCGTGACTGAAGAGGTGGTGACCTGAAGGGAGACCTGAGCATCTTTTGCACGACATGGAGGCTCTTGAGGAAGAAGGCACCAGCCGAGGATCGTAGTGTCTGCTCAGTCGCCACCCACTCGTAGCTGTCACTTGCGTCACGCGAGTAGTTGCTCAGGTCCCAAAGCTTCTGCGGATGCTTCCAGGGTTGTCTTGCCGTTTAAGCTGCAGCGGCCGTGTGTGGCACTTTGAGAGCTAGCTTACTGACCAGGAGCGAAAGGTAAACAGTTGGATGGCCAAGCGCAGGCTTGACAGCTTAGAAAGAGCACGGCGAGAGTGGCAGTCGTACATATCAGCAGATGAAAGCATTGTCTCACCACCTGCCCACAAGACGTGAGATCAAGTGTCCATTGACTCGAGTTGGGAGCCTTGCACACATGGCAATGGCAACACGACGCAAGGCTTGTGTTACCGCTATCTTTGCTTCGGTGGAGCTGTGCGCTTTGTTGTCAAGCGTTCCATGCCGGCAAAGAGCATCGTGCACGATTGGCATGCACAGCACCTTCCGCAGAAGAGAGGATGCAGGAGTTCGACCGATGTGTGAGCATGCTGCTAGCACTGCTAGCATCCAGCATCCAAGGATTTGATAAAAGACACCTGGAATGTCGAGTGATCGACGACAAGAGCTTGCTTGTGCACCTCCCCAGTCTTCTTGGTCACCACACTGAAGGAGCCGTTCCCATGGCAGCTGTTGTCAAGCTGAACACACATGTCCTAAAAGGTCGTAACTGTTTCACCCAAACTCTAACAATAGAGAGGATATGGACCAAGTAGCTGGGGGAAGTGGCAAGGTCTTTGACAGCGGGGTTGGCCTCTGCAACAGCTTCCTCGGAAGACTCGACATTGCTTCGAGCTTGCCAACCCAGCAAAGACGGTGTAGTCTTCCAACCGACCGGGCTCTGGCACATCATGGACCCACCGTCGCTCAAGCCCTTCGTTGGTAAGACGGGGAGTTCTCGGGTAGGACGTGCAGGCGGTTAGTGAGTTTATGCAACAGAGCATCTGAGCCTGGCTGTGCTGATAGGGCACTCTTGGCTTTTGCCGCAAACGGGTTGCACATCATGGATCCGCTTTCGCTCAGTTCGTTGGCAAGGCCAGGATTCATCGCTAGTACGTGACGCGTGAATGCACAAAGAATGCTAGCAGTCGGAGGGCTCGTGGACTCAGCTGGGTGTGCTTAAGCC
The DNA here is from genome assembly GCA_905221615.1 of Symbiodinium sp. CCMP2592. Lineage (NCBI taxonomy): Eukaryota > Dinophyceae > Suessiales > Symbiodiniaceae > Symbiodinium > Symbiodinium sp. CCMP2592. Next base: position 154,024 of record CAJNDT010000085.1, on the reverse strand, counting down.
CTTCAGGCCGGGCTGGTTCTCCGGAAGTGCGAGACGTTTGATAAAAATGTCTGACAAAGGATTGCAAGTTTGTGGCATCTAGCCCCTATCTGTTGTGTTTAAGACCTCGGTAACAGGACGTACATGTGGTATTCCAAGTTTCACTGCGGATATCTGCGTGCGATAAGGAACCGACAGAGGGCTGTCGGCGGTGCAAATGCCGGAGGCGTGCTTAAGTTAAGTGTCGGACGTGTGCGACGACAGCATCCAGCCCCTGCCAGTTGTTTTTAGGGCCCCACAACAGCAAAAAGGACTATACAATTTGTTGCTGCGGACTTCTACATGCCATAAGGACCGCACCATTCCGACGACAGCGAAAAAAATAGATGCCGGCGACGGAGCAGATGTCAAAGCGGTAGACACAGCTGTAACTTGAAGAGGGACAGGTATCTGCTAGCTTGGACATCGTGCTTGTCCTCGATTCCAATGCGATTACTGTGTGTACTAGCCTCCCCAAAGGACCGCACTTCAGAAGCATCGACAGGGAATGCAGCGATTCTAGTGAGAAGTAGCCCAACAAAGGCTCCATTGCGCTCCAGAGCACCGGATGCAAGGATTGCTGACCGAAGAGCGCATGAGGGTTTTTTCGACGGGCAGCGGCAAGCCTTGTCACCATCGCATGCCGCATTGGGCTGCCATTTTTGCTGCTTGCTCGTCTCTTGTCGATGCAGTGCCTCATGGCTTCCAACTTCGCGGAGGGACATGCCTTTTCTCGCAGCCTCCTAGTGGCACACGAGGGCGCACTGGTCGCTATCGACTGGCAGCCGGGCAGCCGCCGGGCAGCCAAACGCTTCTGAATTCCAGTGCTCCAGGAAGTCCTTGCCTCTGTCAAAGATGCACAACAGACATGACATGTTGTGGTTTTTGGAGGTTTCTTCCACTCCTGACGCCAGTTCTCAGGGCATTTCAGTCTGCCCACATGAAGGTGACGTACGGCGAGCGTTTGCCATGGGGCAAGACATGCAGCGCTGTGTACTGTTTGGCTGCTGGCTGTCCAAGAGAAGCTCCATCTGTACAAGGGCCGTGCCGAACGAAGCATTGTGCTCTTTCGGACACGCTGGCCGCGTCGTAGGCAGACGGAATCGTGGACCCTCTCCTGCCTCCCGCAGAGTTGCTCCCTGGAGGCTGAGGAGCGCCCGCAATAGGTGGCCGTTGCTCATCTTCGCAAGAGCAAGCTCAAGACGCCCCGCAGCTGGTACCGGAATCGTGCTTCCGTTGGGCATAGGCCACAGGATGGGGCAAAGCTGTCAGCTTCCCGCATTGCCACCTTTGCCTGCAATTCACAATCTGGCTTGAAGGCTGCACATCACGAGTTTGACATGTTCTTGAGCACTCCAGCAACGCTGGAGCAGACGACACGGGCTGTTTTCGGTGCCTCACGTGGCGTGCCAATCTACAAGACTTGATATGGCAAGCTTGCGCTTTGCCCTTCAATTCGCCAGTGTGCGCTCACGTGACACGGAAGACGAGCTGATGAGGTGTGCCAGAATCGAATGCAGTAGCTTTTGTTTCTTGCTGGTTCCTCTAGTTTCAAAGACAGGGCTTCGGGACCAAGGTTTCATCTGCAGCCCAGCGAGCCTGTTTCTCTATGTTCTTCCTCTCAAGTCTTTGCATTTATCTAGTGTGCCTCGCACCCGCGACGGTCAGGCCTCAACTCCCAGACCCTATCCTACTTGATTCAAGGGCGTCTTTCCTCATTGCACCAGCATGATGCCGGGCGAACGTTCCAGATAAGCTTCGCCCATTGCAATTGATACCTGGAAAAAGCTTTCTCCCCTACGCATGGCAGCTTCAGCGCCTGCCCCATGAAGCCGATAAGAGCAAGCTGACAGACGCGGCACTGCTAGCCTTCGCTCTAGCAGAGCTGGCAGAACAGGTGCCAAGCCGTCCAGCCGTATCATTCAGCCGCAAAGAAGGAGGAGCATGATGCCTTGGAAGAAGTTTGTCACGACTTGTGTCGGTCACCTTCGATACGTCGCTCGGGATTTGCGAAATCCCCGGCCATCCCATGCATGCTCGGTAACCAAAGGATGTGCAGTATTGCGGGGTTGCTCTTTCAGACTAGGCAGACGGAATCGTGGACCCTCTCCTGCCTCCCGCAGAGTTGCTCCCTGGAGGCTGAGGAGCGCCCGCAATAGGTGGCCGTTGCTCATCTTCGCAAGAGCAAGCTCAAGACGCCCCGCAGCTGACATCCTACCGGAATCGTGTTTCCGTTGGGCATAGGCCACAGGATGGGGCAAAGCTGTCAGCTTCCCGCATTGCCACCTTTGCCTGCAATTCACAATCTGGCTTGAAGGCTGCACATCACGAGTTTGACATGTTCTTGAGCACTCCAGCAACGCTGGAGCAGACGACACGGGCTGTTTTCGGTGCCTCACGTGGCGTGCCAATCTACAAGACTTGATATGGCAAGCTTGCGCTTTGCCCTTCAATTCGCCAGTGTGCGCTCACGTGACACGGAAGACGAGCTGATGAGGTGTGCCAGAATCGAATGCAGTAGCTTTTGTTTCTTGCTGGTTCCTCTAGTTTCAAAGACAGGGCTTCGGGACCAAGGTTTCATCTGCAGCCCAGCGGGCCTGTTTCTCTATGTTCTTCCTCTCAAGTCTTTGCATTTATCTAGTGTGCCTCGCACCCGCGACGGTCAGGCCTCAACTCCCAGACCCTATCCTACTTGATTCAAGGGCGTCTTTCCTCATTGCACCAGCATGATGCCGGGCGAACGTTCCAGATAAGCTTCGCCCATTGCAATTGATACCTGGAAAAAGCTTTCTCCCCTACGCATGGCAGCTTCAGCGCCTGCCCCATGAAGCCGATAAGAGCAAGCTGACAGACGCGGCACTGCTAGCCTTCGCTCTAGCAGAGCTGGCAGAACAGGTGCCAAGCCGTCCAGCCGTATCATTCAGCCGCAAAGAAGGAGGAGCATGATGCCTTGGAAGAAGTTTGTCACGACTTGTGTCGGTCACCTTCGATACGTCGCTCGGGATTTGCGAAATCCCCGGCCATCCCATGCATGCTCGGTAACCAAAGGATGTGCAGTATTGCGGGGTTGCTCTTTCAGACTAGGCAGACGGAATCGTGGACCCTCTCCTGCCTCCCGCAGAGTTGCTCCCTGGAGGCTGAGGAGCGCCCGCAATAGGTGGCCGTTGCTCATCTTCGCAAGAGCAAGGCCAAAGGCTAGTGCCTGCACTATGAAAACTAACGTAAAGATGCATGAGCTGGACATGCAGCGATGCCAATGCCTGCATGTTGCAGCTCTTAGTCGGCACGACCAGCAGCAGCTTGCGATGAGTTCGCCCATGCGACTCTTCTACGATTCAGCCGTGGTGGCAGCCGTACCGCTGATGCACAGGCTTCGCTCCGCCCAGCCTCTGCGTGTCCCTACTCGAGACAGGGCTATACACAGGTCTGTCTGCAACCGTATGTTCCTCGAGGCCCGCTGCGCGAGCAGAAGGCTGCCCGGGTCGTTTCGGAATCGGCCGGTCCCGACCAGCCCTTCTCGCGAGGAACGTCATGGGAGCCTTCATGCTGAAAACTGTTTTAATGGCAGCTGCAGGCTTGTCAGCCGGCTTCTGAGGGTCACGGCCAGAAGCTGCGAGGCCCAGGCGTGCGTCCTCAGCGCAAGTGCTGCCGTCAGCCCAGCCACGCTGTTTCGTGTTGCTTGGAGGCTTCGCCGTGCGGAAGTCTGAAGCCACACTGAGCGTTGGCACAGTGTTGCCCTGCACGCGATCGATTTGCGGTGCTGCGTGTCTCCACGTGTCCGGACGCTGGCCGTCGCCGCAGTCTCGTCTTTCCTCCTTCTACATGCATGTGGTTTGACGCCGCTCCAACTCCAGCACGTTGCCGCAGCTTTGTCTTGCGAGGGGCGGCCTGTAGGGGATCTGAGCATTCTTAGTAGGTGAACATGATCGGTGCCGGAAGATTTCCTGTAGTCTCCACGCCCGCAGAATTTCGCCATCGCGGCGAGGCCGTGCGATGACACAAGCTCGAAGTGCGAGCTGGATGCAGCGCAGTTGCCTGCACTGCTACTGCTGAGCCTGAGCTGCAGGCGGGCGAGTATGGCGAGAGCAGGATTTGCAGCCAAGCAGGCTTGCCGTTGTGTCGCCTGGGATTTCTGCCCTCAGCGGCAGAAGAGCAGCAGGAAGCACCCCTGCGCTTTCACTCTTCCCAAGCGAAGGCGATGGAAGCCGCCGCGTCACAGGTGGGAGGTTATTGGGAGGTTTGTCGCCGCAGCAAAAGGGTCTGTATGATTCTTCGCGGAAGGGTGCAGGTGGCCGGGCGAATCTCGCGCCGGCACTGCACTCTCTGTCTAGAAGGTGGGAGTATCTCCCGAACGAGTCTCCGGCTTTGAGCCTGAGGAGAAGCAGAACAACATGCAGCAAGCAAGGCATCGTAAGCCTTCCGAAGTCTCGCGAGGTTGCGAAGACGACCCCGGGAAGAGCAAGGCCACAGTTCACCGCATGCCCGGGAGCATTCCTCGGGCAATGGAGCCGTTAGCCGTAGCGCACTGCTCTGAGCCCTGCATGGCTCACATCGGGCAGACAGCGATGTGGGCCACGGCTTGTGTGCAGCGCGAATGTGCGGGCTATGCTGCAGGCTTAGCGGTTTCGCTGCTGCTGCTTTCCGTCTGCCGAGCCTGCTTGGGCGAGTGGCTCGTGTGCCTTCGCCTCTGGCCCTGGGCACTGCGCGAGACTCCGACAGTCTTCGGATCGTGATGCGACGCCGGGGGCCCAGCACTGAAAGTGTTAGCCTCTGCTAGTGGCCCTGATGCCCTCGGACTGTCCCAATCGCGCCTTTCTCAGATGCCGTGCACCGCCTCGGGCTGGGAGTCCTGCGGCAGCATTGACAAGCAAAGGCGCAGTGCGAATCACAGGAGGCTCAGGACTTCCGTGCAGGCCGTGCAGGCGCCTGCAGCCCAGCTTGCGCTGCCTGCGAAGGCTTCAAAAGTCCCCGCATCTAAGTCGCCAGCTTGCGAGTGCGCTACGAGTTTAACTTTAGCACATGCCGCATGCAAGAACAGCAAACGCCGCGGTGGCCTCGCAGGGCATGTGCATGCCGCCCCGCCCTGCGTGCGAGTCCGAGGTCGAGAACTTGGCTTCTGTGCTGGGCCACACGAATCCGCTTACTCTGACCTAGCTCTTCATGTTCATGGGGCTGGCAACCGCAGGAACCTCGTCGCCCTTTCTTCCTGCCCTCGCACACCATATGCAGCAATCCTGGCACAAGGCTTTTGGGCTAGCAGCCTTGTGCATCCTAGGTCCAGCATATTCAGGGCCCGCGTGGTCGCACCATGTGCCTCCATTGGCTGCCACATGAGGACAAACAAGAAAGGGGGGTGGCTGCATCTCCCTCTTCAGAGAGCCCCTGCCGAGCTCACAGGCCTGGATTGTCAGGCCTCCTGCGCTGACTGCGACAGCCGTCTGTGAGCATGGCCTTCTGTAGCCACGGCCCCTTACAGAGCCAATCTCTTCGATCGATGCCTCTGAAGCCAATGGGATGTCCTACTCAAGCATGCAAGGCAAAGTTGAAGCAGCAGGTATGAGCACCCGCCTGGCAATGGCTCAGACTTCAAGAGGCCCCCATCCTCAGCATCATCTTGGTCTGATCGTGACATGCACTCATGGACATCCTGGCAGGCCTCCATCTGATTCAGCCAGAGACGGGCCTATGGCGACGGCACAGGGAATGACTTCAGATGCCATCCTTCTTTGCTGTGAAGCTGGATGGAACGGCCGGGAAATGCCTCCGTCATGGAGGCTGTCCGCTGGCGGCGTCGTGTTGAGGGCGCTCGGAGCGAGGAGCTGGAAAGCCCGGCAGTGCGTGCCTGCTGTGCCTGCTGTGCCCCGTGCATGTTGTGGTGGCGCCCTGGCCCTGCAGACGGTGCTTTGCACAGCGTGCGTGCATCCTGCCTGTTCTGGGGTTGTGCTGTCATGCGAGGAGTCCGATGTCCTGATGACGAGCAGCTTCCACCACTCCGTCTGGGGGCTTTGCACAGGCGGATGTCTGGCGCCCCCCAGAAAGTCAGCACGTGCCATGCTGTCTCGATGCACTTGTACCCCAGAAGCGCCGCGGGCCCGAAGCCGAAGCCGCCGAAGCAGCCAGCATTTCCACTAGATTCCCCTTCAGAGAGCCCCGCCATGTCTCGAGGAAGTGCGAAGTGCTCCGGGCCCAGGCCACAATCCCTCCTCGACACATCCCTCCTTGACGACGTTTGCTCGGCACGACCCCTTTCGAGCCCTAGAGGCCCTATAGCCGCTTGCAGGCTGACGTCCTGCGCGTGAGACACCTGCAGTTGCAGCAGCACTGGCAGTTCCCTTCGATGCTTCGTATTGGTTTTCCCGCCACCGTTGCATTCTGAGGCCGGCCAGGCCTGGTTGTTCAGTGTTGGTGATGTCTTGGGCAGCGTCTCCTGTCTTGCTTGCGAGCCGCGACGCCTGGCACGGTCCAACTGCTTAGAGATCGAGTATGACGCTGGGCTCAGTCGCCCATCCCGCAGCTTGCGGGGACGGGCGCAGCTTCGGGCATCCACACGGGAGAGTGCCAGTCGCAAGTGCAGGCAGATCATCTGCGTCGCTACGTGAGGTCGCCAAAGCCGTAGCAACCAGCCAGCGATCTCCCAGTGCATTGCAATAGTAGGGCTTTCTGGAAGCACGACTTCTCGGATTTCGTTGCCAGGTCCCGGGACAAGTACACGCATTCCGGTCTACGACACTGCCGTTCTGGAGGGTTTTTCTGCTGTGGTGCATGAGACGATTGTCAAGCGAAGCCTTCGTCGCAGCGGCTTTGTGTCGGTGCAGCTTGCCTGCGAAGCGTTGTCTCGTGCTCGCCTTGCGTGCCGTCCCGGCTCAGAGCCCCGCAGCGGTGAATCGGTGCCTCTGGCAGTGCAAGTGCAAATGGTCCCCGGGATAGTTGGGAGGATGAGCACAGCGGCACACAAGCTCCCCTACCAAGGAGCCCAGCCTACACGTGCCCTTCCTTGCTCCGGAATGGTGCTGCGGGTTCACCAAGCCATGGAGACCACCAGCCCCACCATCCTTTCCATGGCTCCAATGTGTGTTTCGGCATGGCCCCACATGCCTTGCCCGGCGCACGCTTGTGGCTTGCGACCCCGTTCTCAGCTGAAGTCTTGGATGCCCGAACGGATGCGCAAATGAAGCTGTGTCCTATGGCTTCTTGATTGTTGGGAGGAAGCGCGACAAAGTCCCTCCAGCGCCGTGCACACAGCTGCGCCAGTTGCACCTCTCCTGCATCTCGTCCTGGGGCGAACAGTGCTCGTGCGCACTGTTTGTGGACACTGGCCTTGTCTCGAACCTCACCCCTGCCAGCCGCAGCAAGCTTGCATGTTGACCGTGCCGATTTCTCAGCGTGGGTTGGTGGTCTGTTAAGCAGCTGTTTCGGCAGACTCACCTTATGATCAGTGTCGAGATCGTTTGTGGGTTCGGAAGCGGAAGCTGCAGTTGGCGAAGTCTGACTGAGTCTAGAAGGGCGTGTCGATTCGGAAACATGTGAAGGTAACAGCACACGACTGACTGCCTTCTGTCCAGCATCGGACATCCAGTAGTGTTGCAAAACGCGGAATGTCGACTCCCATCGACGAGGCTGTGCTTCTTGAGACCACTACATAATGTTTACCTCGCTGCTCAGGGGCTTCCTACTTGTTCCAAAGTTCTTGTGTCCTGTGTGGCTTCGCAGTGACTCCTCGCCGGGGTGTCCTCTCTTGTGCAGTGAGGTTTGCGAAGGCTCCCGTGCCGTGCTCATGCCGCCTTACGCTGCTCGTCAGCAAAGGCGACCAGAAGGTGGGGCAACTTCTGCAGATGCTCTCCGTGCTCGGCAAACCAGGGTCTTGGTCGCGAGTGCTCAGCCCGGAAGCCGTGGTAGCGCAGACTTCAGGGCCTTCTTCAACCTGTGCTCTAAACCGTCTGCAGGCTGCTTCGGTCATGCTGCCACAGGTGTGGACATGGCAATGCCCATCTCAAACTTGCCATCTACAATCCAGGTAGCCTGCCTTGCAGGTGGTAGCTGGGGGAAGTGAGGGCTTGTGCATGCCACCTCTCTGTTCGCGGGTAGCTGCGCACATCTCCTTGCCAGCCAGCCCGATCCACTCCGATTTAACTTGCTGAACCATGCGCCCAGGCCAGCCACACGCGCCTGCTTGATGCTGCTGTGCTCGTAGGCGTAGTTGCAACGGGCGTCCTTTGCGGGCTGCTGCGTGCTGCTGGACGGAAGTAGCAAAGCCTGCCCATCATGTGCCTCTGGAGAAGCCTCCTGTCCAGCGAGTGGCAGGAAGGTTGGACAAGCGCAGGGCAGAGTCCGATGCCGTTGCACGCCGACCCTGACAGTAGTTTCTTCAAGCTGGGACGGGCAGTGATGTCTCTTTGCATCTGTGAATGCGACGGCAGAAGGCTGGAGCAGCGTTCTCGCACGGGCCCTTGCCCCGAAACCTCTGTGGAATCCCTGGAGCTCATTCCTGCGTCTTTGAGCAAGAAAGTGTGGAACTTTCTGACCTGCCAACGCTGGACTCCCCGTGTCAGAGCAACTCCCTCTCCGAGCCGGGTCTAGTCTCCGCAGCTGCAGGTGTGTGTGGTGTGTGCTCGAGACTTGCCTGTCCGTCCGAGTGCATCGCTTTGCAGGGCCCTCCTGGCCAGTGTCTCGTCGTAACCAGCCCTTGGCTGGTGCAAACCCGTACGGGGGAATCACGGGCCAACGCCGAGGCCATCAGAGTGTGAAAGATGTGAAAGAACGGACAGATTCACGGGTATTTTTGAGGAAAGACTTCACCGCTTCATGCCTCTGTTCGCTTGTATCTGCGTCTCCGGTTCGACACCGACCACGGCAGAGCAGGAGTTGAAGCTCGCAAAGCCTGGGGCCCGAAACATCGTGAATTTGGCGTGAAAGACATGCACGACCCAAGCAGAGACGACGCTCCCTGGATTCAATAACACTCCTATCTGCTGAGAAGGACTGTTTGCTGGGGGCCACCGCTTTGCAGCAGCAAAACTGATGATGGCAAGGCGGGACCCTCGACAATTGTCGCTCGTCCGGGGGGTTGAGGCACGCGGCTTAGCAGGGCAACGTGTTGTAAGGCACGGCAGTGCGGCGGCGGCTTGTGTTTTCTTTGCCAAAACCGTTGCTTGTCGCTGCGGTGACTGTGGTGCCTTTTGATGGAACGTGTGAGGGGTACGCCGGGTGTTTCAGAGCTGCTGGCAATCTTCTCTTCAACCGCATGGGACATCTCGCCAGCTAGAAAGGAAGATCAAGTCGCCGCTGCTCGCAGGCTTTCCGAAATGCACGTCCTCGTAGGGTGTCGTGTCTACTCAACTAGGATTTTGCGTGCTCGATTTGTGGGTTGTCTCCAGCTCTGATTCCGCACGGTGGGGTGCAGCGGCACCGCAGAACCCTCGCGCATTCTTTGCGAATGCGAGTGAGGCGCGACGTCCGTCTCATCTTGGCATCGAGTCTCAGATTTGAGAGATTCGGCGGGGCCTGGGCTTAGATGTGTCATTGCAGGCATTGGTCTGCCGGCCGAGCAGGGGCTGGCGAGTCTTGCTGCCACTGGCACGCTGTCAGGAGATCAGCGGGAGCGAAGGCATGCACATGAGAAAGGGCCGCAGAGAAGCATCACCAGCTACCGTTCCCAGAGCCTAGGGTGTGCCTGTGCTTGGGTCCCGGGTCCCATCCTTTCAATCACTTAGACAGCCTTCGCATCTCACCGTCCAGGTGTGCGTCGCCACAATCGCAACCGCACATCTCGGAAACACGCCGGCATAGAGAGCTTGTCGTCACCTGTGTCCGGAGTGGAGCAATGGTCAGCAGAGTTGTTGGGGAATGGCTCCCCAGCTTTGCGCTCGCACCGCAGGTTTGCAGTCATTACAGATGCACGCTTGCTGCTCGTGGCCACGCCACAAAACTCCATCCATCAGGTCCGCTGAGTGACGCGGCTGTCGTCACGTTCCGTCCGAAACTTTGACCACGATGAGTGGGTGTATGTCAGCATGTTATCAGGCTGAGAGACCGGCAGCCTAGGCAAAGCCGACGAGACATCAGCCACTGGCCGCACATGACACCGGCTCTTTGCACGCGTGGGAAGTCAGACGCAACTGCGTCACGCCTTGCCTGGATGCAGTCCAGGCCTCCTCTCAGCTTCCGTCACACGCCTCGAGTTTCCTCCTGCGGACCACATGCTGCAGCTCTGGCCACAAGGCTGCAGACGGGCTGCTCATCGACATCATCCTTTGGAAAGATGTGAGACACGCAAATACGTCCGCTGGACGACTGCCGGAGAATGAAGCTGCGCTGGCCCAGGCAGCACGAGTGCCTGCCCACCGTTTGAGACAGTGCCCTCCTCAGGTCGTTCCCTCGTCGAAGGATCTGGTGCAGAGGGGCTAAGGTTCCCAGCTCGTCCGCGCATCTCTCCGATGCCACGCCTTGCAGTCTGCATTGTGTTGTAACGCAGCCGGACGTGAGCCCGCCGTAGGGAAGAGACTCCAGAACCTAGTGCCTGTGGCAACAACAAGATGTGTGAGTTTGACACATGCTCCTCCGACCTCTTCCTTGCCGTTCTCCTGCGGAGCGGAATGTTTCCAGTCGCGTTCGACCACCTTTGCAACATGTTGCCTGCATCGCAGGCAGGTTAGAGCAGGCTTGCTTTCTAAGGCCGTGCTGCCAGGCTGATCCCATCCTGGTTTTTGAGCGATGCAGCTGTTGTCACATGCCTTGCGGGGCACGGGTGAGCCAGCGGCAGGGCCCAGAGCCGCCGACGCACAGACACAAACATGCCGCGCACGATTTGGGCTTTGGGAGGTACAAGACTCCACGGCATTCGAGAGCATTCAAGTCTCAGCAAACCGCTTCATTCGGCTTCTCGCGGTCATGTTTGACAGGCTCGAAACTGCAACCTGCAGCCGTTTGACCGGAGATCGGCACTATGCAAGCTGAGAAATAGTCAAGCAGATGTCACGCGTCTTCACCCATGACGCTGGCGAAGAAACGCTGCAGAAGTTGCACACCCACTCTTGTGCATGCATGTGGTAAGGTCCTGCGTCGTTCCTTGCCTTCGCAGTTTGCCCAAGTACCTTGACCCAACGTGTACCATCCAAAAGAGGCTTCACCAGAAAATGCACCAAATGCACAAGAACTCGTTTTTGACTATCCCCCATGTTGCACTTGCCCGAGTGAAGGAAGCAGACCTACACAAGCCGCATGCTGCAGCTCTGGCCGCAAGGCTGCAGACGGGCCTCTCATCGGCGGCATCGTCTTTCCGAAAGATGTGAGAAATGCAGATCTGCCGCTAGACGAGTGCTAGGGAACAAAGCTGCAATTGCACGTACAGCAAGAGAAGGCCACTCCGTTCGAGACAGTCTGCTGCTCGATCAGCAGATTTGGCTCCAAACCTACACCAAACCAAGCAAAAGCTTTTCTGAACACGATAAAACCCACCCAAACCCAGCCAAACCCACCCAAAACCTTCTGGGTACAAGTACTTAGGAATTGTTGCAAGCTGAGCCGGCTGGCCCGTTACTGACACCTCTTACTAAGAGAGCAGAGGTGAGCGTGTCTTCCGCCACATCTTCTGTGACAATGCTGCAGGGCTGGTTGCAAGGTCCGGTGTCGTTCTTTGCCTTTGCAAAATGCCCTGCCTGGACACTTCTCGGAAGCCTCGCCGCGCAGCAGTGTTGTACCGTACTTGCCGGCGGAGTCTTCATTGGGCAATGTCCGAAAACGAGCTTTGCAACCATGCGCCACTCTGCGCTTGCCAGTACGAAGATTCAGGAGCTGCCTTAGGCTCAAGTCTGGTCTAGGCGTGCCGCAGCTGGCGGACTCGGCCCTTGTGGTCGCGACAGCCGCGGCAGGGAGTTTCCACTGTGCACATTCTCTGCGACCACCTCCCTAGGGAATCAGCGAGCGAAGTCAGGTTGGTACGATTGCCAGACACAGAGGACTGACCCAGCCTGTTTTAAGTCATGCCACTCATGCACGCCGTCTTTGGTTTGCGCCGGCGTGTAGGACCTCTATGCCGCTGCCGCATGTGCCGCCTTCTTCGTTTGCGGATTTGCTGCAAACCTTCTCAAGCTGCAGCGACACTCTCCCTGTTGGTACTCTGGCAGGTCGTCTTGTCGTGCCGGTTAGCCGCTTGGTGGCCCGAGGCTTTGAGCCGACTTAGCCAACCACTTCACTGACGAAGTGCCGTCGCCGACTGCATTGCCTAATTTCGCTCCGGGTCGGTGCCATTCCCAGCAGCAGAGCTTTCCACTCCTAGCTTCTCCATGCAGGTCTGACTGGCCCGAGGGTCGTCGCTGCAGCACAAGGTGTGCCTTTGCACTCCCAGCAGTGGCAAGCTACCAGTAATAGTTTGTCTTCTGTGGGTAGCTCTGCCGTTCCGCCAAAGGTCCAAGCACATGCACTCTGCGGTGTTGGCACAAGGCAATGGCTCACTGCCGAAAAGAGCCGCTGATCCTCGAGTCGCAGCCTGCTTCCTTCAGCGCTGTCACATGCCGTGGACCAGAACTCGTCGCTGGAGTGGCTGTGCTTCGTTTGCTCCAGTGGAGCTCAGCTAGCAGTAATCGTCTTTCTCTTTTTGTGGGCACCATTGCATCCTAATTACCCGGCGTTGCATGTCGATCTCAAAGTGGCACGGCCCGAGGCGAGAATTCGCAAGTTTCTGCAGCCTCCTTGCCGACCCTGCTTTCCGGCTGCGGTCGTGCCTTGGCTTTGAACGATTGACGCAAGCTCCTGTGGGGCCACCACAGATTGCACGAGCGAAGCTGCCCACACCGAGGGTAGCACTGCTTAGCTCGTGTGCCCGCCCGCTGAAGGCTGCAAAGCCGATGTTGAGGCATTTGATCATTGCCTGCTTGGAAGCCGTGGGTGGCTTCCGGTTTTGTCAGGCCTGACTTCACGTCGTTTTGCACCGAGAAATCTCCTGAAGCAGCTTGGTCTTCGGAGCGAAGCGCAGCTTAAGTCAAGCTCCGCTCTACGCTCAAGAGCTACGCCATCCACCGGATGCCATCGGCCGGGGCCGGGTGGTTTGGCTGCAGCTCACCCAGGTGCCGTCGTTCTGCTCGTAACCTGCCAACTTTGAGGATTCAAGCCAGGAAGCGGCACCTTCGAGCATGTGAAGGCTTTCTAGGCCCGCGCCGAATCCCCACATGGCACCAAATGGATTTGCTTAGAGAGCAGGGTGGCGCTGCCGGAAACGATCATCGAAGATGTAGGCAGTGCAGGTGTGGAGCCATGAGTGGCCCACTCAGACAGAGGACTTCCTCCTTAAGGAACTCGGGCCGCCCTCCAAGCACTTGGGCGGGGATCTCTGCTGCTTTTGACCCTCAGCAACGGCAAGCGTTACCCAGCTTCGCAATGACGCCATAGACCCATCACTGCTGGAAGACAGCAACCCAGTGGAGGCCTAAAGTTCTGCATTGTGCAACCTGAAACCCCCTCAAATTTTCAGGTTGCTTCCTTGCTTGCCGGCCGTTGCCCCCCAACAGCTTAAGCTGCCGCATTTTTCGGTTCTCAGTTCCCTGCTTTCTGGAGACACGGGGCAGAGTCCAAACTCTTCACAGCTTTGGGAGCTGCCCTGGGCTTGAGGGTCCAAGCGCACCAGAGATTTTCATGATCGACTCGGCCCCTTTACTCGCGGCGACTGGATGGGGCCGTCGTCTTCGGCCAAAACCGCCGAGAACGCTTGCCTTCCCCATCTCAAAGGCTATGCATGCTGTGCCAAGCGTGGCACTTTTTCCGATCTTCAGGGTTTCTCAAGAGACGGTCTCCTGTGTCGCTGCCTCCGTCTGCCCCAGCTCGAGGATGTCCGGGCAGTTGACCGCTGCACGGCTGGGAAGGTCCTCTCAGGATCAGGTTTGGTGGTCCTGATGCCCCTCATCTGTGTTGCACGAGTTCTAGCTTCTTCGAGTCGGCAAGACTTTGCAATTGCCACCGCCAAGTGAGCTGAGTTAGCCCCTGAAGGAGCTTCCAAGGAGCCTTACCTCTGCCGTGTACCTCGTGTCCGAACTGCCTTTGCGAGGCAGCGCCAGCTGTTCTCCAGCAGAGTTCACGGCAAGTCAACACGATCCTGGACCGCTGCCCACTTGGGGTCGCGACAGCATTCGTTGCTTTGATAGCACTCGTACCAGTCGTATGAATTTGGGTCTTGACGTGGTTGGAAGCTTGAATCTCAATCCGTTCTTTGCTCGCCCCCGACTCCCTCGCTGCCGTTTCAGTCAGAAGTTGGCACGGACCGGCAGTGTCGTGGTGAGGCAACTTGGGTCAACTTTTCATGTCGCTTCGACTATTTTACCTCTGGCGCCGGGGCGGGTTGACAGCTGGAAGAGGGCGTGGATGCAAAATTGCGAGGAATGGTAGACCTCTCAGAAGACCAATGTGTTGTGTCGCAGGTGCCGCTGCTGACGTCTGACGAGCATCGCCTGCCAAGTGCAGTGTTCACGCAAGGATTTTTGCTTCTTGAGTCTAGCCGAAAGCGGCTTCAGTGAGGATCTCCTTGAGTTGTGGTGCCTCCGCCCCCGGGCCCTCAGACGCCCACCGAGTTGCCTTGCGTAGCGAAGCACGGGAATGGCGACAGAACTCCAGAGTTCAGGTCGCTCGGAATCTGCAGAATCTAAGGTACCATTCACCCGCACGGCCTGTCCCTTGCGATTCCTTGGGCCCTGTAGCAGTCTAGGCGGTGACGGCTGCAGCACGTCACGGCCAGATCGCTGTCTGCTGCTGTAAGTGACCATTTGCTTGACTTGCGGCTTCACCTGCGGTCGAAAAAGGGCGCGGCTTTTCGCATCTTCCTGCCGTGCTGTCGATCTTTGCGATTCGCAAAATCCGATATGTCATGGACTACAGAAGGGAGATTGCGACTTGCATTTTCAGGACAGAACATTTTTCTATCTGCCTGCCTACCTATCTGCCACTACTTATCTACCTACTTACCTAGCTTCCAAGATGCCTAGCTGTCTAGCTGTCTGCCCAGAATGGTTTTTTGGATCCGACACAGTACAACAGCATACAACAGCCTTGTTTGCGGTTGCCCGCCGCCGTGAGGGCGGGCTCGGAGCAAAACTAGGCTTTGGTAGGGTCTTCTGCAAGACGTGTTTTCTTTTTGCTTGGCGACCGCCGAAAAAGATAGTGTTCCATTTCCCCAACGCCCGAAAATCTTCTAGGGTCCAATAGCAGTGGGCAGGATTAACAAGAGACCTCAACTAAACAAAACACTCTGGCCATCTATCTGTCTACCTATACTACTTTCCTGTCTACTTACCTGCCTACCTACCCACCTACCTACTAATCTACATATACATATACAGTGCACTACGCTACGCTATGTTACGCTACGCTACACCACCCTACACTACCACTACACGACGTGACACGATGCGACGCCACAGCGTGCCACAATATACAAAACCCTCCAGTGCACGTGGCAGCGCACGGCATTGTACGACACTCCACCACACCGCACGGCACTAAACGACACCAATCTCCACTACAACGCGCTATGTTAATGATGCTGCAGTACTACTCCCTGCACGACAATCATGTTAATTGATAGTGATGTTAACGATGACGGTATTACAGTGATCATAGTAACACAGCTAGCGAACGAGTAACATGATACAAAGTAAAATGATAAAGCATGATACAGCAACGATAACGGCAACGACAAGGACAAGGATAAGGATAACGTTAATGATACTGGTAATGGTACTGAAAACTGTTATGACAGGGATACGGAGAGAGGGAGAGAGGGAGAGAGACAGAGAGACAGAGCCACAGAGAGGGCGAGAGGGAGCGGCTAATCTGGTTACCTCCTTTTTTGCCACAGCGGGGGAATGTTGGCGATCATGCATATGTGTTTGGAGAGCATACGATCATCTTAATGTCACTATCGTATACTATATGGCAATAGCTGTGTGATGGGCTACGCTCGTTCTTCACGCCTCCGTAAGCCCGAAAACGCTTCGGGTGGGCACGATGCCCGGAGGCCCTGACCGGCCTCTATGCCCGAGAGAGAGAGAGAGAGAGAGAGAGAGAGAGAGAGAGAGAGAACATCGAACAGCCGTAGCATGCAATAAGTTTGAACCGTGCTGTTGCGATGCATTTGGGGTGCCTAAAAACTTTCACCGAGTTGGCGCATAAGCTAGCCATAGGGGCGCGGGGATGAGGCGGGGGTTGTGTTGTGTTTAGTGTTCGCCAGCTCGAAAGTTTGGGCCACACCCAGTAGTACAGTGCCGCACTCAGGAGTACCCCAGAAGCCGATCACTCCATAAACCAGGGGGTGGTCGGGCGGGCTTAGGCCTGTGGGTCGCACCGCGACCCTTCTGCGCGGCAGAAAGAGAGAGAGAGAGAGAGAGCCATACCTTTTGAATTGCACATTACGTAGTAGCTAGACCGAAAAGCAGATAAAGCTGGAACGCGTCGTGCCTGGTCAAACGGTCATACGGGAATCATATTAGTTATCTGGTATTGGCCTGTTATGTATCACGTTATTTGTTTTTTGAAAGAAATCCCGGACCGTCACAGGCAGAACT
Organism: Symbiodinium sp. CCMP2592; assembly: GCA_905221615.1. NCBI lineage: Eukaryota > Dinophyceae > Suessiales > Symbiodiniaceae > Symbiodinium > Symbiodinium sp. CCMP2592. The sequence continues at coordinate 137,462 of CAJNDT010000085.1, read as the reverse complement.
GATCGTAGAGCATAATGAAGGTACCTGGGGGGGATCACACAACATTGCAATTGTTTTACTATGGGATGCGCTGTTTTGATTTCGCTGAATAATGATCCGCCTAGGGGGGAAAACCAACTACGAAACACTTTCACACTCCTCCAAAGTCCCCACAAAATATGGGGGGGCCCTAGTGGCCGAGGGGTCTTAACAGCCCCTCATGCCCGGCGGAAGAAGAGAGAGGGAGGGAGAGAGACATAGACACAGAAAGACATAGACACAGAGAGACAGAGAGACAGAGAGACAGAGAGACAGAGAGACATAGACACAGAGAGACAGAGAGACAGAGAGACAGAGACACAGAGACACTGAGAGACAGAGAGACAGAGAGACAGGGACACAGAGACACAGAGACACAGAGAGACAGAGAGACAGAGAGACAGAGAGACAGAGAGACAGAGACACAGAGAGACAGAGAGACAGAGACACAGAGAGACAGAGAGACAGAGAGACAGAGAGACAGAGAGACAGAGACACCGAGAGACAGAGAGACAGAGAGAGAGACGGAAAGAGACGGAGAGACAGAGAGACAGGGAGAAATGCTGTTGGCCCCAAGTCTCCCGCCTCCCTCCAACAATACAGTCAATATAGAGTCGATTGCAGTGCAAACTCAGCAGGGGGATGTTGGTCCTTAGGTTCAGCTAGTTCAAGCTGTTCAACAGAAAACACCAGGACCAAATTCTCAAATTCAAGCACGTGTTATGCGTCAAGGAATGTCGATCCTTGGATTTACTAGCTGAATGATCTGCAAGGATCCGCAACACAGGGGGACAGAGAGCGAGACAGAAAGAAGAGGAGCGAGAGAGAGACGGACAGAGAACGAAACGGGTGAAAGAGAGAGCGGGGGAGAGAGAGAGAGAGATACAGAGCTCGACAGAGCGGAGAAGGGGGACTGCCCCTTCTTCTTGCCCCGGAGCAAAGCAAAGCAAAGAGAGATACAGAGAGAGAGAGAGAGAGAGAGAGACGGAGCGGGAGAGAGACAGCGAAAAGGACGGGGAGACAAAGAGGGACAGGGTGAGGCAGCAGCGGCAAACATGGCAAGAGGGAGGGGCGAGCTCTTCAATGTTCCACGGCCCTGCCAAAAAGGGTGCTTTCTGTGCGGGGGGAGTGGTTTTTGCAAGCCTGTGCTTAGAAGAACAGAAACCGGTCCAAGGTCGACGGGCATCAGTGCTTGGGCTACGATCGAAGATCCTGTTAATCTATCTCTTTATGAAGAAACGGATGCAGAGGGCTGGCGAGAGAGAGACAGGTTGCACGTGCTCGTGGCTTTTGGGGACCGTCCAACAGATCGCACGTATACCCAGACTAGAAACGCAAAGACATGCACGAGAAGGCGATAGAGAAAGAGAGAGAGACAGAGAGAGAGACAGAGAGAGCGAGCCAGCCCGGGGCCATCAGAGCCCCGACCCGAAGAAGAAGAAGAAGAAAGGTATTTGGGCTCAAGTGACCCCTGCCGTTCGCTTGGAGCCTGTGATGCATCCACGCTTGCCTTGTAGACACTTAGTTGACGCTTCGTGCATCAACCCGCAAGCTGGCGGGTGTTCTTTCCTAGCATTGCCAAGCCCGATTGCGAGCCCTGCATTTGATGGAGCTAGAGCTCTTGAACCAGGAGTACGGAGCACAGGGCATAGCGCCAAGCATGTCCTTGGTAGTAGTAGAGTTGAGTGGAGTTGAGGTGCTGATCCTGTCTGGTGATGACAGTTTGTGATATTTCGTTCGTGTGATGTCTTTTTAATAATTTAGGCGAAAGTACATCTGGCATGCGTTACTTTGTGTGCTTCGACTTTATGCACGGAGCCAGGCTTTTCGAGGCGGGTAGCAGGGGTCTGCCGTCTTCCATGGCTTCGTGTATGTCGAAATGGTCACGAAGCTGCTGCATTGAAGCCAGCGTGTTTTGGAAAAAACTTTGTCAGATCTTCGTGGATTCCATTTCACAGGATGTCCTCAAAGGTTGTGCGGTACATCTTTCAGGTCGCGAAGCCAATTGCCCACGCATTTAGCGAGTTTGATTCTGGCATGTCTTGCAGCCAGCCTGCACGATGCCCGTCCAGATCCTGGTCTGCAGCTTTTCAACCAAGTGTAGTCCGAGATACCTACAACTGAGACAGCACATGGTACTTTGGCAGATCGAAACAGACAGCATCACCGAACTGGAAGTTTCATACAGTGTTGTGCAGATTTGGAGCGGCTGGCGTTGATGCTTTGAGGCGCTGTGTTCTTAAGACTGCCACTTCGTCGGGTATAGCAACCTGCGAAGTGGGAAGCCAAGCCTGCTATTGTCCCGCAGGTTGAAGGTGCCCGAGCTTGGGATTTTCCGGAGTTCGGTCACCGTTTGCGATGGGCCTTGGCGTTAGTCGGGAGGCGGGCTCACAAAGGCGAGTTGCTTCATCAAGCCTGTGCCGTTTTTCCGCAGGACTCGGAGGTCGCTACTGTCACTCCCAGATCTCCAGACAACTCCGTTGAGGGCCCAGATCAATTTTACAGTTTCCAGTGGTAGAGTCCCGATTTCTGCGGGATGTCGAGGCCATGGGTTGTTGTTCGTCTGCGACGGCGGTGTGGCGCCAAGCAGTTCGTTCTTTTGACTGGGAAGTGAGTGTGCTTTCTTTTGCTTTATTGACTTTATTGTGTATGTCTGCGTCAGGTCCAAAAGACCCATTCGCTGACAGGCCGGTGCGCTTACACATGACTGGAGTTATGCTTTGCAGACACAGCTGGCAGCGCCTGTTCTCAAGCAGCTGCTCCTGTCTGTGCGATGCAACCAGTGCCTTGTTCCGCCTTCCCAGGTCTAGCAGATTCGTGCTCTTTCGATTCAGTGCCCCGGCTTTCGGGCACGTCAACCTCAGACACAAAGGTGCGCCAGGGTGTCGCAGGAAGCTTCCGCTTCAGTGCCAGTTGGCCAATGCCGGGGTCTGTGGCCTTTCCGTCTTCCGCAGTTTGCTGTAGGACTGTCGGGGTTGTTGTTCCGCACAGATTCCTCTCGGGTCTCGTGTTCTTATGAACGAGAATGCCGATGTTATGTACTGTGGGTGGATTGCCAATGCCCAGGTTTTCGATGCTCGTCTCCCGCTGTCTCCCTTCATATGGGGTCTTGTGGTCAGAACCAGGTATATCACTGGGTTGACTTCAACTATTTGCAGTCTTCGGTTTCGATTGTCTGTGTTGTGCCTGCAGCCAAGTATTTGCAAGGCTCTTCGTCCGCAGCTCCCTCCGACGGCGCTGCCGTCGAAGGCCAATGAAGGTGCCGGACTGCCTTGCCGCCAATGAGAGGGTTCTGAAGGACTCGAGTTGTGTTGTAGGTGTGTCATTGAGAAGCGTGGCAGGAGACGATGTTTCCAAGTCTCTGGAGTCTAACTGCAATTGCTTTGACTTGAAAATTGTGCTTCAAAAGGTCCCGACTGCCAGGCCCCAATCTTTCCGAGACGTTGGAGACCTGCAACACGGCGCCTCACTTCGAGGTGGGCTGCTGCGGAGGGTCTTTCAAGCCTACAGCTACACAGGGCTTTTGGATGTTGGGCCGTGCATTCGAGATTCAAACCTTGACCACCAGTAGAAGAAATTCATGGCGCTTGGGTTGTAGCTGAGGAGAGGCTAGCTCATTGGTGGGTGTAACAGTTAGCAGTTTCACGGCGATGACGCCGTATTGCTGATCCCAAGGCATGCATTACCAAGCCACTTGTATTACATTGGAACCCTTGGCTCGGCCTACACTGAAACCCCATATCTACATCGAAACCACTTATGCCGATGCTTCAGGCCCCGACGGCTGGCCGGACAGAAGATCCTGGCGGAAAGCTTAAACCTGGCTGTTTGTTCATGATCTGCGTTGCCGTGTCAAGACCAGTAAGCTTGCTCCGGCGCACCAAGAACAGTCATCACACTTAGTGCCAACGCCGCTGCCGCCCACCGCTGGGGCTGTTGCCTAGAACCACAAAACCTACAACAGAAGCGACAACAGCAACGACAACAAGAACAGCAGCACTAGCAACTACATCGTGCCCTCCTTCTTCACGTTGGCATTAGCTGTAGGACGAACGGCACGGTGTGAGAAAAGTCACAGTCCCAACAACAGCAAGAAGCATGATCAGAACATCACAGCTCACATAAACGACGACAATAGAGCAGACAAACCTACGCAGGCAAGCTCAATATTTTCAGTGGTTTGGGCGAAAGTTGCCAATGAGGAAGTCGTTTTCTGCTGCAGGGCGTCCAGCCCGGAGCCCGAAGATGTGCTTCTCCCTTTAACAGTGAGTGCTTTTGGGCTTTGGATTTGAGGTGTTGGAGTGGCGTCAGTATTTCGCTTACAGTTTTGTGATTGGGGGTTCACTGTGATTTTCAGGTTACTCATTCAGGCTGAAAGATAAAGTAAGTGTGCGACGGGACATCACTTCACATCAGGTTCGCTCGCTGATAGCAGAACGAGACCGAAGCGCAACACTCCCACACGCAACTCCCCATATGCAGACGACTACACACCCTATGTAGCCTGCGCTCTTTTGACTTCAGGCTGGAGCGATCCCAATTTCTGCGCCTTCCAGTGGAAGCCCCACTGTCGGCGGCTTGAGGGGCTGATGTCAGGGGTAAGTTGGAGATTGGGAACAGGGTTTGGCGGTTTTTGGTCTTTCCTACTGCTACCCCTGCTACTGCTACTGCATGCTACTGCTTGGTACAAACAGTATCATAGTTGATATGTTTGCAGGCATCACAACTATTTCTGCAAGTCTTATGATTATGATTATTTTTTGTTACTATTCTTATTCATATCGCTGGTATTATTATATTGGTACTACTACCACTACTACTACTACTACTCCTCCTACGACGACGACTACTACTACTGCTACTTCAACTGCTACTGCTACTCCTACTACTACGACGACTCTACTGCTACTACTCCTGCTGTCACAACGACTACTACTACGACGACTACTAGGACGACTACTGCTACTGCGACGACGACGACGACGACGACGACGACTACTACTACTACTACTACTACCACTACCACTGCGACCGACTGCGACTACGAACACGACCACGACCACGACTGCTACCGCGCCCCTCCTACTACTACTACTACTACTACTACTACTACTACTACTACTGCCACCACGCGACTACTACGACTACGACGACGACGAGTACTACTACTACTACTACTACTACTACTACTACTACTACTACTACTACTACGACTGCTACGACTACCACTACCACTACCACGACAACCACTATCATTCCTTCTGCTGTGGTGCTGCTACTTGTTCAACTGCTGCTTCTTCTCCTACTACTCCTCCTCCTCCTCCTCCTCCTCCTCCTCCTGCTAATCTTGCTGCTGCTGCTGCTTCTGCTGCCGCTGTCACTTTTGCTGCTACTGCAACAGCTACGTTTGTTGGCACTGCTACGACGTCGACCACTACGACGACGTCGACAACGACGACTAGATTGACTGCATTGTCGTAGTGATGATGATTATGGTCCGTTTTGCCGACAATATTGCAGCACTGCCTGTTTTAAGGACGTCACCAATAGGCTTGCATGTGAAGCCGGTTAGACCAGACGGCTTGTTTCTGGAAGCGCGAACCACTAAGCCGAAACACAGAGATTTCAATGCAGCTGCGACCGACTCTGTCGTCCAGCAGTGGTTTTGCACTTCAGATTCCTGGCGACCAAGCCCAGCAATCCTGCACACGATGTGAATGCAGTGATAGCTAACATATGAGTGTTTCCGAAGCAAGTCTCTGCTGTTGACACAGAGGACAAACTCACCCTAGTGGGGTGTTTCGGTCAGAGATGAAAACCCAGCTTCACATCCCAAACCCAATCCTAAATGGTTGGGAAAGTGGGCCCTGCTGTTGCCGAGGCGCGTCCTGCTGGGAGCCGTGGAAATTCGAGACAGGCACCGGCCCATCGCATCGCAATGCCCTGCTTTGATCCAGTCTTCTTTTCAACAAGTGCAGACATCATCGCAGTCACTGTCGTCCAAGAGGCTTTGTGAGGCTTCTGGGCTCTCTCTGGCTTCCCGAAGCGCAGGTGGCTAGAGCCCAATGTTGAGCTCTGCTGCGAGATACGCCTCTTCCAGTACTGCCCTTGCAGGGTGACCAGCATCAAGAGCTGTGCATGTGCAGGCAGCAGCCAGGATTTGGCAGCACTTCTAGAATCACCTTGACATCCAATCTGCTGAGAGAGCGATGCTCCACCACCAGCAAAAAGCACACCATGAACACAGGGATCAACTTATCGCGACCATCATATCATCATCGTCATCATCATCAGCATCATCATCATGATGACAGTCATTGTCAGCATCAGCATCAGCATCAGCGGCATCAACAGCATTATCGACAGCGTCATCGTTCCTCCTCCTCCTCCTCCTCCTCCTCCTCCTCCTCCTCACTATCATATCTCATCTTCATCGACACCACCGCCAGCACCGCCATCACCATCACCATCATCATCCTCGTCATCCACCAATATCACCATCGTGAGCCTCGTCAGCATCGCCACTATCACCAGCTTTATTTGCAAAATCGTACAACGCAATCACATCCGACATGGCGGTTTTATTGGTATCACCATAGCGATTGTATTGACTAGCACTATCGCTAGGATTTGTGCCATTGAACTCATTTGTTTTATCTTGTTCATGCCATTGCTGTTTATTTTCCAGACCTGGTGCGGTGCTGCTGTTGCTGCTGCATTAAGAAGCAGCAGTATCAGCAGTAGCAGCAGTAGCTTCAGGAGTCGCAGAAGTTGAAGCAGTCGCGGTAGCAGTAGGGGCAGTAGTCGTCGTCGTCGCAGGAGGAGCGGGGTGCTGCTACTGCAGCTTCTGCTGCTGTAGTAGTAGTAGTAGCAGTAGTAGTAGTAGTAGTAGTAGTAGTAGTAGTAGTAGTAGTAGCAGCCGCCACGGCTCAGACGTTTTGGAAGTTTCGCGCTGGCTTTCGAACAGGCTCTGGATTCCAACCTTGCGTTGCTAGAGGTCTCAAACAGGCCCCTCTCTGAACGACTAAGGGTAGGTTCCTCACGCTGAGCCATGTGCCATGTGCCAACAGTTTGCGTCTGAGCCGCCAGGTCCCAATTCCTGGACCCAGTACCCTGTCTTAACACGGGCCCACTGGGCAGGCGGTAGGGTTTCCACTAACCGCGTGGTGGAGGGAGTCACTCGGCTTGCCTTGTGACGAAATAGCGGATGGCGCTGCTCCCAGTGCACTCACAAAATTATTCTCAGATCAGGAAGAATTCGTTCAAGCATGTTTGCAGAAAGGTGGTTGCAAGCCAGCAACCCGTTTCCTACCGAGGTCAGGTCATGACCCCTGCTCTTCTCAGGCGCATGGGCAACTGCCCACCGCGGCCAGGTTCCACTCAGTCTTTCGCACCACGGTCTAGAGCAGGACAGGCCACCAGGCCCCTCCGTGTACTGTCTTGGAATGCAGGCCACCTTGGCCAGCAGCAATGGTCGGAAGTCAAATCATGGCTTTCCACTGAGGCACGTCACACCTGTGATGTTCTTGTGCTGCAGGAGACCCACTGGCAGGCTACGGCTGAATTTAGTGTTGCAGGCTGGTACTGCATCTCGTCTGCCTCTGCTGCAGATCCGAAAGCCTCTAGACGCAAACAACGCGGGGGCAAGGCCCACATACAGCCACCTGCAGAGGCAATGCCTAATGACGACAAGACCCATCCGCCCCGCAAGGAACCCTCGACAACCCGCGCGGACGGAGTAATGGTCTTTCTGTCCCCACACATACAACCTAAAGGTGTGAGATGGCAGGAACATGTCATAGGCAGAACCCTGGAAGTCAGGTTTGACTGGCACGGGGCCCGCATCCACCTGATTGCTGTATACCAACATGTTTGGTCACCGGCCAAACAGGTGCAGAACAATCGTCAGGACAGGGCACAGGTCCTAAAAGCTCTTGGCAGATGTGTGCAAAGGGTGCCACACCGAGACACGCTTGTCATCGCAGGTGATTTCAATAGCTCCTTGCAAAAGCAGCCTAGGCTGGTAGGTCCAGAGCTCATAAGCCCACAGGAACCGCGACCTGACGAACCAGAGCTCACCAACTTCCTGTTGAGTCATCGCTTGGTGGCCCTCAACACGTGGCGACCTCAGCCATTATTTACGTACCAACAGGGGGATACACGCACACAAATTGATTTTGTGCTTACGCGAGAGGCGTCAGCCGGAGGCACTGCCAAGGCCTCCACGCCACTGGCGGCTTTTCCGCTGGGCAGCTGGAAGAAAAGCGGGCACCTGCCCATCAGTGCGACTGTCAAGCCAGTACGTCACTGGAATCTGCCGCCTCCTCAGATACAGACACATCAGTTTGACGCTACTGCCCTGCAAGCGGCTGTGAGGGACAACACGCTGCCGGCTCAGCAAATGCTTGAGTGGGTCACAACCCGTCTCACTCCGGACATGCAGCCGGCGTCATGGGATCGCCTTCTTGGCGAAGCCTCCTCCAGGTTTTTCCCTAAGACCCCGGTGGCAATGCCAGAAAGTCCGGAGACGTGCATTGCTAGAAGAATGTGGCGCTCTGCACGAGGGAGCAATGCTCACACCAGTGCTGAATCAGCTACAGACGCAGCTGCCCGTCAACTGCTATACGACCAGCACAAACTGGCGGTCAAGCAGTCTCGCAAAGACCAAACCAAGCGGTTCCTTGCCGAGGTGGACCAAGCTCTCAATCAGGGAGACCAACACCTAGCATACCACACTCTCAAGCATCTTCGCCCGTGGAAACCAGCTCTGAAGGCTCAGCTCAAGGATTCGAACGGTTTCTTGCTCAGCCCCGCAAACGAACTTGCAGAGTTGGGCAAGTACGCCACCAAGGTCTTTGCAGCGCACCCACCGCTTCCTTCTGACGCGGGACTTCTGCCCCTACTGCCGCAGACCAAGTTGGCGAAACACATTGCTTCGATAAAACCTGGAAAGGCAGTTCCGAAAGGAGCAGCACCGGCCGCAGCCTGGAAGCTCTGCGCACAGCCGGTATCCGAGGCGCTCTCACATTACTGTTCTGCTCTGACACAGGACCAGCCACTAGACGATGATCTGACACGAGCGGATCTCTGCTTAATCCCCAAACCGGGCAAGCCGGCTGACAAGCCTTCCCAGCTAAGACCGCTGGGAATACTCCGGCCGGATGCTAAAGGCCTGGCGGGAACGGCTAAGGAGCTCCTGGAACCTCTCACGCTGCCATACATGAAGCCTCTCCCTCAGTTTGCATACCTACCGGGGCGGGGTCTCTCTGACGCTCAGAGTAGAGTGGTACAGCACCTGAGAGAGGCTCGGCAACTGTGTCGCAATGCGAACCTCACCAGAGCGGATCAGCAGCGGGGACAATGTCCTGTTGGTCTAGTCGGCGGCATCACCTTTGCACTAGACCTGTCACAGGCATTCGACACTGTATCCCGCAGCGAAATCTTGTCTCTGCTTGATGAACTAGGCGCAGATCCCTCCCTACAAAAACTGATACACGGCCTGCATCATCGATCCAAGTACAGGCTCCATTCACAAGGGGCGCACCAGGATGTGGAAACCACCACAGGCATCAAACAAGGCTGCAAGCTGGCCCCTACGTTGTTTTCCGTTCTAACAGGCCGTCTTCTGCACAGGCTGATAGGCACATTTGGCTGGGACAATGTCCGCAGATACTTCACTGGGTACGCCGATGACTTTACCATGCATCGCACAATCCGTAACAAAGCGGACGTGGACGCAGCTCACAAAATGATCCTACAGCTTTTGTCGGAGGTAGAGAAACTAGGCCTGCGCGTCAATCCAACCAAATGTGCCATTCTAGTCAAACTCAGTGGCAGAGAGGCCGAGGCCACGCTCCAGAAGCACACCTGTTGGCTTCCCGACCAAGACGGCAAACTCCAGCGTCACTGGCGACTGGGCAAACACAAGTCCTTCCCCGCCTACAAACTTGAAACACAAATCAAGTACCTGGGCATTCAAATCTCCTATGGGAACTTCGAAATGCAAACGCTGCGCTTCCGTATAGCGGAAGCTGCCAAAAAGCTCCAGCAGGTCAAGCGATTTGTTTACAACCGCAGAACTGCAGGGCCAATGGCCAGGTTGAAGGTTTGGTTCACCACCGTATGGGCCACTCTGGTCACAGGACTTCCTGAAGTCGGCCTCACGGAGGAAACAGCCAGACATCTCCGAGGTTGGTATGCACACAAGCTACGCTCCGTGCTTAACCAGCCTGTCCATGTCAGCCGCATCTCCACAGCTGACCTATATCAGCTGCATTCGATTCAGGACCCGGTGGCAAAAATCCGAGCTCGGATGGCTTCGCGACTAAAAAGACTGAGCAAACGACCCGACATCCCTACCCCCGAGGCTGACACTTCCGTCCAGCGGATGACTACTTCCAGTGCACCTACGGTGCAGCTGGGCCCGTGGGCCAGACTGCGTCCTGACGCGCCGGCCTCGGTCACAGGCTCGAACCCTACCGACATGGCAGTGTACGGTGATGTCACGTGTCTGGGACATGTCCTACAGGACCTACAGGACATACTACGCGAGGTGGACAATCTTCCGGCGAGCACCGAGGCCTCGCAGCAGCGGTTGCACGACTGTCCTCACTGTGCGTCTGGCTTTGTCTCTGCGCATGGTCTACATATGCACATCACAAGGATGCATCGTGATCAAGTAAAGAGGTACATTCCTCCTACCTTTGATCGTAGTCGGCACTCCAGGGACGGTCTACCAGTATGTTCCGCATGCGACAAGGCCTTCCATCAATGGAAGGGCCTACGCGACCACTTGTTGTCGGGAGCCTGTCCGCAACCGGAACGCCTACGCCAGCTATCTCTCACCACCGAGGAACAGCTGCAAGGCCAAGCTCTCAGAGGCTTAGCAGCCCTTCGGGCTACGGTGCAGAGTTCGCCAAAAGACAAGCTCAGCAGCATAGCCTCCCGACCGGAAGCTCAAGAACTCAAGCACAGGTGCATCTTGTGCGGATTCTGGACCCCCGACCATACCAAGATGAAAAATCATCAACGACAGGCTCATGCACAGATCTGGCAGCGAGATGGCCCGGCGGCACTCAAGCTTTGCCAGGCCTACACAGTGCAGATGATCAAAGGACACCCATGTCCCTTTTGCAAACTGCAGGTCTACGACAAACGCAAGCACCCAGAACAGTGCATAGTTCTGTTCCAGGTCCTGCTCGGATGGCACAAGGTCCAGGGTAAGGACAAAACGCGGGAACAATGTTCCAAGCCTCAACCAAAGACCGCGGTGACAATGTCCCTCAGTGGCTTCTTCGGGACGGCGGACCGATCTGCTACTCCCGCTGCCTCCACCACGGTCCCCACGGCGACGGCGAGCACCGCCGAGGGACATCTCCCACCAGGCCTGTACTCACGCATGCGGCGCATGATGAACTCAGGCAATACCTGCTATGTCAATGCGACCATTCAAGCCCTTCTAGCCGCGCTTGACTCTGCGTCCAACATAGCAGAACTGGGACCACTGGTCGAACATTGCATTAGCCCAGAGGCGGATCCAATGGACACTAGGCTTATCAACCCCCCAAGCCTTTTTGCCCTCCGGTCGTTAGTGCCTAGATGGCGCTTTGATGGCAGACAACACGACACCTCTGAATTTGTCACGAGTCTGCTAGAACATCACACCGGAACCCTACAACCCGTGCGTTGGGAGGGACGCACTAATGGACTGCCAGAAAGCGAAGACGATGGCCTTACGCCGCTGCTGCTACCTCTTTCCTCGGACTGTCGTTCACTGCAGCAGGCCTGCATGGCATGGTACAACCACATGTTCCAACGCGCCCTGGCATGGGCCCCAGACATCCTGCCCGTCACAGTTGCTCGATGGATGGACGGCACCAAACGACGCACCCCGATAGACCTGCGCAGGCAAGTCTCACTGCCGACTTGGACGGAGGGTCAGGACCGCCAGTGGCACCACTTTTCAGTCATTTCGGGGGTTTTTCATGTAGGAGCGGAAATCCACTCCGGCCATTACCGGTCTTTCTGGATCCATCCGCATGGAGGTGCGCTATACGTTGGTGATGATGCCACCAGCCCACACCTCGCCTCGACCTCAGAACGCAAACATGTTTTGGCAGATTGTTACCTCCTTTTCTTGAGAAGACAGGAGTGACTCTGACTCACCCTCAAGGGGTGAGTGCTGGCCCTCCCAGTCTAGGAATGCGTGCACCACTAGGGTGCCTGTGCGTGGGAAGGCCGGACCCCACAATAGGTGGGCATGGCCCCCCCCACGTCAAGGCCAAGCATGCTTTAGGCATGCGCAGGCTTACCCGCAGCTTTTTCAGGCTGACCCAGCATGGCTGACAAGATCCACAGCCCAGACCACAAACGTGGTCGCACCACATCTCCCCTAGCTTCAGATTCACTGATGGGCGAACCGTCAGAGTCTTTTGGTGTCGATGCTCGACGCCAAGCGACCGGCAGCGGCAAGCAGCGGCCAGGCAGGGCCCTGCACGCCCTTTCCAACGCCGAGCTCACTCAAGGCTTCCTACTACATGAAGAACAGCTTGCCCTACTACAACTCCAGGCCTCGCTGGTGTACAAGCTACCCACGGACGCCCCCCTGGCACAGGCCCTAGCAAAGGCCGTGGCCGCGTGGCAGAAAGGCCACACGCCAGGGAAAGCGCACCCACTGGGTTCATGTGCACACTTCACAGCGGGAGCAATGCTCGTCCAGCTGGCCCAGTCTCAACAAAAGCCACCAGGCATTGACACTGCACAGTTCAAGGCCTTCATCAAGCTGATCGAAGACTTCGGCGAATCGCCGCATGAGGCTGTGATTCATCTGGTCGCGCACTGCTCGGCTCGACAGAACGCTCTCAAGACGCATCTTATCTTGGACTTCCGCCCGGTTCTCCACTCCCCGCTTGCGCAGTACACCTCGCTGATTGCGGCCCTCCTGGACTCCTATGAAGGAGAGCGCCTCGGAAAAAAGGCCCCTGGTGGCCTGGCTCGTAAGGCGAGGGGCAAAGCTGGCTGAAGGAGAGGTGCCAATGGCAGCAGCTGGACACGGCCTAGCTCAATTAGAACAATCTCTATCTTTCGCAGGAGCAATGCTCGAATTTGCCTTGTTCCTGGAGTGCACTGTCAGCCATAAGCTGTATCACTCCTGCCACAATGACAAGCAACCAGGCAACCCCGCCTGTGGAAAAAGCACTGACCTTGCGCCGTGTTCACATCATTGCAGCGATCTGCCATTGTTTGGCATGTGCTAGGCAGCGTCTAATTTAGTGCCACGCAGCCTTTCCAATTACCAGATCGCATTCTGAGTCCCTTCCAGCCTCGTTGCCGCCCAACATGCCAGGGCTGCAGAGTCACATTGATCTCGACTACTACGTTGCCCAATGGGATAAAATCCGCGAGCTCGGCCTGGACAAACCTACCACAACAGCGGCGACCTCGGCAACCTCAGGCGACAAGGAACGGGCCGTGCAGACTAAAGAGCCAACTGCTACATCATTGCCGTCGGGCCGTCAACGCCCACCTACGCCACCTCGCTCACCGAAGAAGCGCCAGAACATGGTGAATAAGATCCACAAATAGCGACAATGCCATTCTGAGACTCGGGTGCGCACAATGAGCGGCCCTAACCCTGAAGGTGGTCAATGACCTCCTGCACCACGCTGCTAGGATGGAAAAAGTTTCGCAACTTATAGGATCGCTCATAAATAATGCAAGCTGAGGGCAGTCAGATCCTCCATACTGTGCTTGCGTCCATGCGACTAAACACAGCAGGATCAAGTCAAAGGCCCGGCACTCTGCCGCTCCATTCCGCTTCGCACATGGCGGCTCCTTCTGACACTACGGCCCTGGACAGCCTTCACATCCGTTTGGGTCTAGACCAGGACCCCCATCGCATGGCAACGGCTATTGTGGCAGCAATGACGGACCACGCACAAACCGTGCAACGAGTCCCTACCCCCTGCACCTTAGCGGGACCCACGTCGGCTGCCTGCATCAGCCTCCTGAAGGGCACGGTCGGCAAGACAGTGGGAAGAGGCCACACGAGCACAGTCCACCTGTCTCATGAGGACCCCAACTTTGTCATCAAACAGGTCAAGGTGGAGCACGAGGCAGACTTTCGGAAAGAATTGCATCGTGTTACAAGACTTCCGCCTCTCTCCGTGATCAACACCATCTACGCGGCAGACGGCCCGAGGGCACTCATGCCGCGCCTTTGGTCAGCTCCCCGTCCTCTCACCGGGGACACAGTCCAGCGACTCAAATTTGACATCGCGGCTGCACTGCAGATGCTGCATTCAGCCCAAATCGTTCATGGGGACGTGCACGCGGACAACATCATGGTCCGGCACCAACCGGCCAGTTTTGTACTGATTGACTATGGCGGCTGCTCGGGCGAGGCCATCTACCCCTTGAGTAATGGCTACGGCGCCAAGGGCTATGGAGGCGATCTACATCGTCCACCAACCCTAGAAGCTCCACCCGCCCCGGTCCGGACGGCGCATGGGGATTTCTACCGGCTGAGCCAAACGATCCTCAAACAGTTCCTGTCGGATGAGGAGCCTACCAAAGGACGCAAGGGCAGCGGCGTCAAGGACGGAGTCAGCAGAGGAATTCCTAGCCACATGAAGCGAGAATTGCAACTGTGGCTGGAGCGGGACCAATGGCCACAGCCCATCTATCCCAACTCCCCCTTCCCTGCTGGCTCCTGGACGGACTCTGCCTTCAACCCCGCGGTCACTGTGCATGCTGGCCTGTGGAGAGCCAACGGGGAGCTCCGGACAGATACCGCCACCTTTGCCAGATCAGACGACAAGTTTGGCAACAACAACGGCTCACTGGTTCCGGAAAAGTCCGATCCGTCAGATCTCTCACCTGGCCTTGGCTCCTGGGAAAAGTCAGCTGTTTGGGCCAAGTTCTACCTTTCTACGGAATTGAGGACATGTGGCCGCCATCTCCGGACCAAGAGATCTTTTCCCTGGGAATCCTACTCCAACCAGGACGGCTACTTGGTGCTGGACAAGCCCCCTCCTCCGCCTCCGAACAAGCCAATCCAGCCGAAGGAAGAGGCGGTGTCACTGACAACCCCAGCATCCCAAAGCGGGGGCAAGGCCCACTCTGCTCTGATGCAGGCATCGCCTCCATCTCCCACCTCTCCTGTGAACCGACCCGCCATGGAAGCTGTCCCAGCTGCCAAAGGGTCAGCGAATCCGCAGCGGGAGCCCCCACGTGCTGCTACCGAGCTGCCAGGCATCTGGGGAGAACCTCCCGCCCGCCCTGCGGAGGACCCAGACCCCTCGCAGACAATTTCTGCCCAACGCCAGCCCCCGCCCCAGCCCATGCAGGCTACCTTTGACCCACCGGAATCAGCGCCTCCTTTTAACATAGTCATGAAGGAAGCTCAGGTCTACGACCCGAACGCCAGATTCCGAGCGATGGCAGCCTCAGGAGGCAGCGATGTCCCCTTCGACACCAAGGGCCACATGCTCCAGTCTGGCGATGCTTTTGTGGCTCGAGATCTCGCAAGGACTCCCAAACCAGGATCTCGCAAAAACACCATAGAGGATTGGTCTCGAAGCCTTCACACTGCCGCGGACTTGCTGCGTGGAGTCGCGGGGGATATGCAGGCCTACCCAGATCGCTTCCTGGAAGAGTGCCCCTTCCCGAGACCCCCACCGCCCTAACGCAGCTGGGACAATGTCCGCACATGTCATCCTGATGGCGACAATGTCGTGCTAGAGCTGTATCGGCCGGTACTCAACTCTTTTCTCCTTTCTCCACGAGCCTGTCGGCTCACACGCCGCTGTACATCATCACGGCCATTTTCTTTTTCAGACGACGCTGCTGCACATGTTGCAGTTCGGATTGAAACAGAGCGACGGTTTGAGTGTGATGCTTTCGCCAATGCAGAATCAGCTGGGATCTGCCACCGGATACTAGGCTGTCACCCTCTCATACCACCATTCCTGTTCACACTTGTCGGCTTTCAGACCCAGATAGATGGTCTGGACGCTCAGGCCAAACAGCTGCCCCTAGCGATGTGGAGGCTCCGTAGCAGCTCGGGATGTATCCCCATGGACCTGGACGAATCTGACGAGGAGGTCCCCGAACCGGCACGCAAATGCCGTCGCCCGACACTCACGATGCCAACGGCTCAAAGCATCCTTCGGTCTACCTTTCCGACGACTGACGAGGACGCGGCTCAAGAGGAGGAACGACAGGGCTCCGTCTGTTCAGCCCTGAGCCTATACGCTCCACAGGCGCAGGCACCAGGCATATGCCTACATCTCCCTCCTGACATGGATGAAATGGAGCACAAATTCACCCTATGTGCAGTCGAACAGGCCGCGGCGGACTACCTACATCGCAGGTGGGTCACCTTCGAGCAACTGGATGCCCTGCTGGACACTATGCCTACCACCTCTGCCTGTCGCAATGCATCGGTGGCACTGCCACAGTCTGCTGACCAGCGGATTGTCACATTCGGCGCATACCAGCAGGGGCCAATGGCCGGTCTGAGGACACCCACGCATCGGTTTCCGATGGCGACGTGTCTCCTCAACACGGTTGTGCACACCATGGCCGGACGCCATCCACGCACGACTCTATTCCTGGCACGAAATATGGCCTCTGGCTTGCATACCGACAACAATCAACAAGGGGTGAACAACATCCTGATCCCTCTCTCCAACTTCGAGGGCGGCCACCTCTTCGTGGAGGACAGCGCCGGGGATTACCTGTTGGACTCCGACGGACCCAGAGGACAAGTTCTCCCCGTGACCTTGCCCTACCTTAGTTTTGATGCCTCACGCCGACACCTAGTACTGCCATGGACGGGACGCAGACTCATACTCGGTACTTACCACATCCGAGATGCGGACAAGCTCTCCGCGCATTCCGCTCTGTACCTGAAGTACTCAGGCTTCGAGGTACGTCGCACAGCTACAAGCTCCTCTAGCTTTCAACGGCAGCACAGCTGATGTATAGCAATGCGCTGGCATGGGGGCAATGCCCAGCAGGCTTTCAGCTCAAGCTACGGAGTCTGCTGCACGCCCTCTTTGAGCCGGACTGAAGCACGTCCAATAGCTCAATAAATTTTGACCAACAGCCTCAGCTGCCGACACCCCCCCTGGCGGCTCGGAGACCTGAAAAGACAGCAGACACACACAGCTCTTTTCTGCCAGCGCGAGACACACGGATCGATCATGTCTACTGCTACTGATGCTGGCATATTGCTCTAAGGTCCGACGATGCCCTCAGGCGGCCCCTGCTGACGCCGACCTTCTGGCATGGCCGGACCAGTGCCCCTGCCCACTCGCACAAGCCAAGCTCACTCTGCAGCGCTGCCTCAGCGTGAATGCACTTGCAGCTTTCCTGCTGCGCCGCCGGGCTCAAGATCACTGAAGGCCTCAAGCATAACAACATACAAAGCGGAAGGCTCAGGGCTCAGAATTTTGAATATTACAGCATGCTCTGCCCTAGGCTACAGCTCTGACATTCCTGCGCAGTTCCTCACCACTTCACTTTCCCTTAGCCTGGTAAGGGCGCGGTGCTCAAAGAGCACAGGCAACTGGGCATGGCAGCCACACCGACCACGCCGAAGCCCTTCTTGGTGCTCAGTGACAGCACCTTGCAACACTTGCTCTGGCAAGGGGCCAATGGCCAATCCTACGGAATCATTGACATGGTTCGGGGTGCAATGCACGGCTACGTCATCTCCTGCCCGGGTACCACTCTCACAGCAGAGTACGCGGGTGCGCAGCCACCCAACCCAGCGGTGTTGGAGGTACTGGCCTGGCAATTCATCCGCGTCCTTGGAGAAACGCGACCTTTCCCGGCGGAAAGCCCTGCATTGATCAATTTTCTCCGGGATCACTACTATGACGAGGTTAGCGTGCGCCTGATCCCCATCAGACAAAGCTTATTACCCCATAAGCAGAAGGGCTACGACTGGATCGCGGAGCTCAGGGATCAGTATGGCCTGGGACGGTACGAACTCAGCGATGAGACCATCATGAGCCTCCAAGGCCCTCCTCCCCTGGTTGATCAAATATACAACCAAAATAACTGTCACTTTCGACCGACGGTGGCGGATCACGTCATTGGCTTGCTGGTATCCCGCTCAATTCAAACGATGCGGCGACTGAAGCCAAATGCGATCCATGTTCTGGTTGTGTGCTCATGGAACTGCCAGGGGGACAATGTCCACAAGGAGATGAACGCCACATTCGACCTGTGCTGCTCGGAGACACTGTCTGAGGTGGGTGCGGTGGCTGCTCGACACACGGGCAAGGCATGGGCCCTCAGACCCTTCCTGGAACCCTACGTCAGTCGCCGGCCAATGCCCCGCACTCTTTTTCAGACATACATGCACGATGACCACCCGGGTCCCAAAAGCATGTGCCGGGAATTCCTGGCTGACTTCGAGCGCTCCTTCTGCAATGACGAGATTTTGCTCGAGACCCTTCAGGTGCACGCTGGAGACAGCGGAGAACACTTGATCAAAAGTCTGAGGCAGCCTGCTCACAAGGCTGATGTCTTCAGGTACGTCTACCACTACTATCATGGTGGCCTGTACCTTGATATCAAGATGGCGCTGCGAATGCCCTTCGATCAAATTTTAGGGCTCATCGCTTCAGAATGGGACAATGTCCAAGTTCGCAAGAGCAAAGAGCTGGGGCACTGCCCAAATGGAGTGGAAGGGGTTCTGCCCAGGGAGTACATGATCATGGGCATTGGGGTCAAAAATGACCACATTTTCCAGGGCATCATCTATGGACAACCGCGCCATCCCCTCATGCTCTGCGCTATCAATCACGCTTTCAGCAGGCAAATTCTTGCCTCGGTCGCCAACCTGGACTACATGATCTTCTGCAAGGAACTTTGGAAGCTCCTCACGCACGACATGGGCCACACCCCAGTGACAGGATGGAACCAGACCCGACAGTTCGGACCGGTGTATTTGCTCCGCGAGCGACATTCAGCTCAGCTCACCAAGTCCAAAGAGCTTGAGTCTGACGGTCACTACTTTGAGACCCGCGGTCAGGTTCGGGTAGCATTCACCCGCTGCTGGAGCTGGCGAAAAGGCTTCAAGGGCGACCC
Organism: Symbiodinium sp. CCMP2592; assembly: GCA_905221615.1. Lineage (NCBI taxonomy): Eukaryota > Dinophyceae > Suessiales > Symbiodiniaceae > Symbiodinium > Symbiodinium sp. CCMP2592. The sequence goes on along the minus strand of CAJNDT010000085.1, from coordinate 118,340 downwards.
CAGGGCAGCTCAAAGAAATGAAAACTCTCTCATGCAGAGCGTGCCCCAAATCGTCTCGGAGGTCATTGAAGCCGGTGGCGCTGCCTCTGCAGCACCCCATTCAGCACAAGCGGGAGCAATGCTCACCAATGCAGGCGTCAGAGTTGTCGGCGAGACCGTGCTCAGCAGCCTCGAACGGGGTGATTTTGACGCGATCATGGCGGCGGTCGAGAAGGAGCCGCAGTACCACGGCATTTCGGCCGAGGCTGTCCTCCGCAACATCCCCCGAGGCCTCTGCCTTCACCCTGAAGATCCTGACTGGCTTTCCTGCCGCTACTGCGAGCGCGGCGGTCGGCGCTTGAAGTTCCCAAATGAGTTGGGAGTCACACACCACTTCATGCAATCCCGGCACGACCGATCAGTGCCCGAGCCACCAAGCCCCCCGCCTCGCAACAGCATGTGGTCGCAGCGCCCGGCCGAGCCTGCAAACCCTCCCTCAGCTGCAGCCATCGCAGCGTCAGGCCAGGCTCCACCACCACCAGAACCCACGGCGGACCGTCCGCCCCAGTGGAGACCCACAGCGTCGGTGTCTAAGGCACGCTTTGGGCTCGGCCTCCCTCCCATTCCGCCAGGTCCTACCCCACATGCGCAGGGCCACCGGCCTCTTGCAGTGAAACAAGAACAGGGGGTCAATGACCAACCGGCGGACATCAAGGATGAGAAACATGCCACTGCTGATCCCACGTTGGGATGGGCGGAAGACACTGTGGGCACGCCAGATACTCCGATGCTGCCGGCGAGCACACCGCAGTCACACAAGTCTGCTGGCTCTGGCCAGACAAGTGATCGGCCTTTCAACGCATTCTCAGCCCAGAATGTGACTCCGACAGCTGCCCCCACCGAGGAGACCGTCCCGCAGACCCCAGGCCCGGCTGACACCACATCATCCTCCCCTGTGGATGCCCCCTCTACGCGTGCAGAGGTCAAATACCAGGGACCGGTCACTACGACCAAGCTGGTGGAGTACAGTGTCAACCCCTCTCCAGAGCAAGAGGCAAATCAACTGCCAAAGCGAGATCAGATTATCCACATCTGCCAGTCTGACCAGATGCTGGAGTGGGTCCATGCCTTTGCGACCATTTCCATTATGAAGGAGCAGGCTATAGTGGGTGGCCTCACGGCCTCTGAGCAGGTCTACCTCTGGACCAATAGGTTTCGGGCACTGGGCAAGGTGCCATGGATCTTCGCCCCGATCAAGAAGGTCGCCACTGACAAGGATGCCAACTGGCTTGACATCACGCAAGCGCGGCTTATGGTCGGGGCCAATGGCCAATTCACATTATCCATTGGCCAAGATGATCGCTACACCGAGCTCAAGTCCACCACGACCTACTATGGCATAGTGCACGCCCTTTTTCAAAAAATGTGGGATCATCCGGACATGAGCGCATTGCTCGAAACGGATGACAACTTCGAGATCGTGGCCTCCACCTTCAAGTGCATCTATGACCAGTCCTCCAGGAAGAGTGGTGGCCAAAATCGCGCCATCTTCTACCAGCCTCGGGATGGTCACGTTGTCCGCAAGCTCCGTATCGAACACAACAAGGGCGACACGGCCACCTACCAATGGCATCGTCAACGCGAGCTACGTGAGCAGCGTGAACAGCGTGACAAGCGCTCTGGTGAAGAGACACAGTCTCACACAGACAAGCGCTACAGAGACGGCGATGCCTGGACCCGAGGAGGGTGGTGGAATCGTGGCTCGGACTCGGGGGCCAGTGGCAGCCGCTCCTGGCACCAGTGAGCTCCACCTTTGATCACCGGTGCCAATGGCAACCTATACAGTGAAATGAGGAGGCCATGCCTGCAATTCTACTTCGTTTCTTCCGGCACGTACTGACGGCCTTTCTGCTGATTGCCGCCGCTGTCAGAGAAAAACATGCCTCGCCTTCTGCCAGTCGCAGAACTGTGCCTCTGCAACTAGTGCTGCATAATCACTATCCTCGCTCAGGTACACACAACAATCTGAAGCTTGATGCCTGGCAGCCTACCAACTTGCTTCGGCTGATCCCTGCCAGTTAGCTTGAAGCCTGTAGGCCGCCAACACCCAAAGGTCTTCGACCAGGGCTGTTCAGCTATAGGGTCTGAGTCAGTTTCACACCATGTGAGTGCACCGCGGCAATCGCCCGCTATGTGCTGAGCCCGCTCGCACAGCGTTCAATTGAAAAAAATAGTAGTAGTAGCAGCAGCAGCAGCAGCAGTAGCCGTAGTAATAGTTGAAGCAGTTGTGGCTATATTCGTCGTTGTTGTCGCAGTGCTTGTGTGTTTCTGCGGCGGTGGAATCCGGCGGCGAAATGGCTTGGCCGCCAAGGCCTCGGGCGGCCCTGACATTGGCGCTGTTTCCAGAGTCGTGGGCTCGGACGGTTTCTGGGTTCAGTGTGAAGGATGACGGGAGGAGAGCTTATGAGGATTCAGCAGAATGTGGGATGAGCTTCAAAGGGGACAAGGAGGGACCCTTAATAAGGACCCCTAGGTTTATACCCTTAATATAGCCTTTATATACCCATTATATACCCATCATATAGCCCATTATAGGGTAGGGGTCCCCATTAAGGGTCCCTCCTATTCCCGTTTGAGAGCTTGGTCCGAAAGTTTTTGCTGATCGTTCAGCTGTGAATTCTGCAGGCTGGGGAGTGATGGGATGCTCAGGCCCTGTGCGGTTTGCTTTGGTCCGAAGGCAGGGCAATCACGACGACGACGACGACCACGACCAGGACGACCTCGACGACCACGATGACTACCACGACCGCGACACGACTCCCATGACCACGACGACGAAAACCGCGACCACCTCTTTCTGGAAGTTCTTGCGGGCTTTAGGAGGACGACGCCCGAGTACTTGTGAGGTTCAAAGCTGGATGGATGATTGACGAAGTTGGTTGGTTGATTGGTTGGTTAATTTGGCTGCTTTTGGTGTTGACCGACCAAGGTCCTCCTATGCAGAGTCCAAGCTGACTGCGGCTGCAAAGGGTGAGATGAAAGGCCGGATCAGAGCTTGACAGCGCCGTATTCTGGGAGATATTTGGGGTCCAGGATTTTGGGGCTGAGGGTGTAGGGAGACAGGGTTTAGGGCGGAGTTTCGGGACCCAACTAGGACTAGGAGTTTCAGACACCAGAGGTACCTTCCCTGTCAGCTCACATCATAAGATCCTCGTATTTGATGAGCTTTTAGTTTACCGTTCCCTAACTTTCTGAAGCCCCCGAATCGTCGTGAAGGTGGGCATAGTTCTTTGTGGCTGTTCGGCGAGCAAGTGGCCTTCTCCGGAGATGCTGTGAGTGCGCCCGCCTGGTCCATGCAGGGCTGAGGGTCTGTGGCTCCTGTCTCAGGGTCAAGGATGTAGGGTTTGGGGCTTAGGCCTAGAGGGATAGATTCCTCGTATGGTTCTTATGTCGTTTTAGCGTAAAGTATGCACCAAAACTCTTTTTCCAAACGTGGGTGTTGGGTGGTTTAGGAGGTACTGGAGAGCCGGGCTCAAGAAGGGGATGACTTTCGGTGGACATCCCTCTGGTGAATTAGTTTCGGCCAGCTGCTTCAAGTGAGCCACGGCTGTTCATTAGTCGAGATTTTTGCTTAATTTTCTTGTGTTCGCAAAGAAGTCACCACATGGGTTTTCGCAGACTTGAGGCTCTTATCCCCAAGCCCGTCAAAAAGACCGTCGATTTGCCCAGGGCAGGAGCGGAAGGCGGATGGGGGACTCCAAGCCCAGGCGGATGTGAGAGCGCTGAAGACCTTGCAAGGGGTTTGGGACGCTTAGAGCTTAGGGTGCAGAGCTCGTCGACCGTCGGGCTTAAGGGGCGGAGGCTTTTGGTGGCTTCGTGGGATTGAAGGCCTGGAGGTCATTCGAATATGGAGGTCTTCAGCAGATCCAGGGAGTGGAGGGTGTCTGGTTGTAAAGACAGGAGTCTGGGAGGTGGAAGTAGTGCTGGTAGTGACCAGGCACGAAAATAAGCCGCCAGGTTCTGCTGATAGAGAAATCCTCGGGCGACAAGCTGGCTGACCGGCCCTCGGCCGTGGGAGCTTCCCCGGTGTAGCTTATGAGAGCTGCGCTTGATTCAGGCTACGACGCACTTTCGGGCGTGTCCCTCAAAGGGCAGCTCGGCAGACGTGGCCTTGCCTTTGCAAGGGCGACTCCACTGAGGTGCCGACGGCCGGTGAGCGTCAGGAGGCTCTCTGGTTCGGCCCCCAGCTTCAAGCATCATGCTTACCAGTCATCGCATTTCTGACGGCCTCAGAGCCCGCTCTGACATCTTCCGAGGTCCAGAGCGACCTTCAGCACAAGGCCCCGGTACCTCTATGACATTGCTGCACACGATGCCATGTGCATGGGAAGCTCGCTTTGCCGACTTGCATGGCATTCGATCACTCCTGTACATCAAGTCTGCCACCTTTCCTTCGTACGTAGCTGGGGGTGGGTAGCTGGCTAGCTGCCTGCTCCTTACAACTCACCTGCCTAGATAGCTTTCTTTGGCAAGAGATACCTCCGTAACTTGAATTCATAGCTGACGACCAGCGAACGAACGAAATAATTACCTAGATACTAGCTGACAAAATAACTGACGAGCTAAGTTGCCAACGAACTAACTCATTAGCTAGCGAGCTGGCCAGCTGGCGAGCTAGCTCGTTAGCTAGCCAGCTGGCTAACTAACTGACCATCTAACCAACCAACTAGCTGGCTGGCTGGATGACTGACTGACCGACCACTGACCGACCGACCAATCGCAGATAGGTAAACCGAAAACACAAACACACACACACACACACAAACTTGTATGTGCACGTTTGTGTGCATGCGTGCCTGTGTCTGTGTATGTGCCCGTGTATGTGCATGTGCAGTTGCATGTGCATGTAACTAGGTATGTACCACGTATGTATGCATGCATGCATGCATGCATGCATGCATGCATGCATGCACATGCGTGTCCTGTATTACGTGACATAGCATGAGCTTGAGCCAGCAGGCGAGTTGGCCATCTGTGTGTGGCAGCCGGATGGGCCGAAGCCTTGGGGCTCTTGGGGCTTGGACCCGAAGGCTTGTGAGGGCTGGAGTCTGGAGTGTATTCGAGCATGTCCAGGGGGTTCACTGGTTGGCACGATTGTAGCGCCAGCTGCGAACCACTAGCACGCGCAGCGCAACGAGTAACATCCATCATCAGCAGTGTTTGGATCACCGCTGCAATTGTTTTGACAAGTACGTTGCAGGCCAGTGTCATTCAGATCCTGCTCTTGTTTTGTAGCTGTATGTCCGATATGAATGCAGCTGTGGCCGCGGTAGCCACCTGGCTGCAGCAGCAGATAGCAGCCTCAGGTGTCAGTTGCAATCACGTAATGGTCAGCGTCTTCATGATGCGACAGCCTTGAACAGCAAGGAGAAGAGGAGCTACGGACTTCTTGTTTGTAGTCAGCAACTCCTGGCCTGCGTTTGATTGATCTTGACACGCAGCCATCTTACTTTCAATCGCCAGTTGCAGTGTTTGCTCTCCAAATGCGGCGGAAACGAGGCAGGGACATGCAGGGACAAGGGGCCTGCCCTGTAATGTGAGAACGGAGAGCTTTTTCACCGCGAGGGCTTCACATGCAAAGGTGTGGGCTCCCGAGCGGTGCCGGGCTGGCTTTGCCTGCGAGAGTCTCAGTTTGAGTCGTTCAGGACCGGGAGCTCCCAGTAAGATTGAACTCATGATGCTCCCCCGGTCCGCAGTCCTCGTCACGATTCCCGTTCTGACCTAAGTCAATTCCTTATAACGTTCCCGTTCCCTTCCCTTCTCCTCTCCGTCTCGTCGGAGCCTTCAGGTCTGCGCTGGTTCTTGCCTGGACTGCCCTGCCCGAGTCCGTGCCATTGGCGCTGCCCTCTGCTCGTCCTGTGGCCAAGAAGAAGGTGGTTGTCATCGGTGGCTTGGATGCGCTTGGTTCGAGAACTCTGCAACGCTCCACCTGCCATCTCCCTCATCAGAAGAATGCCCACAATCGACTCTAGCAGGGGCCCCAGTAAGTGTAGCAGCAGCACGATTCTTGGTTTTACTGACGTGGCATTCGCATGGTGTTAAAATGATATTCTCCGGAGATTCCCAGATTCGCACGTTTCCGGAGAGTATCCACTGCCTCCCTCCGTCACGACGGTGTTTGGCGCAACAGCAGACTGATGACCTTTAGAGGAGCGAGGAACATAGAAAGACATGGGCTGAGCTCCTTTGAGACACCTCGAGAAACTGTGAATGCCTCGTTGCCTGCACTCTTGCCTTGGCCCCAAACAGCACGCCCCAAAAGCATAGACACACGCCCAGTCTGAACAACCCCAAACAACCCTAAACCATGTAAAGCCATCTCCAGCTCGCTTTTGCTCGCAGGTGGAGGCTTCGCTGGGCTGGCCGCCGTCCGGCGGCTTCGCCGGGACTTTGAAGTTACGTTGGTGGATGCCAAGGAGTGACCTGGAAGAAGGCAAAAGAAAGTACCAATCGTAAAGCATAAGATTATCACGACAGCTAGCTCTGTGGAGCTTGCAGGAGTTGTCGCTTAACAGTTCACGTAAGTAGTGGTGACCTCAGGTCAAAGTCGTGCCCAGGACTTTATCTGGACCTTTCACCCCCTCAAGAGGGCTCATAGGTTTTGTTTCATGAGCTGCCCAGGTTCTTCGAGTTTTCTCCCGGGATGATCCGGCCGTATACGCAGCCACAGCTCTACGGGAGGCTGGTGCTGGACTACAGGAGCTTGTGCAACAAGATGAAGGCGCCCGCGTCGCTTTGCACTATCGGGGATGCAGGGCGCCAGCTTCGGGAGGCCTAAGGTTGGTTAGTCTATACCTAGTCTGCGAGTTGAGGTCGGGGTCTAGGGTTTTTAAGTAGTGGTGAAGGTGTCCTGGATTTGGGGAGCCGCGAAGAAGATCGACGAGAAGGAGGCCCAGCAATCAAAATGTCCTGGTTTTGCAGAGGGTCTGAGAGCCGGAGCCGTCGCAAGACATGTGCGCGCATCATGAAAGCTACATCCGAAACTAACCCTGGACTATATAGGAACCTCAGGCTGCTATGTGAGTGCCAGGTGGTGGTTCAGCTCAGCAACACTACTACGAAGAATGCACAGCTGCTGGCGCTGCCGTATGACCCTCGACAGCAGCATCATTGTTAACGATGGTGTTGCCCTGAACCTGGAGCGGCATGGAAGCTGAGATCTTGGCATCTTGAACGCGGCAGGCTGTATGGAATATCGCATCACTCATCAGATCCATACTGTTCGTCATTATCAGCCAGCAACAGTAAACCAAATATGAACAACTAAACCGCCATGCTCTGGGGACTGTCTCAGGATTACTGTATCATCTCTGCGGGCTGCCACTACAGCAGCAACCTCTGGTACGCTTCGCTTCTTGGGACCCAGGGGTTCACAACGACCTTTCACCCTCGAACCTAACCCCGAACCCTAAACCCTAAATCCTAAACCCTAAACCCTAAACCCGAACATTAAACCCTAAATCCCCATTAAATAAGCTCGATAAACCCTTGAGCCGAAGCCCGAATCGCTCATGAACGCGGCGATTTTGGGTTTCTTCGAGTTTCAGGGATCTTAGGGTTTGCAGAAAAAGGGTTCAGGGTTGCGGGTTTAGGGTTTCGGGTTCTTCAGGTTTGGGCTTTCACGGCTAGGGCTTCAGGTTCTGGTGATACAAGAAGTCTTCAAGGTTTCGGCCTGGCCTGCGCAAGCACAGCAAACCCGAAACCCTGCAACCCAGACCATGGCAGGAAAGATCGTGAGCGCAGTCTCGAGGGTCGGCGGGAGCGAATCGACAGCGAGCCTCGAACGCAAGGGGCTTTTCATGTGTTGCCGCCTAGTTTCAGGCAGAGCAACATAGCAACAGCACCGTTTGTTTGACGAAAGCTGTCGCAATAGCACAAGCATCACGGTGCCAGGAAGACGAAGAGATAGAAGAGGGTGCGAGTTCAAGCATTGCCTTGGTACTTAGGAGCACGCGAAACTGTCGGAGCTCGCCGCTAGGGGTGCCCACGTCGCAGTGATCGGTGCCGGTTATGTCGGTGTGCCTCAGTGAATTTTAGAGCGATCGGGGCATCATGCGGCCTCTCCACCAACAGTAGCATATGTAAGATAATACAGTAATAATCCTAGTAGTCATACTTAAGCACAATACAACTAGCAGTAATTCGTGGCTCAGTAGCTTTTGATGCCCTGGTCCGGTCCTCAGGTCGAGTACGCAGCCGAGCTGCGCTACTACTACCCCACACTTCAGATAACTCTGGTGGGCGGCAACAGAGGCGTTTGCCCATCCATGTGTCCTGGTGCCCGGAAGTATATCAAGAATCACCTGGACAAGAACAACATTACGACCTTCAGAAGCAGTCGAGGGTGGAAGGTTGTTTCAGGTTTGGCAGGTCAACACATTTTCGTTTTTGGGCTTCTGGGTTGGATGGTTGGGCCGCAGCCACGGGCCTGGGCTCCCAGGTTGGACGGCTGGGCCGCGGATAAGGGCTCCCTGCTCCCTTCATGTTTCCTTTTTGGGCTCCTGGTTGGATGGCTGGGCCGCGGCAAAGGGCCTTTGGACTCCGTTCATGTTTCCTTTCTGGGCTCCTGGGTTGGACGGCTGGGCCGCACAAGGGCCTGGGCTCCCTTCATGTTTCCATTTTGGGCTCCTGGGTTGGACAGCTGGGCCGCGCGCAAAGGGCTGGGCTCCCATCAAATTTTCTTCTGGGTTGGATGGCTGGGCCGCGGCAAAGGGCCTGGGCTCCCACTGGGCTCCCTTCATGTTTCCTTTCTGGGCTCCTGGGTTGGACGGTTGGGCCGCATGAGTGGCCCCCACAAACAAAACCTTTTGGTCACGGCATTCTTTTTTCCAAAAAAGAACGCTTCTTTCTCGTGCGGATGTCATCACTCCAACACGTTCCAACTTGAACCTGCAAGAAGGAGCATACTCGGTGCAACTATGAGTGCGCACCACAAACAAAACTTGTTGGTCACGGCGTTTTTCCAAAAAAAGAACGCTTCTTTCTCGTGCGGATGTCATCTCTACCCATTCTTCTTGTGCACAAAAATAGTCCATATGTGTAAACATTTGTTTCGCAGCGTCTGCTTGCGAAGCCAGATTGGGTTTCAACACGTTCCAACTTGAACCTGCAAGAAGGAGCATACTCGGTGCAACTATGAGTGCCCACCACAAACAAAGCTTTTTGGTCACGGCGTGCTTTTTCAAAAAAAGAACGCTTCCTTCTCGTGTGGATGTCATCATTACCCGTTCTTTTTTTGCACAAAATAGTCCACGTGTCTAAACATTTGTTTCGCAGCGTCTGCTTACGAAGCCAGATTGGGTTTCAACACGTTCCAACTTGAACCTGCAAGAAGGAGCATATTCGGTGCAACTATGACTGCCCACCACAAACAAAACCTTCTGTTCACGGCGTTCTTTTTCCAAAAAAGAACGCTTCCTTCTCGTGCGAATGTCATCACTACCTATTCTTTTTTTGCACCAAAATAGTCCATATGTCTACGCATTTTTTCGCAGCATCTGCTTGTGAAGCCAGGTTGGGTTCCAACACGTTCCACCTTGAACCTGCATGACTCGATGCATTCTGTTTGGGGTCTACGCTGGTGTAATTTTCTTTAATGTCGCCCTGATCGTTCTTTCTCCGCCGCGTGCGGGCCTCTTGTGCCGACACCTCCCTGCGCTTTGCCGTTACGCCGAGTTGTTGTTTGCCTTGCTGAACTCAGGACCATCAGTGGAACACGCTACTCCGAAGCAAATTCCACGCTCTTCTGGAAGAAGGTCGGCAGATCGCCACCGGAACGCGTCTTCAAGAGTGTTGGCATGCAGCCGTGCCTCGCACCCCATATATGCAATCTTGCAGCCAGCTGTTGGCAAAATTTGGTTGATGATGATGCTGGTGCTGATAAGAAGCAGACAACGAAGACATCCAGGTCAAGATAGGGGTGATTTGAATGAGAGGCGATTCGAGCACTCTTTACAGCGACGGTGTTGAAAGCCAAGCGGAACAGCAAACGGGAATCCTCGCAGTATCAATGATGCGCGTTGCAAATGAGAGGACTGGTAATGATGTTGCAAATGGCAGTCGTGACCGTGCTGACACCCATAATGTGCATCTTCTATAGCGTGACAGGTTTGAATTCTAGTAGCTATGACATTCATGGCCTGGACATTACTAGCCATCATTCTGACAATGATGATGGCAACGACCGAATTCGCTACAAGTCTGTTGATGGCAAGGCCGCTTCTCATGGTGGTGATGGTGATGACGACGACGGTAAGAACAACGATGAACCAAATGAAACAGGCTGCGAAGGAACCTGGCAATGACCGTCGCTTAAAGACAAAACGACGAACTTAGGATTTGAAAGAAGGTGAACATCCAGAGTAACGGTGAGATGAGCAAGCGAAGGCAAGACAGACATAGGACCTGCTGCTTCTTCCGCTGCCGCCCCCCCTCCGACTACTGCAGGTCACTGTCGTGTTGAGAAGCTTGAGAGGAATACTAAATCTGGAAAGGAGTCTCTTGCAGTCTCCGCCCAGGCACTGTGAGTTCTTGCCTTCGGCATGCCTGAGTAGCAAGGGCTGGGTCAAAGTGACTCCGAGCCTGGGCACAGGATGTTGCCGTTGGGTTTGGGGTCAAGGATCATCGGTTTAAGCGACTTGGGTTCTCAATTCCAACAGGTGCTTTGGCTGCGATCGTTAAGCCGATGCTAAGGGCGAGAAAGCCTGGACGGCAAGACATGGTGGATGCGGTGATGATGGTGCTGATACTGATGCCGAGGATCTTGCTTGCCGACGATGATGATGGTGACGGCGATGGTGATGATGGTGGTGATGATGATGATGATGATAAAGATCATAGCGATGATGTCAGGATGTGGATGAGAATGGACGTCGGAACGAAGACAGTCAAAGTGAGGGTAACCAACTGTGAGGAATGTTGCATTGAGTCGAGATTTTCGTCTTTAGTTTCCGATGCTCACTATCCCTGTCCTGACCCCGACAGCAGAAATTGAGCCTTTCTCCAAGGACACTGCAGGTGGTGAGCCGCAGTGACAGCGACCCGCAGGCTGGAGCTGCCTCGCTATGATGAGATGTTGGATTTCTTCGGGCTTGTGTGTTAATCCTCATTTGCACGCTACTGTAAGCTGCCAGGCAAGTTAGATTTGTTTCATGTTGTCACGCTCATCGTGGATGCCGTGTAGCCCGGTGTTAGCTAAAGGTCATCGTCCTAAGCCACATGTGCTTGACCCCTGCAAGGACTCCCTGTTCGCTTCCGGGAAAGTTTTTGCAGTTGGCAATTGCGCGGACGACGTGTGCCGGCTCGGGATGCAAGTTGAGGGAGTTACAACACCCGGAGACTCCATGCTGTGAAGCCATTTAAAGTCGAAAGCCTGCAAAGACCCAGACTCGCAGCACTAAGATGCTTAAAGCCGACAGCCCAATCACCAGGGTCTCTAGAGCAGCCTAAATGCAAACCATCGGGTGCAGATGGGTGGTCGTACAGTCTTTGTCCTTCGTTCCACGGTCGGCAAGGGCCGAATCGACAATCGACAGAGGGTCTGGTGCCTGCGTGTTTGTGTCCGCTCAGCCGTAGAACTTGTCAATCGCAATGCCGGGGCAGGAGCTGCTTGAAGCAACATGACGACTCCTTTCGAAACGGTTCACAGGCTACCACACTGTTATTGCGCCCCGTTGTTCCACATGTTTTTGGGCGGCTGTGTTGCACTCGTGCTAGGGATTGGATTAAGCGTCGTGTTGGCCCTCCGCCCAGACTCGACTGCCCATCTCCTTCTGCTAGAAACCGAGGCCAGCCTCAGACCTAGGAAACAAGCAGGAGATCCGTCTCAACCGCAAGTCTGGATCGACAAGCACGGTAGTTGAACATGTGAAGCCACAGGAAAGCCCTCCATCGCAAGAGTCGACCGAACTCCGAAATGAAGCCCTTTTCAGCTGTCTGCACTGCCGAGAAGGTTCCAGGAATTCTCCCACTACCGAAGAACTCCTATCCGGCGGAAGAGATGGCAGCCCATGCAGTGAGATTGCCGGCTGCAGCTACGGCACTGGTTCTTTCTTGCAAGCCCCGAGGGCTCCGTAGACTTGCGGTGCCGGTAACAGGAACTCTTTGGGGGAGGTCAGGTCAGCTCCAGAGCCCTGCTACCGGAGAGCCACTGAGGAAACATACGCCGTTCCGAGAAGAACAGGCCGCTGAAACCCTTGCATTGGGCCTGGCCTTCCAGCGTTTGTGCAACCAGTCTCGGTTGGGAGCTCAGTGTGACCCAGTCTTCAAAGCAGATGATATGTGATGTGGCGGAAGTGTGTAAGTGTGTGTGCGTGCGCGCGCGGGGGTGTGTGTGTGTGTGTGTGAATCCCTGATAGCAAAGGGCTTCTTTTGAGCAAAAGCAGGGGGGTACGGCTCTCTGATGCTACCGTACCCAACGAAGCTATGCATCAGAGAGGGAAGCCAAGCCTGATCAGCTTGGTGTACCTGCGACTGAGATGGCAACCAGGCCAAGCCAAAAAACCTGGCATGACGAGTGTAAGAATGTAAATCGCTCTAGCTACTCCCACCATGGAGTTTGCAAGTGTGTTTCCGACCGGCATTCTGTCAAAGGGCCGGGCGTAGCAACTGCTTGACGTCTTGAATGCACAGTTCCAGACATTGAATGCCTTTCTTGATCCGCAGCCATCTGATTGCATCTGCAGATCGTTTGAATGCTTCTCTGACTTTTCAACCTGATTCACATCTTGAATGCTCAATTGAATGCCCGATTGAATGATCGATTGAACGTTCTTTTCGGACTGCTGTTGTGATTCCTTTGACGCTCCGGACATCACTCACATCCAAGCATGTCTTGGACTCAGGAAGAATGGGATTCGTGGAAAAACGGAACCTGGGGCAAACAGCCTCCTCCGGTACCGTCCACACCTCCCAATGCTCCAAAAGCCAAGGAGTTTGGAAGTCCTCAGGGCCCTTCCAACCACTATGACACTGATCTTCCTCGTACGTTTCATAGCGACCGCAACTTTTATGATACCAACGAGGTGTATGGATTACAGTTCCCTCGCCAAATACAGGCATCCAGCTGGGCTCAAAAGCACCAGCTCGCTGGCAGGGATCTTACTTCCATTAAGTTGCATGAAGTTTGTTGGCAAGGATGGAACAACTTTTCTCTTCGAAGCCTGGCCCAAGGCCGGTATACGAGCATCCTTTTTGCTCGATCCATCAAAGAAGCCACATTCATGTCGTTTATGATGCAGAAGTTCCGGGAAAACAAAATGGACCTGGATCAATGTGCTTCGGTGTACTGTGAACAACAAAGCATCCATATTGATGCCACTGAAGCTGAATCTGCTCAAAAAAGTGCCAAAATGCGGCACCTTTGTGAATTCATTTTTGATCAGTGTAAAGACTTCCAGCAAAAGGAGCTATGCGATGCCCAGGACCGCATCCGCGAGCTCGAGAAGCAACTTGTTGCGGCTCAGAAAGGGGCCCCAGCAACTGGATCCACGGTGAAACCTGGACCCAAGAGGACATCGGATGCCAGTCAAAGTAGTGAGAATTCCCGGAAACGTAGGCTGCCTATTGCCAGCCAAACCGAGAATGAGCCGACGAAGTCGACTCAAGCCCTTCTTGAAAAAGCCTTTGATCCTCATTTCCCAGCACAGCGGGTTCTTGATACTCAAGCTCCTGTAACTGCTGTTCCCCAATCCACAACAAAGTGGATCCAGAATTTGAACCTGGAGCCCAAGCTCAAACAAGAGCTTCTGCAAAGCTGCAAAGCGGCTAATACTACTATGAAATCACTTTCGGATGAAGACAAGGAAGCTCTACCACAAAGAGCTGCAGATTTTGGTTTCCCTGTTCGCTCCTTAAATGGAGCCAAGGAAGCTGACCTTTTGAAGATTGTTTTGGCTGCTTGTGCTCTGGCCTCTTGACTCGAGGACCAGAAGCAAGATCTCGAACTCAACAGTGACAGCCGACAAAGGATGCAAACAATCCTTTCTATGGCAAAAACATGCCTACAGGCTGCCATCTTTGAGCCAGAATTCATGCCTTGGCGTTTTGGGTTTCGGGTGTTGGGTGCTTTTGTGGTGTTGCTTCTTCTTCTTCTTCGCCAAACAGGCACAGGAAAACTGGCTCGCTGGCGCCAACGATTTCAAGAATTTGAAGGATTTCACGATCTCAACTTTATTTCTGCGACTTCGGTCGCACGCATGTTTCTCGAGCCCTTCGCGGCTTACATCTTGATAACTGCTCAAATCGAGCCTTTTTTCCAACTCGGACCTGGCTTTTATGTTGGATCCACAACTGTTTCAATTCAGAAGAGACAAGATACTCGTCTTCGAAAGCTTCGACAGCTGCTGGACTTGAAACCAGTCCATGCCGAGCTCGTTTTACACTGGCAAGTTTCGCATCAATGCCTCGGACAACTTATTGTCCTTCCCCTGGCTGTCATGCAATCCCTTCGCCAAATTCGTACACTTGAACTTACTCTGATTCAGCGATGGAATCCATCCCTGAATTACCCGTTCATCCTGAAAAAACGGATGACCAAAGTGGGTCCAGATTACTCGTGTACAATTCGACGGATCGCTTCATCCTACAATGTTCCTGGCCGGCGTCTGCACAAGAAATTACGTGCCAGACTACATAAGCTAGGAGCTCTATCTTTGTATAGTCCTGTCAAACAGGAAGTACATTCTTCATGGATGATTTTAACGATTCTGGCAGAAAGATCCCTCGCTTCTTTCAACATGGAGCGACGCCTACGGTCTTGCTCATATTCGCTGCCACACGTGTATGCCTTGTTCAGGCTCACGAACAATTTGGAAGAACCTCCCAAAAGCCTGGTGCAAAGCATCCTGCTTCGAGTGCTGACTTTTAAAGGCGGCCATGCTCCGCCAAAAGCACGCCCTGTGAAGATTCCATTATTGTCCAACAGTGATTTCCGGGACGCCACCAAGAAGTGGTTGAAGATGAGAATTTTACCGTTTAAGGATTTCTTGATTCCTTTTCACCTTCCCCCTTGCAATGTCGTTTCCGCTGCCCATTCATCGCTGGGCACCATGCTGACGAACCACCATGCCATGATGGCACAGTTTTCTTGGGATTGTCCACCACTCTGTCGGTGTGCCGAATTCCGGCAAAAACACCCGGATGTGGTTGGCGTGGTACATCCTCAAGATGGGCAATGGCATGTTGCCTCGCCCCTGGACAAGATTTCTGTTTCCAGAAGACTGCGGTGTTTGCTTGGCACAAGTGCGAAAACACAGGTATATCCTGCTCGCACTTCTTTCATCAAAGACACTTGGAAAGAGGTACAACGGTGGGCCAAGCGTCACTTCGTACCCAATGTGGTTTTTTCTGACTGGGAGCGGTTTGTCTGTGATCAATGGTCACAACACATCGAAAACAGCAAAACTCCACTTTCCTTTGACGATGTGAAGTACATCAAGTCTGTCATTGATGGCTTCGTGGTGCAAGGCCGAGACCATGCACCCCATCACCTTCATATCTTCTGCCCTCTTTTCTACTGGCATATACTTCGCAGCACCTTTGGCGATGAAGAAGTCTACCTGCCGTCTCTTTTGACTCCCAACCAAGCCAAAGCCTTTCTCGGAAATTTAACGACAAAGGCCTGGCTAAAACATTACAAATGGGGGATGCAGGAGAATGCGAAGCTACCCTGCTCGTACCTTCTTCTGAAACAACAGAAGCAGTGTCTTGGTGCCAGACCAATCATTTCGTATCGACATTTTGCTTTTGGCCGTCTTTTCCAGGCAGCTAGCAGTGTTCTCAACATTCTGCTGCCAGTGGTGTTTCCTCAAAGCTATGGCCATCAATCTTTGCCCCAAATTTTCCAGGGCTTGCATCAATTTCTGTCCAATGCCGACGAAGATATTGAGCTCAAAGAGTTCAATCAAGACTTGGTGGGCTTTTTTACAAGCTTGCCCACCACGCAAATCATGGAAGCGGTGGATCACTTGATTGATTCCTATGCTGCTTTACAATCCACACCTTTTGCCAAGATCAAATTTACTGTACAGCTTGGGGCTTCTGAGCCACGATTACGGATTTTTCAAGGCAGCTACAAGCGCCAGAAATCAAGGACCGGCGTCATCTATTTAAAAGATCTGTCGGCCATCTGTCAGCTTTCACTCGAGACATCCTTCTTTTCGCAGATGGGACGAATTTTTAAACAGACAAGAGGATCTGCCATTGGCAACCAGATCTCCCCTTCTCTGGCCAATGTTGCAGTCTCGTACAAAGAACATCAGTGGTCCATTTCCAATCGTCTGGCTTTGGAAGCCTTGCGATCAGAAGTCTATAGTCGAACTTGAGGCGGTACTTGATGGTGAGTTCCTGGGAACCACTTTAAATCCCAAAGCTCGCACTCTTGAGTACAGACAACCAACCGCCCGACATCAATTTCGACCTTTCAATACGGCAGGCACTGATGCACACAAGCTATCAGCTGCCTATGCCAGGATTTGTTTGGCGAGCCGAACAGCTTTTCCTTTTTCCCAAGCCAAAGCTGATGTACAGACTCTTATTCGGACGTACACCAATTTTGGTTACGATCCTCAGCTTCTGGAAAAAGCCGGGGCATCCTTCCTCGAGCAAAGGAGATCCTCCTGAGAAAAACATGCTGCACTGCAGAATGCAAGTGCTGTTTTCGACGGTTACGTTGCCACTTCATGATGTCATGCGTTACAGATTGGCTCTGAACCTTTCCAGTTCTTGTGCCTCCTTTTTCGCGATGTCGTCCGTCTTCAATTTCTTTGCTGGTACACCCAATCAAGGGGAGGAAAATCCTCCTAGGAGTTCTACCCAGCGTGCAATTCGAGCGAGATCGGACGATGAAGGGCCTCGCCGGCACCATCGTCACAGACGACACCACCGGCACCGATCACGCAGTCGACAAGATCGACGACCACTGGAACAAGCACCAGTGACTGAGGGCCCAAGACAACCTGATCTTCGCCCTTCACCGAGACCCAGAAATAAACCGCCCGGTGATTGGACTTTTACAGCTGAAGGAACCCCTTATCGGGGATCACCTCATCATGTACAGCCTGAGCCTCCTATCCCTCCTCCGAGGGCAAAATCGGCTCCAGCTGCTCGAGTTTCTCCTTCAGTGTCTTCCTCTGCTTCTGGTGTTCCTCCCGGAAATTGGTATGGTGAACCTGCACCACCACCGGGTCAATGGGTACCTCGGTTTTCGGGGCAGTGGCAACCACAGCCTCCACAGCACCGAGTGCCACCTCCTGGTTTTCTTTCATCGGCGACCAAACCTACTGGTCCATTGTCTGAACCCCGCCAGGCACCTACACGTGAGCCGAGGACTTCAAAAGTCCCTCCCGCTCCAGATTTCACTAAGGAAACAGGCGAAAGACCTGTCGATTTTTCTCAGGCTCCGGTGACCCCTCCCAAGTCGCCACCAAAAGTGCCAAGAGGTACCAAAGGTACCCAAGGGAAGCGGTCGGAGAAGCCCGACCAGCATGGCAAGCCTTCAACTCCCAACCCGCCAGTTCAAAAAACAGCGGATGAAATGTTGGATGAGGAGATTCGAAAATCGAATGCTCAATCGTCCACTTTTGAACAAGAAGCTCAGGATTTAGAGCAGCCCTTCATTGATGCGTTTAATGCCACTTGAAGTGAGCTGATACAACAAAGTGGCATGGCGGAGAGTTATGAGACTTTTGAGTCCAAAGACCCTCTCACGCCTTTCCTTGCCTATGTGCTGTTCCTTTTGCATTATCGCAACAATCTGTTTCCGGACTCCTGGCTGATTTTTAAACATTCTGAGATGCGAGAAATTCGCGATCGGAAACGGGCCACCATCGCTTACTGCAAACCTTGGTCTTCCATTTCCAACTCTGATGTTGATGGAGTTTGCCTGGAGCTACTGGGGCTGTTTCAAGAAGCTCCACCGCCTCTGTCGATGAACAGTGGCATTTTTCGTACATTTGCTAAAGCTTTGATTTCTGCCAAGCTCAAGGTGGGCAAACATTTCAAGCCCACGGCAAAGAGCTACCATATGGCTAGCTGCAACAGCAAGTTGTACCTGTTTGAGGTTCAGTCTTTTCCTGGGCCGGAACCCGTAGGGCAAACAAGCCTGGCGTGGGCTCACTGCTCAGACGTTCCGGGATCCTGTGGAATATTAGCAGCTGGTCGACTGATTCGAACAGCTGCTTACACCCTTGGTCTCCGAGATGACCAGGAGTCCATGTCCTTTTTCGGTCGGTGCCACACAAATCCTTCGTGGACCGAGAACTTTATTGAACGGGCTGCCAACCTCAATTGGAGTACTAAGAACTCCTCTGGCATTGTGTTCGGCGGTTTTTTAAGTGGACAGTTCATAAAAAGTCCATCTGCCAACACACTCCTTGAGAACTCCATGTGTCGGCTTCACCCAGCCGTACACTCAATTTCCAAGGATAAAAGATGGGCCGTCAGAGAGTCAGCTGCTCGCATCGATTTCATTATTGTTGTGGCAGATCAAGACTCTGCTGATTTTCCTGCTCCGGCCATGCTTCCAATGATTGCTGATCGAATCAATCAAAGAAGCATTCAGGATACCGAAGCTTGGGGAGGATGGGCTGGATAATCGCCTGTCCCAATGCTGAATTCAAACAACGGCAATACAAGGTGTACTGCCTGCCTCTGTCTTTTTTCTTTTTCTGGGTGTATGTACATCCTTAGCTGCAGCCGCTCAAGTTTGTGGTGGATCGGTTTGAGACCGCCTCAGCCATGTTGCCAGCTGCAACTTCGCCTGTTTCGTCGGCTTCTTCGTGGCATTCTGCGTTTGATCCTCCTGAGGAAGCTCGTTCTTCCCGCGAGCCGAAGAAAAGTCTCAAAGACGAAGCTTCTCGCAAGAAAAGCAAGAAGCACAAGTCCAAGAAATCCAAAAAGATTTCAAAAGACAAGGACCAAGCAGTTGTGAAACATTCTGCTGCTGCCAAAGAAGAGATAACCACCTCCCGTGTTGTAACAACCGGTGACGTGGTACTTGATGCCATTTGCAACAGCAAACTTGTTTCATCCTCTACTGGAGCCAACACCACGGTGTACAAAGGTAGAGGAGTAGCCAAGATGATGGCTCGAAGCGGTTTTAGGTGTACATGCCATTATGTGCGTGCCCACCTTTGTCCAGTCAGGCTCATTGCCGAAGAATTCGGTGATGGGACGTCTTTTCACACTCCTGAGTAAAGCCCTTTACAGCTTTCTCTCCTCATGTCAGAAAAGAAGAACGTTTCTGTACAGCTTTTTCCTGTGCCGAAAACCTGCGACATTCTTTCATGAACTGCAGGCTGCCTCGGCTTCATTCAGTAAACCATTCTCTCCAAAAGCCACATGTCGGCCCTTTCGTTGGTTGTGTCCGAACCTGCCCTTGTGGCGAGAGTGGTATCTTTTGTCTCATCGCGAAAGCACATCTTCTTCTTCTACTTCAATCCGGCCTTTTGGACCGAAGAAGATCGCGATCAACTTGAGCTTGATGATTCTTCTGAATCAGATGAGCCTTATCCGGACAGTGCGGCTCGTGTCATTTCTGATCGCATACGTCAACGTTTTCGCTCTGTGCTACCTGCTGATACTTCACTCGCGCTTGGTAGCCTCAATTATGGTTCCATTCGCGAACATTTTGTACAAAGGGAGTGCCCAGCACAGCCACCTGGTTGGCCCAATGTACTTTATGTACCTGTAATGTACAACTCGGCACCAATGCCACAGAGCACCTTTTATGGTGCGGTAAACCGAGTCTTCCTTCGTTCTGTTCTTTATCTCTATGAAGGGACACTGTACATTGCTTTTCGGCAATTGCTGCTGCAATCTCAGCAGAAAGCCATCTTTTTCGATTGGCTCTGCACCGGTCGCGAAGATCGTTTTCGCGTGAGCTCCACTCTCATCGCCGATTTGAGGGTGTTCCGTGTCATTTCACCTTTGACTGACATGCCATAATCATCCTGCTGCAGCGAAGCGGAAAAACGTTTGCTGCTTTCGGTTTTTCAATCTTTTATCTGCGATCCAGTGTTTTAAGTCCTGGCTCTCAGAGAAATTCGCCATGGCTGATCGCAGTCGATCTCGTTCTCCAACCATTTCATGGCGATACTACTGGACCAATTCCATTGCCGCTGACGGCTCTTCTTTTTGGTGGAAGAATTGGTTTCCAGCCACACAAAACTGGATCCAAAATCGCCTTGCTGCCGATGCCCGGGGCATGCAAAGCCTCCAAGGTTCTCCGACGTCTGATTCGTCTGAGACAAAGATTGAACCGGCAGCATCCAGTCCAGCTCGGAAGCGAAAACGAGATGGTTCTCCCTGAGAGTCCATTTTAATTCGTGCATGTTGCCAACACGTTGGCCAGTTGAGAGCGACTTTTGTACAGGTTTTTTGCCACAAGTCTTTCACTACTCCTCACAGAGGAGTAGCTGTGTGTGTGAATCCCTGATAGCAAAGGGCTTCTTTTGAGCAAAAGCAGGGGGGTACGGCTCTCTGATGCTACCGTACCCAACGAAGCTATGCATCAGAGAGGGAAGCCAAGCCTGATCAGCTTGGTGTACCTGCGACTGAGATGGCAACCAGGCCAAGCCAAAAAACCTGGCATGACGAATGTAAGAATGTAAATCGCTCTAGCTACTCCCACCATGGAGTTTGCAAGTGTGTGTGTTTGTGTGTGTGGGACTGTATAGCAAAGGGAGCAACCAGATACATGAGTGACACATACAGAACCATAGGTGCATCAGTAAGTAGGCAAGTACGTAGACACGCATCCGTCCGTCCATCCATCCATCCAGCCATCCATCTATCCATACGCGTCCATGCGATGCATGTCCGTGTGTACGCAGCTACGTGGGTACTTGCAGGTAAAGTAGGTAGGTACAATCGGTGTTTGTGCGAATCGAAGATCTCCTAACCCATGAGACTACTGGAGCCGCTGAGGGCCCAAAGATGGCGTGCTTTTGATGAATCAAAAGCTGCCGGGATCTGGATTTGTCGCCCTGCGTGGACGGACTGTCGTCTGGCTGAAGGAGATCATCCGCTGGAGCAAAGTCGTTGCTTGGCACAGCCACCGAATGTCTTGGCTTTGACTTCAGGGATGCATGGGGCACCACATTGTACCGTGCGCTGTAACCTGCCTTCAGAGCTGAGGATGAGTGTCGAATGGGGCTCTTTGGCACCCTGATCTGGCGCTTCATCCACTGAGCCGACAGGACCCTCGTAGGCTGGACTGCTTGACGCGGATCAAGGACCAAGTCGAAGGTGGTGATGACGTGCTGGAGGTGGCACATTCTACTCTTTGAAGGTGATCCGGGCGTGCCGCCTCGGAGAAGCAAGCGGAGATCCTCATCGTGGACAGCTGATCCGGTAGCGACGCCTCACAGCCCTTGCTGCTGCAGCATGGAGGCATGCTCGAGGGAAACACTTGGCTTGTTGTCCTACTCGCACTGACTTGAGCAAATTCAGAAGAAGGTGGTGAGTGATGGTGAACACTATGCTGATGGTGACAACAACATGATGTGTACGATAGACATGATGCTGATGGCGATCACGACGGTCATGGTCATCTTTGTGCTGTTGTGTTGGGCCCAAGTCTTCAAGTCAAGTCCTGCACCAAGGTCGGCTCGGAGCTGGTCGGATGGCTGTCGCAAGAGGCAGGATCGCTCGTGGTAAGCCTTTGCCTATTCGAGTCTTCTTACTTGTCCGATCAGGTCCTTCGAAGGGCCAGCTTTGGCTACTTTGCTGAGTCTTCCCTGTTTGCCCATGTGCAGATAAGCCCAAGCCCAAGCCCGTGCAGCCGGCGGCCGAGGCAAGTGGGACTGGATTGCGGAGACATTGGATGCGCCTCGGCCCATCCCAGCTCAACCGTTTGCATCGAAAGTGATTGCAGCAATGCAGTGAGCACAAGCCCAAAGTCTGAGGCAATGGGACAGAGTGAGGTGTATGACGTGGGCAGTGGTAGCTACGATCAGGAGGGCCGTTGCCTCCTCGCCACTTGCAAGAACTCTGAGGGTCGGGAGTGGGTTCGTAGGCCGGATTTGCCTAAACATTGTCGTCATTCCTGCCTCATGCAATCACTGATGTAGGGTTCTCGTGCGGTCCAGGGCCTGGCATGCAGTGAAGAGAACATCGGGGATGCAGGTTTCCGTCGAAGGATCCCAAACCCGGTCCCTACATCCACAACCATTCAAACAAGACTACGACTACCACTCGGGCTGCTGCTATTTGCGTTTGCTGGCTGCGTTTACTTCTATGTCGCTGGTTCTGCTGACTACTCCTACTCCTGCTCCTGCTCCTGCTCCTCCTACTCCTACTCCTACTCCTACTCCGACTCCTACTCCTACTCCTACTCCTACTCCTACTCCTACTCCAAAACCTACCCCTACCCCTACCCCTACCCCTACTGCTGCTGTTTCTCCGACGATGACGATGACGACGACGGATCATGACGGTGATGACAACGGTGACGATGATGACGACAACAACATGTCCAATGGCGACAGATTCCGATCCTGCAAGTAGAGCGCAAACAACGGTAGCACCATCGCGAAGAGTGGATTGATTTCTTCACACACCACCCTGAGCTCTTCAGAGCTTCGGCCGCCAAACCCACCGATGCACTGAAGGGCTGGTGACGCTACTGAGGACTACGCGGCCATGACCGTCCTTGCAGAACCCAAGGCGGCCAAGGCAGGAATTAAGTAGTTGGGGTCATTCGGCTTTCGGGCATTCTTTTAAGGCTAGTTCAGGGTTTCGGGAGTGTTCAAGACTTCTGTGTCAGTTTCGTGGTGCCTGCAAACCGTCGATGGATCGGAAAAGTTCCAGTCTGCTCAGCCCTGAACTCTACATGCTGCTACACGGATTCGTGCTCTAAGACTCAGATCAGGTCTATCATCAGCCATGGCTCGTAGACAAAAGCAATTGTCAAAGCGACTCTAAGCCGCCTAAGCCTTTAAGCCTTAAACCCTCAAAATCCTTGCTCCGAAAAAACACGCCCCAAATCAGCCTAACTTTTGAGGTCCTCCACAGGCTTCTGGATGCCGGCATCCGTCCGAGGGTCGACAATGCTGGAGCCTCAAGAAGCGTGGTGCTCGTTTTCGTTGCGGTGGAAAGACTTGAATTTGAGCAATTGTAGTATCTGATACCTGATAGCCTGCTCCATACATAAGTCTAGTTACCTTGCAAAGGGCTCTATATACTTATCTCTGGAGTGGCAGGGAGGCTTATGGGGGTTGAGGGCTGGCTGATGATGTGCGGCCTGCACCCAGGAGGGCCTCACGGCACTCCACTATGCGGCCTTTGCCGGGTCAGGCGATGCAGTGGCCATCCCAGCGAAAGCTGCGGTTGAGGGACTCTGTCTGCGTGCTTCTGTGAGATGAGTTGTGCTTACTTTATCTGTTGCTGTCTTGGCCGGGCTCGGCTTCGAATGTCACAGTTATCCCTTCAAGACGCAAAGCCATAGTCGAGAAGCTTGCAACAAGCAGCATCCAAAGCAAGTTTGAAGATCCTAACTCAGGCCTGAAAGACCTTCAAATCCTCCTCCTTCGGGTTGCAGACTGAGGTCACCGCGCTTTTACGAGCAAAGGCATGTTGCGATGCCAAAGCCCATGGAGGCCGCAGCAGCATCGCGGGAGGGGGCTTTTGGGTTTGTGGTGTCAGGTACTCGTCTTTGGGTTGTTGGAAGGATTGCTCAGGGTTCCACTGTTGGGGGGGGGGGGGGGGTTCGGGTCTGCAGAGCTGCTTCCCTATCATGCTTTCCCGGGATGGTTAGGGACCCCTAACCTTTGTCCGAAATGCTTGCTCGTAAACCCTGCAGTCTGAACCCTGCAAGCACAGTTCGAGGGAATGCCAACTCCTTTGGCTCAGGAATCACTCCGCTGATGCTCGCAGCGCCGGGGAGCCCCGGTAGAGTGCCAAAGAGCTCAAGATTCGAGCTGTCGATGTTGTTGCCCTGAAGTCTTGAACGAGGCCCTATGAACTTAAGCCCCCTAAACCAGCTGTAAGTCTCCGTTACTCCTATTCACATATCCGGCCTGGTGTCTTCTGAAGCCCTCCGGTCCCCGCAGCAAGAGTGGAGTTGTTGCGGCTGAGAGTTCGGGTCCAACAACATTTAGACTTCGAGTCTTGGGGGTCGAGAGCGAAGAAGCCTTCCCACCGAAGCCCCAAAGCCGTCGCAAATGATCTACATTGTCATTAATTAAGCTACCATCTACTTTTTGGGGTTTGCGCCCCTGTAGTTTCAAAACCCGGGGTTTAGGAAGAGCCGACCAAACAGTAGGTTCTGGGTAAGCTTAGTTAGAAGATTCCAAGAGATTCAGGCTTGCTGGCAGTCTGTCTTGCGCACGGCTGCTCTGGGAGAGCGGCGCAGACGTGGCGAGCGTCGACGAGCAAGGCAAATCTTGGGATTTTTGCTTCAACGTTAGGGCCAGAGTGTACGGCCCAGGTTTAACTCGGGTTTGGGGCCAGTGGCCAGGCTGACATCTCAACATGGCGAGACAATGGCACACAATCCCGAGTGGCGCTAGCATTCTCCATGATTCTTGGTCGACCTACCTGGCTTCCCGATGGTCCTCGCAAGAGCGTACTCGCTTTGAGATTCTGCGGCCGTCTGCAAGTCTCTGCTGTGGTGAGTTTACCTTGTTCACAATACTCTGCAGGCTCTGCAGGGAGCCTGAATGTCGAACAACTAAACCCCAAACACGGCGGCCTGCGCCCCAGCCCCAACCTAAACCCATTATGAGGAGCGTTGGGCGCCAATTGCAAACTCCCGTCAGGTCAGACAGCGGCAACCTGGGTGTGTGCCTGCCCGAGGTTGAGGGACTTCAGCGCAGCCTCTGTCTTCATACTGACATACTGTTTATCGTCACATCACCATCATCGTCACCACAAGAACAAGAATTCTGGAGGGCTGTGTTTGATTGTTCCTTCCAATCGTCCTGCCTTCGGCTTTTTGCCATGAAATCATAGCAGAGTTGGCAGTTGTTCGTTCTTGCTTGGGCCCTTGCATGTTCTCGCCTTCCCTTCGAGGCGAAATGGTTGGCAGTGCTGAGAAGTGTACGCATACTGGGCGGAGCTGTTGATGTTTGACAGGTCTTTCAAACTGTTCCATGCTGGAAACCCTAACACTCGACCGCCCCTCCTCCAAAGCGCCTTTGATTTTGTGTCAGGCCCCCCAACCCTGGACCCATCTAGACCCTACGCCCGAAAACCCCAAAGCCTCGAGCCCAGACCCTGAACCCCAAACCTTTAACCCTGAACCCCTTCATTCTGGTCCTTACATGATAACCTTCAGGCCTGGGTTGTGGCGAGCCTCCTTCGCGAAGTGGTCGCCACCGGCTCCTGAACAATGGGTGGCTCCCTGAGCTGGCCGGGTGTTTTCAATGGCTAGTCTAGAGGGTCTAGGGTGTTGTGTAGAAAGCACAAGCCGGTCATGCGTGTTCTTGTTGGGAGGGATGATGCTGGTGGTGGCAGTGGTACCATCATCATCATCATCATCGTCATCATCATCATCATCTTTATGCCCACCATCCCCATCATCATCATCATCATCATCAACAACAGCATCACCGTCATCACCACCCTCACCCTCACCCTCACCATCAGCATCACCATCCCCATCACAAGCACCACCAATATCATCATCATCATCATCATCAACATCATCACCATCATCATCATCATCTTCATCTTCATCATCATCATCATCATCATCTTCATAATCACCGTCATCGTTCTTTGCATCATACTCTAACTCACCACCACCACCACCACCACCACCACCACCACCACCACCACCACCACCACCACCACCACCACCACCACCACCACCACCACCACCACCACCACCACCACCACCACCACCACCACCACCACCACCACCACCACCACCACCACCACCACCACCACCACCACCACCACCACCACCACCACCACCACCACCACCACCACCACCACCACCACCACCACCACCACCACCACCACCACCACCACCACCACCACCACCATCAGCATGGCGTCAGCATCAGCATGTCATCTTCATCGCCATCATCAAAAACCATGCCATGATCACCGCTATCATTGTCGTCATCACCGTCGTGAATCGTCAGTGTCATCGTCTTGGTCATCATCACCATCATCATGATCATCCTCGTCGTCGTCGTCGTAGTCGTCGTAGTCATCAAGAGCCACAAATGCCCAAGCCGAATGTGATGGGTGCAGACCCTAGGGAGATAAGGGGGCCAGACAGGCCTAGACAGCTTTCTTTCTTTTCCATGTTCTAGGCCCGAAGAGATCAAGTCCATGGGCGGCATCAGCCGCACACCCAGGTTGCAGGAGTGCGTTTGAGCTGTCCAATGTCATGGTTGAAGAACTGAAGCAGTAGAGGAGCCGATCCCTCTCTACTTGGGGCACAATAGATTTTTCGGAGTCCCATAGGGACTGCTTTGCTGTATTTACATTAAGATCAAACACATGTACATACATACATACATCTCTCTCTCTATGTATATTTCTAGCTTGTACAACATGCTACACAAAGATACATACATACATACATACGTACATGCGTACATACGTACATACACATACACACACACACACATACACACGCACGCGCACGTGCACACATCGCGACAAATATTGCAAGCTGTGTCATTTGTTCGGTCGTTCGTCGGTCTTGGCATAGTCTCGCACCTTATTTCGATGGTCATATTCGCTGGCGCTCATGGCTGTCCGATGTCTCTATATCTAGGATATGAACAGTCTCTATGCTCATCTCAGTGCACACGCATCCCTTTGCATCTCGCCATCTGCGTTGTTTTCATGCATCTCTCTGCAGGCATGTACTTGTAGATGTGTAATTGGCTAGGCAAATCAACATACAATGGAATGCAGCTTCGCTTGGTATACTGTGTTGCAGGCCAACATGACGCGCGGGTACACACTGTGATCGCGTGGGCGCACAAAGCATGCTACACCACAATGACGAAACTCAGTCCTGCACCGGTTGACGGTTTCTAGGATGTTTTCTCAAATTACTCCCAGAACCCTAACTCCTAAAAAACCAACCCTCATGCAAACTTAAAACGGCCCTCAAGAAAAGAATCAGCCTCTGTTCTGGGTTCGGAAACTGCTCAACTGCATAGGCTGAGAGAGTCTTCCCTTGTGAACTCCGCCCTGAACCCTCCTCCCGAAGCTCTCGGGTGTGCTAGGTGTAGCGCTGTGTGGGGTTCAGGGTTCTCGGTTTTAGGGTTTGGGGTTTTTTGGGGTTTAAGGGTTTGGGTTCAGTTTTAGGCTTAACGGCTGAAGGGTTTCAGGATTTAGGGTTTCAAGCCTCCCATACTATTTTGGGGGCTCCTTGTCAAAGTTATAGTACAATATACCCCAAAACCCTATTCTAATCATGAAGGCCCCTATAGTTATAGTATAATATCCCAAAGCGTTATCCTAATTATGAAGGCACCAAAAGTAGGGTTTTCATCTCAGGCAGCGGGCTCCACGAGGCGCTTGACAGGCGCCGGCCGCACGAAGCCGAGCATCTGACTTTCTATACGGCTACTTTTGGGGGGTTCTACAGCGGTTTGTAGATGGGCTCCATTCTTCGACTACTAGGAGATTCTACATGGGGCTCAATAAGTGTTCTTTTTCATGGGGGTTGCATGGGGTCTTCTGAGGTGAGCTGAAGCATAGGTGTGCTGGTGGGGGTGGGTTTGTGGTTTCAGCTTGCTTTTTCAAGTCTAGTGACACGGAAGTTCAAGAAGACGGCAGCTGCCGGAAGCTCGTGGCTCCCACTAAGAGTCGAAGGGCCAGCAAAGCCCCCCGAAGCCCTGGCGCTCCGCTCGTGGGGAGTTAAGGCCCGGCATGGCTGAGCCTTGGGGGGGCCCAGATCGTCGTGAGCTGCTGGGAGACTTGGTGCAGACCTCAGTTGCGCCCCTTGCGGCGCGGGCGGGGGCTGTCCGCGAACGTGGGTCTTCGAGGTTGACGGTGCCGCTTCCAGGGCTTCTTTGCTAGCTTTATCGGGTTTCGGACTGCAGGCAGAACCAAGAGAGCCTAGATCAGGGTCTTGAGGAGGTTGGGACGAAGGGACAAAGGCTGGAGGCTGGATATTCGATCCTCGACTTCTTCCTCAAACCGGCAAACTCTCGACACACTCATCCCAAGTCATCCAACCCTTGACCTTAAGCCAATATTCCCCAGCCCAAGCCGAGCACACTCCCTACAATCCCACCTGAACCATAAACGCCAAGCCCGCCGAATCCTTTAAACCGAGAAACCGCGACAACCCGAAGCCTAACACCCGAAACCCCCAAAGCCTACAAGGCGGCCAGTATGCCAAAGAATCCGCATACACACCAGAACCGTCAGAATTCTAGAATAAAGAACCCTCAGAAAGCCCTTCTAGAGGTAGAAGGACCCTCTGAGGAGCCCTTCTTCTTCACAGGTGGATCGCCTCTGTGCAGCGCCCTCCTTCGATGGCCCAGCGTCCCCTAGTGGGGCCCAGGCCGCCCAGCAGTGGATGCCGGGACCCTGGCTTTTGGGGTTCGGAGCGACTTGGGGTTTGGGGGGTTAGGGGTTTGGGTGCTGCACAGTCCCTATCCCTACCACCACACACCACTGATCACAGCAACGGGGGCATCGTCGTCGCCGTCTGTTTGCATGTCTGCCCTTTGATGTGTTGTCTTAAACCATCTAGACCATCCGAGGCCCATTCTGCGCGAGGCATCCAAACCTGGCCCGGTTCGTCCCTGGCTCGGCGACATTGCTAGATCGGGGCTTTCCGTGTGGTTTTGCTCGGATACGATTGTGCTGTTTTGCGGATACGGGATGTGGGGGGGAAGCTAGTGAGCAACAGTAGTGCAGCAACAGCATCAAGCAGCGTGCTAGTGACTGTGGCTTGGACACTCTGATTCTTGCTCTTGCATTGTCGGGTTTCGTCAAGCCTCGGGCATTGAAAAAGCCCTTACCGAACCCATATAGAACCCGTCAACACTACGCAACACGAGTAGACCGTTTACATTGCGTCTCAGAAGGTCAGAAGGCCGAGAGGGATGGCCAGGCCAGGTCACCGGAAGTCAGTGTCCCGTTTCTCAGGCTGCGGCTGTTTTGCGGAGCTGTACGTACGATTACGCCGAAGTCAAGGCTACCTGCTGGAACGGCTTTTAGAGCTTCAGGGTGGCCTTCGTAAGGTGCAGGGAGATGGCTTTTATTCTGAGGCTTTGGGATTTTGAGCTGTGGGGCCGTCAATTGTCCTGCCCCAACAGTGCTTTGTGCCAGGTCTCGCAATCCCGTTGTTGGGAGCAGTTCTCTGCAGCGCCATTCACCAGGGCCGATATTGGGGAGCATGCGGCTCAGAGCTTGATTGCATTTCTCCGATCACACTCAGCCTGCTCGTTGATTTGCTTGTAGAATCGACACCTCCGAGGAGCAGCTCTGCCGGATGCTTCTGCGAGAAGCTGTTGACCTACCGGCCCCGTCCTCACAATGCTTCTTCCAGATGTGGTTTATCTGCAGGAGGTGTCCCACCGCGAAGCAGTTGTGACCAGCTGCCAAAACCATGATCGTGTTTTCATGACGGAAACATCCATTCTGCATGCAGTGCAGCGTTGGGGCAAGCGATGTCATGCTGAGGTCACCGGCAGGCTACCTGATGGGCGATCCATCGTGGAGAAGGCAAGAGCCGCTTTCCCGTCTCCCGTCAGCACTCCACAGATGGCAAAGCAGGCCCTCGATCTTGGCTGGGACGATGTTGCGCTGCTGCTCTTTGCCCAGACCTCGGATGAATGGGCTCAAGGGTTGTTTTGCCCAAGAGTTGGAAGACAGTGTCAAAACGCTGTCGGAATATGCCAGACAGCCAACCGGGGCCGTTCCCTTCCCCGAAGTGGGTTCTGGGTTGGAGTCTGGAGTGTGTGGCCCCAAGCCCATGAAGATCAAGCCATGTCAGGACCGTGGTGCCTCACTGGATAGCGATCTGGCCGCGCAGGCTCCCACCCATGTCGAGGGTCGAATAAGAAGCCTGAGTAATTACCAATTTTATCGACATTCCTTGGATTCTGCAGATTCCCTAGGGTCCTGCATTCTAGCTAAACTGCAACATAACCCAAAACCCTATTCTGATCACTAGGCCCCTGTTTTGCGTATCTCATTTCTGGGTCACTTTGTGTGAATGGATGCTTGTGGATCCCATACAAGAGGCTGTGAAGCCGGCTGGAAACCCCGAACTTTGCTGGGAACCAGTCCGAGCCTTGCCAGGCACGGGCGCTGCGTGCAGCGGTCGAAGGCGCCCGGATGGAAGATGCTATAATGTTGGGACCATCACCTACTATTTTGCGGGATGTGGGGTCAGGTAAACACTTGACCCAACCCCGTTGTTAGTGTTGTTGCCAGTGTGGTTATTCTAAGTTTCAAGGGTATCTTAATTGGGATATCGTGGCTCTTGTTTCTGCGTCCTGGTTGCAGGGTGCATGTCGTTTAGGTCAGGGCTTCACCCGAGTCCTCGCAGACAGTTCCCTCCCTGCCTTTTCTTAAAGCTTGTATAGGCCGGAAAGGTGCAAACCATTGTGTACGATATGTGTATTCATAGTACAGGGCAGTTCAAGCTCTTGTCCTCCGTATCCGAGACAACGTCACTAGCCTC
This sequence comes from Symbiodinium sp. CCMP2592, assembly GCA_905221615.1. Lineage (NCBI taxonomy): Eukaryota > Dinophyceae > Suessiales > Symbiodiniaceae > Symbiodinium > Symbiodinium sp. CCMP2592. The sequence goes on along the minus strand of CAJNDT010000085.1, from coordinate 87,685 downwards.
GGAACCCAAAGCTGAGGTGGGCATCGCGAATTGGCCAAGCGCCTGATAGGCCAGCAATTGCGAGAAATGCTGTGGCTGAGTATGAAGAACTAGCGGTTACGGGGCCGTGCAGGGTGCAGAACGTTGAATTCCTGGGATGGACAGCTCATCAGGGTTTGGGCTGAGTGTGTGTGTGTGTGTGCGCGTCCGTCCAAGGTTTGGCTTCTTATGTTGGAATCTCCAGGTAAAAACCAAATCCTGCAATTCCAAAGCCTGTTCGGAGGTGTCCCCTCCTTTCTGGGTATGTTGCTATCTTGATTCGAGGGGATGCAAGGCGGTGGCCTCAAACGACAATGGTTCCGAAAGCTCCAGACGAGTAGCTACTACTACTACTACTACTACTACTACTACTACTACTACTACTACTCCTACTCCTACTGCTACTGCTACTGCTACTGCTCCTGCTCCTGCTCCTGCTCCTGCTCCTGCTCCTGCTCCTGCTGCTGCTGCTGCTGCTGCTACTGCTACTGCTACTGCTACTGCTACTGCTACTGCTACTGCTACTACTGCTACAACAACAACTACTACAACAGCTACTACGACGACAACGACAAATACTACTACTCCTACTGCTACTGCTATTGCTACTGCGACTGCGACTGCTACTGCCACTGCTACTGCTGCTGCTGCTGCGACAGCTACAGCTACTGCTACTGCTACTGCCGCTACTGCTACTCCACTATCACGACGAATGCACCACCACCTGCTCCTGCTAAGCACCCGATCACTGATTACCTGGTCAGGGCAGTGGGCCGAGGAGCGTGACGCTTGGGCACGGCCAGCCGCACCGGAGGTTCCCGGGGGCAGAGGTTAGGACGTTTTGGTTTTCGGCTGTTTCTCAAAGCTAAGGACTTTAAGCTGTCACTCCAAGGTCTGCTCATTCAGTATTTGACCCAAGCCTCCCAAAACTTAACACTTTGAGCCCAAGACCCGACAGCACCGCATACAGTTAATTGCTTGAAATGCTTCCAGGCGGAGGGATTGGCAGAATGTCCAGTGTGCTTCAGAGCACTCTGTCTCGTCCTTACCATTCGTGCAGCTGCAGGGACGTTTGCACACTTCGACGATGACGATGATGATCCGCCAGTGAAGGACGAAGACCAGAACGGTGGCAATGGTGACACTGGCGATGACGACACGGGTGAAAATGGATGATTGTGATGACAATGTCGATGACGATGACACACATTGTGATGATGGCGTTGTTGATAATAGTGCTGGTGAATGGTCAGCATCGCCATAGTCATCATCAGAATAACCACCCATATCATCATCACCATCGTCACCATCATCACCATCATCGCCATCATCGCCATCATCGCCATCATCGCCACCATCATCACCAGCGCCTTCTGGGTCTTCGCCATCACCATCATTGCGATCACCGCCATCAGCACCATCACCACCATCCTCATCATTGTCGTCATCGTAGTCATCATCATCTCCACCATCATCATCACCATCACCAACATCATCACCATCATCATCATCATCACCATCATTTTCGACACCGCCGCCTGCTTCGCATCGTCATCATTAGACTTCCTTGTGCCCTTGCTATGTCTGTCGCTGAGGTGAAGGAGGGCCTGCAGCACTCGTGGATGCTAGTGGCCGCAGCAGCCCTGGGACACTCGCAGGGATCATTGCCTCGCTGAAGTGCGACGAGGGCTGCATTGATCTCAGGCCGCACGTGCGGACACTTTCTGTGTACAGCCTGCGCAACAGAGCTCTCTCTGCAATCGACCAGCCGCAGCCTCGGGTACCTGCGCTGTGGCTTGCAAATATGAACCCCCTCTATATTGCACCACGGTAACATGTTCGTCTGTAAATTCGACTCAGGTCCCCGGTGTCCAGTTTGCCGCCAGACCTTCCAGCCGCCACCTCACCGCCCCCCGGACCCACGTGAGGCCGGGTCGAGGCTAGAGGGAAGCAAGTGTGCCTCAGAACAGAAACGATAATTCGAGACTTTCTACATAAGCACAAGCATCTACAGGAGAAGATATCTGTTCAGCTTGTTCGTCCACAGGATCCGGCAGCTTGGTTCGCCTTCTTCGACGAAGAGGGCTCCGGGTACCTCGAACGACAGCTCCTGGAGAAGGCTGGGGAGCTCATCGTTTGGGTTGTACGGGTTAGGTTTGCTACAGCGCCATCTGCGCTGCAGGGCGAGTCTCCATAAAGAGAGCTTCCCTGATACTGGCGTCCTAATTAATGGTTTCGGTTTGATTGTCCGATGTCTTCGAGAGTTTCTCTGTGATGATTGGCAGTAGGAGCTGCAGGCACCCAGAGACACACGATGTTTGGTCCATTCACGAAAGCATGGGTGCCAGCTGCATCTACGATTCCACAGCACATCAAAGATCAGGGATTCGAAGGCTTCTTCAGCTCCCGCATTGTTTTGTCTTATCTGTCTTGATAATCAAGAGCAGCAAGTTGAAGGCGTCATCGTCACCGGGAAAGGAGGTGATATCCATCAAGCTCTCAGCTGCAAGCCATCTCAGGTGTTGCCAGCAGTGGTCCCGGTGGATGCAGCAAAGTTAGAGGCAGGAGAGAACCTCCAGAGCTGCACTCAAACCAAGACACTGCTAAACCCGTAAGGGAGGAACGACCCCTGCTGGCTCTTTCGGAAGCAGGACATCGATCCATGGTGTTGGGCCGTGTAGCTTCCCAGAGGTCCTTTGTTTCGAGCTATCGTCGCCATATCGAAAGTGGTGCATCGCAGCTGTAGCGGCCGCGGACTATCAATGTCCTCTCCAAAGCCACGACAAACAGTTGCTTTCCTGCGGACAGGCTTCCCTGCGCGGCTCTCTGTGGCGTGAATGGGACCGCGCTCCTTGATGCGTGCTTTGCCAAAGCAGGTTAGGCAGCTACAAGTTGCAAGGGTCTTACTCAAGGTGGTTCAGAGGTTGACACGCAACCAACGATAAGGGCCCGACCACAGGTCGGCACTCTCAGGAGCCTCTTAAATTTTCCTGAGGATGCTGAGAAATCCCAAGGAGACTCTCAAACCCTGAATATCGGCAGCCCGCAAACAGCTCCTCAAGTCCGGATGGAAAAATAGGAGTAGCAATACTAGCAGTAGTAGCACTAACAACAACAACAACAACAACAACAACAACAACAACAACAACAACAACAACAACAACAACAACAACAACAACAACAACAACAACAACAACAACAACAACAACAACAACAACAACAACAACAACAACAACAACAACAACAACAACAACAAAAACAACAACAACAACAACAACCACAACAACCACAACAACAAACAACAACAAACAACAACAAACAACAACAAACAACAACAAACAACAACAAACAACAACAATAAACAACAATAAACAACAACAAACAACAACAAACAACAACAAACAACAACAAACAACAACAAACAACAACAAACAACAACAAACAACAACAAACAACAACAAACAACAACAAACAACAACAAACAACAACAAACAACAACAACAACAACAACAACAACAACAACAACAACAACAACAACAACAACAACAACAACAACAACAACAACAACAACAACAACAACAACAACAACAACCACCACAACAACAACAACAACAACAACAACAACAACAACAACAACAACAACAACAACAACAACAACAACAACAACAACAACAACAACAACAAACAACAACAAACAACAACAAACAACAACAAACAACAACAAACAACAACAAACAACAACAAACAACAACAAACAACAACAAACAACAACAAACAACAACAAACAACAACAAACAACAACAACAACAACAACAACAACAACAACAACAACAACAACAACAACAACAACAGCAACAGCAACAGCAACAACAGCAACAACAACAACAACAACAGCACGTGTCCTTGAGCTGTCAGCAGGACCCGGCCGGGGAGGGCCGGATCTCGCGTAAGGCCTTCTGTGCGGAACGAGGGCTGCTGCGCTGCTCTCAGTGCGAGGTACGAAGAGTCTTGACAGCAGAGTGACACTCCCAAGAGAAGACAAGTGATGAGAAGACTATATCCTGACAAGAACAAACGCTCACATGACACCAAAGGCCACAATGACCCGCCAATTCGGTCACGCAGCCCTCCCGAAAGCTTTTGGTCTTGAGGCGGTGGCTGGCGGAGCACCTCGTGGAACTCAACGAAGAGCGCGAAAAAGGGCTGAGCCCTCAGGAGCTCGCGCGAGGAAGCAAGAGCCGAGAGCCCCTGCTAAACCCAAGCCGGAACCGAGGCCACCGCCCCCTTTGGATCAAGATCGCCTGACTCTCTGAGAAGTGTGCCTGTGATCTCGGGTTGAAGTTTCGGTCTGCGATTTCAATTGAAACCTTAAACCCTACTCGAAACCCTACACCCTGTACCAGGCCAAGGGAGGAGTCCAAGATTTGCTTCCTGGGAGCTTCAAGGTATTTCGGGTGTCAAGGTTTGCTGGAGCCCGGGATGCTAAAGCAGCTGGGTGAAGTCTCTTCTGTGAGTAATTAATGCTTTCAGGTCTCAATTGAAGGCTCCTGGCGCTTCTTTCGTGCCGCGGGAACTGAAACCATCGATCTCAGGTTCCGAGGCCTGGAAGCCTAAGCTTGAAGTTGCCGGCGTTAGGTTTGTCGGAGGTTTGGCTTCTGGGGTTGCTTCTGGCTGCAGGCTTGCTTTATACATTCTACGTGTGTATCAGTTTAAGTATTCTTAATATGTACAGGTATATGTGTATGTGTTTGTATAGGTACAGGTACAGGTAGAGGTATATGTATATGGATATAGTACAGATACATATGTACACATGTATATATGTGTATAGTATATCTCTATATATGCATATATATATATATATATACACACACATAGATATGTAGACAGATATGTATGTATGTATGTATGTATGTATGTATGTATGTATTTACATTTCCCAGTAGACCCGATGCATCATGTGGGCTCTAAGGCGAAGGATGGCAGCTGCCCCAGAGCCTGCAGATGTGCTGTCTTTCCGGGAACCATAGCTTTGGGGTGCAGGCGAATCATATGTAGACCCCAGGCCCTCAGACCTGAGTCAAGGACTGTAAGTTGCTCATGCTTCTTGGTAGTGCCCGCCCCAGAGCCTGAGCTCGGTGACTGGGGCTGTTTGGGACTCGGGAGTCTCAATTGGGAGTTCAGAGCACAATCCCGCGAGACTTCAGGCCTTGGATGCTCGGCCGCAGCTCCCCCGCTTCACCTGAATCCCAAAGTCCGAAGTCCCAAATTCTCCCGTCGTCTTGCGAGCTCTTGGCGGGGTCGACGAGGTTCCGGCATTGGGCTACGGCTGGGACCACTGGCATGGGCAAGGCGGTGTGAACGTGATTTACAGGCACTAGTACTTTTCACCACACAGGCTTTGCAAGAAATGAAAGCCAAAATCTAGGTCCTGCCAGAAGCCAAAGCCGATCGTGCGCAGGCGGAAGTGCTGCGTGCCGCCAGGCTCTTAGTTCAAAAGGTGGCGCAGTTTGCTTGCTGGCAGAGATTCTGTTAGTCTCCTAATTACGGCAGCGATGTAGGTACTACGGCCATAAAGTCTTGCTAGTCTTTCCAGGAGCTGCTGCTGTGTCGACGACACCCTCTACCATTGCTACTAACTAGCGACGATAAACTACGAACAACGGACTATTTGTACTGATGCGACGAGGAGATGCAAACCATATTTCCTGCTGCTCTTTACCAGGAGACGAGGAGAGACGGTTCGTTGTCGAGGTGCTCAAATCCTGTGGGACTTCGTCACTGGAAGCCTCCGCAGTGGCTGCCAGCCGAAAGCCCAGACATGTCTGGAATTTGAGGAGGACACCGACAGTGGAAAAACCGATGTTCCGGTTCTATTTGGGCATTGGTTGCTTCAGCAAATGACTGTGGCATGCCACAATCGTGGTCATGATCATGATCATCATCTGCCTTGGTCAAAGATGGTTGTGTGAAATGGAGGGAGCAGGCCTGCACAGCTTGTTGCCTCAGTTGCTGACTGGGTTGCTGACTGGGTTTGGCCGATGGCTGTCGTGCATCAGGTCGCGAGTGGATTGAGCGATGCTGGATGCTGTGGGCTGCGGGCTCAGTGGATGTGACTGCCCACAGACACAGTCCTCGTTTTCCACCCGCACTCCCAATCATCCTGAGTCCTAAGCGGATGGCTACCCCACCAATTATCACAGAGCTCCCAGCTTCAAGCCTGACCACCTCCAACACTTCACTCGCCAGGATCGAGACAAAAGCGGGCGCATCTCCTTGAAGGAGGGCTTCCTTTAATGGCTTCTTCAAGGTTTTATACGCGTTCAGGGTTTCCGGCTTCAGCGTGTATGGAGCCTCGATGTTGGGGTTGGCCGCAGATCTAGGCCAGGTTCCAACAGAGCCTGAGAGGCCCTCCTCAATATGCAGTCTGCATCCTATGATTACTATTACCATTATTACCATTGTAACTATTGTTACTTTTATTACGATTATTACTATGATTACTATTCTTACATACTAGTAGTATTCCTACAGCAGAGGTTCCTTGCTTATTCACCAAGGCCTTTTTCTAGCCATGAACATGCCAAAGGCTCCACCCTCTTGCCGCAGGCCCATGCCAGGCTCTCGAAGCGCCAGATTCTTGTTCATAACTGTAAGCAATACCCTAAGGCTCCATAGTAGTTCCTTTTTAGGGTTCATATTTAGAATCCTATAAGGTAACCCCAAAAAGGAACTACTTTGGAGCCTCTGGGTAGTTGCAATAGTAGTTACGCTAGCAACTGTGACGATGATGATAGTCGCGCGAGGAGTTCTGCGCAGAGGGTGGCTTAGCTGTCGTCTCCTCAGCCGGGTTTTGGCCCACAGGGTTGGGGGTTTAAGGGTTTGGAGTTTAGGGATCTCAACATAGGAGCTGGGATTGGGGGTAGAACAAAGAAGGGTCAGGGGAATTTGTGCGCAACGGGGCTGCAGGTACAAGCTTGGGTTTCGAATGGATGTTTTTCATTGATTGCAGGCGAGTAGCCACACAGAGTGCCTTGCCGTGCCCATCCCGCAAGATGGAGTCACGATTGTGATGTGCCCGAAATAGCCACAATTAGCATAGCTAGTATCCCACTCCTCCCTCCACTCCTGCTCCTCGCACTCCAACTCTCGCTCCCGCTCCCACCACCACCGTTCGAAAGACAAGGACTGGGATGAAACTTCCGAACTTCTCAGGACATGATGTTGCAGCAAAGCACCCTAGCGGCGGCGAAGCGCGTGGTGCGAAGGATGGAGTCGGCCTCTTGGTGGGGCGGGGTGGGGATTTTGCAGGGTGATGTCGAGGGTTTCTGGCTGGGACAAGGCAGCCCTTGTACTGATTCGCAAGATCGAACCCCCAAGGTTGGAGGTCCACGACCCTGCAGCTCTGGTCGCGTGTTGCCAGCAGCTGGTGGAGTGTGCTGTGGGCATTCGCCCGGAGGCGCCCAACAGGGCTTGGGAGATGTCTACAAGAGCCAAAATACTGCTGGAAACCCTACTCCTCACGACTCACAACAGCCCTCAAAACTGTAGTTACAGACCAGAAACACACCGCCTCCAAGCCCTAAGCTTTAACCTTAAACCCTAAAGCCCCCTTAACCCTTGAGCCGCTCTAAGCCACAATCTACCCTCCAGCTAGTTACTCGTACCACGACTCTCTCTTCAGGATGCTGTGGAGAGCTGGCCGGCCACGGCCTGCCGCCGCCTCCGGGAGCGCGCCTCGCAGCCGGCAGCCCGGGAAGATGTAGCCGGGTAATATCATAATCTACTATAGTACAGTACAATAAGTGTATATGTGTATATATCTGTTTGTGTGTGTGTATTCCTAAGTACGCAAGCCCCTTTTTTTTGTGTTTTGGGTTTTAGGTGTTGGGTTTGGGGGTCTGGGGTTCAGAGGTGTTTTGCAGGGGTTTGTGTTTGTGTGCGATTTGATAGGGTTTTGCATTCACGGTTCTGGTTTGGGCTGGAGGGTTCAGCATCGCGGCTTGTAGACACTCCGCATTATCACACAGCAAAGGCAAGATTATGCGGCTCGTTCTTAGGCGGCAAATGCGAGGTCCGGTTCTGGCTCAGAGGAAGGGCTCACTTTGCAACTCTGGGGGGAAAGATTGCAGAACCGGACCGCGGAGGCGATGCTTCCTTTGGGGGATTCCAGGCTAGGCCAAGCTTAAGCATGATGTTCGGGGCGACAGCGGGTGGATTCTTGGGTATCCATTCCTGACAGTTGGATTAAACCTTCCCTATAGCGGAGTAAAGTAGCGCAAGCAGCCAAAGACTCTGGGCTTTCGAGTTTCGGGCTTGTGTGATTGTGGTTGGAGTCCAGTGTGCAAGGGGACGGACAGTTGGAGATCCGGGTCGCTTTTTGGCATGCGTGACTTGAGGCCGTTTACACCCGAACCCTGCACCCCCAACCTCCAGAGCAGCAGGCCCCAGCCACAATAACGGTGACACGGTGACCCTGTGAGGTTAATGTCTATGATAGCGCGAAAGATCAGGAACTCGATTCCTCAGGCCCGCCCCTCTTTCCCACATGCTGCGCCTGAGCCATGTGCGGCGCTGTGACCTTTATCATGCCCTGGGTGTGCGACCGACGGCGTCGCAGCACGAGCTCCGAGAGGCTTACCTGCGCCGTGCCAAGCAATATCATCCGGATGTGGCTTGGCCAGACCTCTCGCTGTCACGGAGCCCAGTCCGTTGATCCAATACTCCCAGAAACATCCGTGATGGCTACAGAAGTGATCTAGAACGAGGTGCTGGCAAGAGCTCCTGCCGTCACCAAGCTACCTTCATGCTAGCGTCCCTAACCTGCGGCCCAACCAGCAATCCGTAAACCCACCAGCCACAGTGGCCAGAAATCTGAGCCTTCATCCTCAGAGCGAGACTTTGGTCACCGTCTGAGTCTTTCGGATTCTCTGGCAGGGACCTCAGGCCCAATGGAATCACTACTCGGGGTTGAGTGCAGATTTAGGGACTTATTATGGGGATACTACTGTGGAAGCTCTCTTATTCTTTTAGCTGAGATTCTCAGGTAGCCGGGTCCTGCTCTGCCCGCTTCCAGCGAGTCCAACACGCCTGGGAGACGCTCCGAGATCCCGCACGGCGGAGGGTCTACGACCACGGTCTGCCAGGTGGAACTGGAGCTGGGGTGTTGGAGTTTTCAGCCTTGCTTCTAAAGTCTAGAGTTGGAGGGATGGACATCCGCGCGCCAGAACCAAACAGCCGGCCGCAGTCGTTAGAGGTGCCGCGGCGCGGCATCCCACACCCCCGCGACACCACAACGGCTGCTTGGCTGTACACCTCCGAGACTACATTCGGTGTTCTGGGCTACGTAGTGGGGGTGGCGAAGTAGAAAGATTCCGGTGAATCCTGTGGAGCCAGGTTGACAGCACTCCTCTAGCACTTAGGGCTTGGGGCAAATCCATGCAAATCCATTCCCTGATGCGGGTCTTGCTCACATCGTCGCACCCGTGCGAATGTGTACGGCGACAGCAGCAGCTTCAACTGCAACTCCTCCGCCTCCTGCTACCTGTCACTTCCACGGCTGATATCATATCTGCAACGAACAAAGATATATAGGCATACTACAAGAGCACGGTGAGTTCTAGAAGATACATGCTTTGGTCTCCAGGTTTCGCTGGACACGGCCATCCAGGAGCTAGCCATCGCCACTGGTATGAAGATCTCAAGGCATCGCACGAAGCCCGCCGCAGAGAGGACCTGAAAGCGGATCTGCATAGCATGCATGTCTATGCCTCACATCCGAGCCCCGAAGCCCTTCGCATGAACAATTGTAGACAGTACCGGCAGAATCACAAAGCAACAGGAGTCCCGCCGAAGGGAGCCTGGCGCAGGCTTCCAAACTCCACATGCTGAGAGGTTGCGCAGACAGACGCGGCATTTCGAAGAGGCCGCCGAGGGTCCGTAGTTTGTCGATTTTTGACCCCGATGCTCCTCAAGCTAAGTCGCATGGGGCTTGACCCGCTCTGCAGCCCAACCGTAGCAGCTGCTTTGCGAGTATTGACACTGTATGTTGCAACGGGGACTCTCATGCGTGCACTTCTGTCTTCGCAACGGGGGTGCTTGGCGGCCTCTAGGCTGAACTCATTGATGCCCCTTGACAGGGCAATTCTCTAGAATCCTCGAATCTGTGCGATGCCGACGGTGTGAGGAGATAGTTTGTCAGCGCACAGTCATAGAGCGATGTGCCCAAGTAGGGCCTATCAGGTAAACGCTGCCCTTGCGAGGTCATGCGCGAGGTTGGTTCCAACCCGGACATGAAGCAGTTTGTCGGCGCTGGATTGCAGATAAAGCTCTTGTGCCAGCTTGGTTTCATCCTCGCTGCAATGTGCCATGGCCATCTAGTCATCTCCATGTTTGCATCTATGCCCGGAATCTGCAATATGAGCACACGGTGTCGGAAGGCGGGGCAGACTTTTTCGCTCTGATCAGGCTGAATCTGCTGCTGTGGGCATTCGCCAAGCAGCAGAAGTCGCGAGGTAGCAGCCGGCCTCCCACGGAGCTAGACCGGGTGCTGCGGTCTTTGGGAATCGTCCTCCGCTGAGGGTGAAGATGTCGCCGGTGAGTCTCTTGTGAGCTTCTTAGCTTACGGTCAATGCGTCGGGAATTCCGACCCCCGGGAAGCGTGAGGATGTCCTTGTTGTTTGTACATATGTTGATGCTGCCAGCAAGTGCTGTCTTCCAGCGCTGCAAAGCCACCGCACCTAGGTGCAAGCTCGTTTGCATGCACTCGTTGGCCGCCGAACCACTCGAATGTCACAGAAAAGTCTTGCGAGTGGGGGTCAGATAGATCCAGCAGCAGCTGCCCAACAAAGGCCTGCGCGGGAGGAGTTCGAGGAAGTCTTGTCTCGGGGCGTCCAGCAAGTGGTTCGCCTCTCAGCGCTTCACGGTATACTGCTATTCGTAGGTAGAAATTGTGCGCGGGTCCTTTGACACCTGTTCTGTCAGCCAACCCAAAGAAGACGTTGGGCTATCAGCTACCAGCCAACCACCATGGATCACTAAGGTGCTTGCGATGCAACGCAACAACGGCAGTGCCAAGCTTTTTGCGTGGGGTTGCAGGCACGGGCCGCAGCGTAAGCGGTCTCAGCTCCGTCGGCATCACGTGACGGGCCCGACAGCTAGCATCAGTCTCCTTGTCAGGGCGCTGGCTGCTTTAGTGGTCCGTCCGCCAGCGCCTGCACCCCAGTGGATCACGGATTTCCCAGCAATGATTTGGTTTACCTGTCGTTCGCAATACCGTTCTGCCTCTCTGCAGCCACATCTTGAGCACTAGAGCTGAAGTCGCACAACGAAGAACGAAACAGCCCGCAAAGATGTGCAAAAGAATAGTGGATCCGCTTCCCAGGCAGCCAGCAGACTCCCACACATGGTCGTGGGCTGATAATGACTATGGCAACAGCGTTTGCGGAGGCACAGGGTCCAGAGGGCAGAGAAATCCGAAGCCCTAAGCTCTACGGAGTCTCCTTGCTGCAAGTTCCGCCACGTTCTCTTCGCAAGTTGGATCGCCCAGGGGGCTGTTCCCTGATAACTTCACAAAAAACCCTCAAGACGTTTTCCGGCAAAGGACGGTGCAGCGTGGGGAAGAGATATTCTGTATCTTCGCCGCAGGTAGCAACAGCAACTGCAATGCAAGCCAGCCGGTGGGAGACTCGGCGACTCCAGGTGAAGCACATCAGGGTCTTGGGGTAGATGCTCGCCTTATGATATTGTGTGTATATACGTATATGTAGTAGATGTACATTATATATATATATATATATATATATAATATTATACACGCCTACACCTACAGCACCTACACCACCTTCACCACCTGCACCGCCTACACCGCCTACACCACCTTCACCAGCTACACCACCTGCAGCACCTACACCACCTACACCACCTACACCACCTACACCACCTACACCGCCTACACCGCCTACACCACCTTCACCACCTACACCACCTGGACCACCTACACCACCTACACCACTTACAGCACCTGCACCACCTCCACCACCTACACCACCGACACCACCTACACCTCCTACACCTCCTACAGGTACATGTATATGTACGTGTACAAATATTCCTATACGTGTACATACACATACATACATGCATGCATAGCTACATACTCACATAGAAGAAGAAATAAGTAACATGTATGTGTACATGTTCACTTGTTTCTTGGTATGTATGTCTGTTTGTATGTATGTATGTAAGTAGAGACGAATACATAAATATCAGCAGGGGGTTAGTATACATGCACTTTCGGAGTAGGAGCTTGGCCAACCAGTGTGCCGGTCGTCCACACTAGCCAGGTTTACCTCCACGGATTTAGGGTAGAGTGCCGTAGGTTTGGTGCTCTGGAATCCCAGAGAACACGAGAACCTTCAGAAACCAGCCGAGAATGTTACTTTGCTGCTCTCTGAGACTCTGGAGAAGATGTTCATTCTCCTTGACAATAGCAAAGCGGCCACGGCCAACGAGTCAGGTCGGGCTGCACAATTCCCCTTTGGCTTTTTGCAGTTGCTCTTCCACCCCAATCTGTACCACCATTACCGGTTCGTAATTAGTGAAGGTGACTGTACCAAGTCCAATACTTAGTCTACGTACAGGGACGACACCTGCTCCGACTATTGCGACGACCACTGCGACTTACTACTGCGACGACTGCTACTGCTAGTGCTACTACGATGCCGACTACTGCTAGCAACTTTCACTTCCAACCACTAACTGCTGCTACCACTACCGCTGCCCCTTCTCCTGCTAGCTTCTGCTACTGCTCCTGCTACAGCTGCATCTGCTGGTGGTGCTGCTGCCGCCGCCGTTGCCGCTGCGACTGCTACTGGCAGCTGTTACTGCTACTGTGCAAGTAAGTGCTCGTACTGCTGCTGCTGCTACTACTACTACTGTTACTGCTACTACCACTACTACTGCTAGCGCTGCTGCTACTGTGACTTTGTATGACTGCTACTTTCTACTACTGCACCAGTACCGCTGTGTGCTTTTTGTATGACTGCTACTTTCTACTACTGCACCAGTACCGCTGTGTGCGTGCGTGTGTGTGGGTGTGTGTGTGTGTGTGTGTATGTGTGTGTCTGTGTGTCTGTGTGTGTGTGTGTGCGTGTGTGTGCGCTAGTGCTATTGTAGTGCTAGTGCTAGTGCTAGTGCTAGTGCTAGTGCTAGTGCTAGCAGCCAGCACACGAAATTTGTTCGAATATCGCAGAGCATTGAAGAGTGCTTACGTTGACATGAGATGTTCGAAATGTGTGGAGTTAGGGATTGTATGGCTCTCGGATGCAAGCCTGTCAGTTTCCAAGCTAAAGATGCTAAGTCTTGTTGCAGGGCCGCCGATGGCCAATGACGTGCAGCCGGCAACGTGTTGGTCATTACATGCTCTTGCCAGCGACCGGCGTCTAAAGCCGCATCAACACCAAACGCCCAAAACTCTACAACCTTTCACAGCCCCCCGACCCCCTCCCACCGCAAAGAGAAACTCAGCTAAGCCTTGTAAACCTGCAATCCTAAGCGTAACACACCACCTTTTCACGAAGCACTGTGGCCTACACATAGCTGCGAAAAGTAGTCGTTTGGTAAAACTAAGAATCTGAAGACTACCACAAGTAGGTCAGTAAGCTCCACAACCGCCGTCCGTCGTGATAGTAGTGGTAGTAATGGTAGTAGCGGTAGTAGTGCTTGCAGTGGTAATGGTGGTAGAAGTGGTTGCAGTGGTGGTAGTGGTGGTGGTAGTAGTAATAATGATAATAATAGTGGTCGTCGTCGTCATAGTCGTAGTCGTTGGCAAAGCTCATGTCATCCGTGCTTGGTTGTCGTTGGAGCAAACAGCAGCAATAGCCACCACAACGGCAGCGACGAGAGTGCAACGTCATGGCGCTACGGCCGCTACGGCTTCCACTACATTCACCCTTGTAGCGTCGAATACAAATAACAAGATCGGGAGCTACGGTAGTGGCGGCAATGGTCGTGATGCCAACTGGCAGCAGCCATATCAATGGCAATACTTACATCCCAGTAAGCCGCAGACAGGGCATGCAGGGGCAACTGTAATACCAACAGCAGCAGCAGCAGCAGCAGCAGCAGCAGCAGCAGCAGCAGCAGCAGCAGCAGCAGCAGCAGCAGCAGCACGAAGCAGGGGTTGCACAGCCACCTGTCGTCCTGCAGCCAAGAGCATCTCACGTTTGGCGTCGCCGCGGTAGTGGTGGCGGTAGCAGTAGTCGTTGTCGTAGGAGTCATCGTAGTAGTAGCAGTAGCAGTAGGAGTAGCACCGGTTGTTGTCGTTGTTGTTGTTGTCATAGACCTCATGGTTTTTGTTTTTCATCTTCTTGTCCTGAACAGTCTTGCTGGTCTTGCTGACAGCGAAACATCAGTCCTGCAAAGACCATGAGGGCACAGGGTTTGACATGCTTTTCGCTTGCAGCAGCCCGGAACCGCCTCAGCAGGTGCCTTTGTGGCTGTTCATCATGCGCCAGTTCCTCCTTCTCGTGCCGCGGGAAGACCCGAAGGTCTGCTGCGAATCATTCCAGAAACGTTTCATGGCTCCACAAGGTTGCCACTGCTTAGCAGCACGTTCTGCGTGTTTCGCAGGAGCCGAATGCCAAATCCATCGGTGGTCCCTTGCCTATCGCTCCAGGAGTGCGAGGCTCAGATTCAAGTCCACTTTTGTGGGCGAGGTTGGGGCAGGTGGGCCAGGGAGCCCCGTGACCCGAACCCCCGAAGTCCGCGACCATATGCTATATGCTCAACTTTGCCGGAGGTCCGATTCCTGGGTCGTCTAGCAGGCTGATGGTCCGAGTCCGAAGCCCTAAACGCCGAACATCGAGGCCCTCCGCGAAGCCGGAACTTGTGCTCTAGCGACGATGCCAGTGCCCAAGAACCTTGGTCAGACGTGCCACTCCGAGTACTGATCATCAGAGTTAACGATAATATGATAGCAACACCATATATACACAGGTGCATGTATTCAGCACTTGCGACAAGTATAGTAGATGCACACACAGCTGGCAGCTGCTAGTGGCAGGCATGACATCCGAGGCGACATCTGTGCGACCACACAGGACCTGAAGCTGGCAACGCAGCTCTTGAGGAGCCCTGCTTGGGTGAGATCTGGACTTCCTTTGCGCAGGCACTCCTGGTTTGTCTGTAGGACATGGGACCGATGTTTCCGATGTAAGATTGCCCTGAACCTGCGGTAGCTGTAAGATTGACAACTCAACTCCAAATCCTGGAGCCCTGAATGCTTGTAAATGTTGTTTTTCAGCTTCCCCTGACCGGGATGTTACAAGCCGTTGCAAGCCCATACTCGTACAAGATGCCCCAACTCCCGACATCGTACATCCCAAAACCCTGTTCGACTTGCCTCGACCTCTCAATTCAGACCTGCCGTTTGAAGACGAACTTTCCTGCTCGGCGAAGGAGCTCTTGGCAGTGCTGAAAAAGGACGAGCGAGGTGGGTCAGCTCAGAATACAGGGATTCTCAACGTTTTCACGTTGCTAAAAGGCCCGGATTAGGGTTCAGGGGCACGCCCGACAATCCAAATCCACGCATCTCAGACCCTGACTCTGCAAGCCCGTGCAGGTTACTTACTGTACACAGGTTCAAAGACCCTAAACCCTAAAACCCTAATCCCTAAACCCTAGACCCTAAAACCGTAATCATTCCTGAACCCTAAACCCTAAAACCCTAATCCCTAAACCCCAAGCCCAAACCCTTTGGCCCTCCACATGCCCAAGGCAGCGCAGCTTTGCTGGCCTGGGTTTCCGCCGCTGTTGCAGCGCTGGCCGCAGATGGCAGGGCACTGGCCGAGGTCGCAGTGCAGGCACGACAGCAATAATGATAAGCTTCAACAGATGATAGTGCTAGTAGTCGTTACATGATTACAGCGAAAGTCATGTAATCTTGAGAAGAAAAAGGTTACGGTGTTGGCGTTTCTCTTGCATGATCTAGGGACTCCTTGCAGCAACCAAGTGCTGAGGACACGACAAACCTCGTCTGGCAAGTAGGATAGCAGAAGCCATGACACTTGATAAGTTGTTGGTGCATTTCGAGTCGAGTTTCCAATCCCCCTACAATCCCTTGAAGTGCTAAGCACGGTAGCAGGAATGGTGATGATGATGATGATCATCATCACCATCATCACCACCATAGTCTCACCGTTTCATAGCGTGATCGTCACCATGGCGGCCGTTATAGTATACCAGTCGCAGCTTCAATAGCAAGCAACAGTTGATGAAGCCGGGTCCATCAGCATCTGCGACCATTGGCGTCATTAGAGGTCGAATCTGTCCAGTTCCTCACAGCAGAAATGGCTGCTGGCTGACACAAAAGTCAGGGCATTTGGATCTAAGTTACGATGGCCGTTGTTGTTGATGTCGCGAACAGCGCAGTGCTAGTACCGTTGCCACGGGTATTTCAAGAAATCAAGAAAACTGAAATTGAAATCTAAGACCTCATCCAGAAGCTCGTCCGAAGGCCACCGCCACGGGGACGTCGGCCCCGAACCCCCGTGTCACAGGCCGGGAGCAAGGGGCGAAGGGGCCCGGGGCTCCTGCTTTCTGCGTGTTTCTGAGCATCGGAAGCCCTGGATTTCAGCTCTGTGGCCATACAACCAGAGAAGCGTCTCCTGTGCTGTGGTGTGCTTCAGTGTGCTTCAATGCTTGGTCTTGCGAGGCAGCACGAGCTTGCTGCCCAGCGCAGGGCTCAGAACAGCAATTTCAGGATCTAGCTCGCAGGACTTGCTGAGGCAATGTCGGACTGATTGGGCTGGTGGAGCAGCTCACAGTATTTCCAATCTTCACTGCTGCATTGTCGCAGTAATTAGTGATGGCAATCATGACTGCAGCAACAACTGAACAAACGAATTCCAATTCTTGCAGCTACAGCAGCGAAAGCTAACAGCTAATGTGCATGATACTCACAGCAATGTCCACAACAACCTGCACTCCTTTGCATCCCCATTATCACCATTGCCATCATTATCTCTGTCATTGTCGTTATCATTATGATTGTCATTAACAGTATCATTATCATAATTATAATTATTATTATTATCATCGTCACCCGCACCATCTCCATCAGTCTCCGCTAGCACCTGTGCCGAATCAGCATCATCAATGATCTTCATCAGGGCCAGCACGATGAGGCTCATCATCGCAGCCGGCAGTGCAGCAACCACATCACCATCCACCACCATCAACATCATCACCAGCATCACCCGCATCACCATCATCACCATCATCATCATCATCATCCTCATCATCAACATCAAAATCATCAACAACAGCATCGTCTTGTTCTTCTTCTTCTTCTTCTTCTTTTTCGTTTCTTTTTCTCGTCGACCTGGTCCTGGTCCTCATCCTCACCGGCAGCATGGCAAGTACAGCTTCACGACACCTTTCGCATCTTCATCACCGTTGCCATGTGGCGGCTTCTAGCGACGATGATATAGACAAGCACTGGCATAGTTTGCAAATCACCCTGAGGTCTCAGTAGCCTTCTCACAGCCTCCGCACGTGGGCTGAAGGCTGCAGGCTGGAGTATCGTGGAGTCGTGGAGTTCAGCAGGAGGATCGCGTGGTCGTCGTCGTCGTCGCCGTCCTACAGGTTATCGGTAGGTAGTTGCAGTAGCAGCAGCTGCTAGCAACCTGCCAGTAGGCGTAAGCAAGGAAAAGCAGCAGCAGGGGGGCGAGGGGGAGAAGGAGGTCAAGTACTCGTAAAAGTACGAGTATTACTGGCTCTCGAGCGAGTGTCATGGTTGTCGTCAGCATACGTTATGGCAATAAAGATCATTGCGATGACTAGCATCCTTTTGATGTTTCTCGTTGGTAGCTTGTTCTAGCTTCACTCTTGAAAATCTTATTCTCAGTGTATCCTCGTCAATGTTCTCACGATTACCATTCCTGTTGCACTTACTCTTCGTCTGTTTCGGCCATACATAGGTGCCATTGCCATAGTCACTGTCCTTGCCATTTGTCCTGCTGTTCGTTTTCGCAACCATCCTGAGATGGAGAAGATCCGATAAACAATACAACTCAATTCCCGAAACCCACATCCCCACATACTTTAACAATCGCCGTGTTGAGACTTAAACCCTAAACCCGAAACCTAAACTTGGGACTCTTCAACCCTAAACCCTCGACGTTAAGCCCTAAACCCTAAACCTTAAGACGCCAAACCCTAAACGCGAGAGCAGGCCCGGTGCGGCCTCCGAGCAGCCCAGCCTTAGCTGCCGGCGTAGCCACCGGCCTCCTTTCCGGTGGCTTGGGCTTTAACGGGTTTTGGGGCCTGAATCATTACCAATTTCTCTGTTGTGGGGGTCTCAATATTAATGGGTTTGGCATATCAGGACTCGGGTATCGCCTTAGTTCTCTCGTGAACGTCTTGACCTTGAATGCATCCTTGGCGTTGAGGAGTTGGAGTCTTGGGGTTGGG
This sequence comes from Symbiodinium sp. CCMP2592, assembly GCA_905221615.1. Classification (NCBI taxonomy): domain Eukaryota; class Dinophyceae; order Suessiales; family Symbiodiniaceae; genus Symbiodinium; species Symbiodinium sp. CCMP2592. The sequence goes on along the minus strand of CAJNDT010000085.1, from coordinate 69,193 downwards.
GCTTGCAACTTCGGGTTGCCAATCTTGTGTGTGGGCTGTGGGGTAAGAGCCGAAGCTATAGATTTGGGTTCAGACCGAAAGCTTTGGGAAGGAGGGCCGGACAGGAGAAAAGTTTCGTGTTAAGACTTGAGGCTTGATGGGAAACGCAACACCCTACGGAGCATGCCTAACGGTGCCTGTGAGATCTCGAGCCCCAGAGCCGTAAACCTGCACCCACCTCTCCAGGCCCAAAGCCTGGAACCCTTACACCATCAAGTTCCAACCCCATGTGCCTGAGGTTTGCGTCGGATACCGGCGACAGCTCGAAACGGGGCAGCGGCCTTACGTTTCCATTCGTGGGAAGATGTCCTGTAGCCAACTCCATTTTGCAACGGCCATCCCCCCAATTTGCAGAAGTTGCGGCCTGACAAACAGCACTCGAGCAGGCTTTTGCAGGTCAAGCCGTCGAGTCAGGCCTTGTCAAGCTGTAAGCGTTGAGCCGTTCCTGAGGCGGGCGGTGGTACCACGACGCCAGCCGGGGTCGGGTGCTGAGCCTCTTTCGCTCGGGACATGGAGTCGAGCGGGTTCCACAGGGTTCCGCAGTATGCCTGGTTGCTGCGGTTTGGGTAAGACAACACTATCCCACTTGCGAGGCGGCTTTGGGAAGGTATCGCGAATTTTGTAACTACGCTCGGTGGTTCTCAGGACGTATACTTTTTGGGGTACAGGGTTGCAATACTCCTGCAGTGGCAAGGCGAGTAGGTCTTTCATGCTTCCGAGGATGGCAGCACTCGTGGGAGGGTCACCCTCCGGGACGGCCACATCGCCGTCGGTGACGTTGTCAGGTGGCGAACCGCATCTCAACAAATGCTGGTTGCTTGGGGAGTTAGGGGAGTCGAGGATGAGCCTTTGCTCCCGAATTCCATACCCAAAACTGTTGCGTCTTAATTCCTTTGCCGTATCCCTTAGAGTACACTTGCTGGCGATCTTGAGAGCCGATCATCCCACCGGGGTGGTTGTTAAGAACCATAACGCGACCTTGCCAGGTATGAGTGTTTGTATGCTCTCCAAGCAAGGGGCCTCACTCCTCGAGAGTTTGCATGGCAGGCTTCACAATGACCTGGAACGTGCCAAGAGGGAGCAGGCTACGGCACATGGAGTTCTACTCTCGCTCATGATCGAAAGTTTTCTGTGCTGTATGACTTAGTGACTGTCAAACATGATAGCTGGCATAGCGGCATGCTTCCAGGGTGCTCGCAGGCAACATTGGCTCTGCGAAGTGATGTCCTGTCAACTGCAAGCCTTGCATATACAGACAAGAAGTGTGTTTGGAATGATTGTCCTTTCCCAATTCTGTCACAGTGCTTCCGTGATCGCCTTCTCGACCATGACATGTGGCTGCGCGTATCAGACACAACTGCAAGGAGCCTCCTGAGCATTTTGGCGGCTGGTGCGACAGGACAGGGTCCAGCATTCCAGAGTCATCAAAGTGCCGAGTTTGGTGTGTTCCACAGAGTGGTCAAAGCTCTGCTCTGCGTACTGTCGCAACTTCCCACTCTAGCCTTATTCCTATTTGCGGTTTGGGCATGTAGGATTGGTGTTTGTTTGTTGTCACAGCATCACACCTCGAACCTCCGCCAACCCACGCCCCTTAACAAGTTTATTTTGTCTTCAAGAGGAGCTCTCACAGCAACCTGTGGCATGTACACCCTGTTGACTGCTTGACGTCAAAATCTCGGTGCTCTTGCTACATTGTCTACTGTTTCGTATCTGGATATGATTTCGGTAGTTGGCAGGATGGCATTCTGCTTGGACTTCCCGGGCCGCGTCGTCGGGGCCTGGTTTGTTCGGCTGCGGGGGCTTGACTTTCTGTAATAAGAACCTTGAACAACAGCGCGAGAAGAGGACGAGAAAGACGACTGGGAAAGCCAAGAGGAGAGAGACCAGGTAAGCATCTGCCTTCAGATTCAGAAACCCTGCAGCATGCTGGATTCAGCGCGGGGATCACCAAGCACAAGGCACTCGCCACACATTTCTGTTCTCACCGAGGTCGAGATTCCACGGCGCTCGCCTAGAATGCCAGAGGCAGAGTTGAAGACGTGACGGCAAATAGGTGCTTGTGTTAGTAACAACATAGCATGATGAGGACGATGATGATGATGATGATGATGGTGCGTCATCATCATCATCATGATCATGGCCATGAGCAACGACAGCAACACCACCAACAACACCACGACCAGTGCGCCACCGTCAGCGGCGGCAGCAGCAGCTCTGAAGCAGCAGCAGCAGAAGCAGCAACAGCAACAGCAACAACAACGCCATCTATAGCAACAGCAAGAAAAGGAGCAAGAACACGAGCAAGACCACAAGCGCGATGGACAACAAGAAAAACAGCAATAACAACAACAAGAGCAACAAGAACAAGAAGAAGAAGAAGAAGAACAACAACAACAACAACAAGAAGAGCAAGAGCAACATGAACAAGAACAAGACCACAAGCGCGATCCACAAAACAAGAATAACAGCAATAACAACAGCAAGAACAATAACAGTAACGACAAGATCAAGAGCAGCAAGAACAAGATCAACAACAACAACAGCAACAGCAACAACAACAACAACAAGGAACGAACGAACAACAACAACAACAACGACAACAACAACAACAACAACAACAGCAGCAGCAGCAGCAGCAGCAGCAACAACAACAACAACACAAACGACCGCAACCATAACAGCCGTTGCAACAACAACCACAACAACAACCATAACATCAACAGCCAGAATGACAAGAATAACCGTAACAACATCAGCAGCAGAATCAACAACAACAACAACAACAGCAACAACACCAGCAGCAACACCACCGCCAACAACAACATTATTATCGACAGCAGCAACCACCACCACCACCACCACCACCACCACCACCACCACCACCACCACCACCACCACCACCACCACCACCACCACCACCACCACCAACAACAACAACAACAACAACAACAACAACAACAACAACAACAACAACAACAACAACAACAACAACAACAACGAGAACAGCTAGAGCAGCAAGAATAGCAAGACCAGCAATAACAGCAACAACAACAACAACAACAGCAACAATAGCAACAACAGCAGCAACAGCAACCGCAAGGCCGGAAGGTCACAAGGCCACAGGGGGTACGAGGACAAGGACAATGACAAGAACAATAATATGAACAAAAACAGCGACGTCAATGTCAATGTTAGCATCAATATCAACATCAACAACGGTACTAGCAGCAGCATCACAACAACGCAACCAGCACCAGTACCAGCACCAGACCAACAACGGCGCTCCAAGCGCAACAGCAACGGTAGAACGAGTAAGAGTACGTAAGAGCCAGAGCCAGAGGCGGAGTCATTGTAATAGTCATATCATGCTAGTGAGAATAGCAATAGTAGTGGCAATAGCAACGATAGTGGTAATGGGTTCTTCTAGTTCTTCTAGTACTACAACGAGAACTAGTACTAGTAGTAGTACCCGTAATATTAGCAGTAATAGCAATCATCATCAACACCAACACGAGTGACAGCGGCGACCACACGTAGCAACACTAAAAACACCGGCCGCTTTTCATGTGCTCACCGGTGCAGGTCCTGCGCATCTCCCATGGGGCCACTTGCCCCGAGTTGGCTGCTTCCAGTAATGATATGAAGATTTGGGACGGGTTAGCACCTCTTTACAAGATACGAAACTCTAACCGCCCAGAAAGGTTTGCGGCACTTCGCACATTCGACATAGTCTCATACATCACGAACAATAACTCAGATCCGTTGAGCACAGTCCTCCGAAGAAGCACTCCTGCGTGTGTGCCTGCGAGCTCCAAGCATCTCGGCAAGCCACCCGAGAACCTCCTCACTGACGCCCCTCATCATCGTCATGAGTGCCGTTTTTGGACTTGTTCTTGTCGTTCTCGTGTTCGCGGCCTGGTTGTTTCATGTACATCGTTGTTATTGTTCTTGCTATTGTTCTTGTTCTTGTCATTGTTATTGCCTTTATTGGTATTGCTGTTGTTATTGCTTTGTTGTTGTTGCTGCTGCAGCCGCTGCTGCTGCTTCTGCTGCCGCAGACGCTGCTACTACTTCTGCTGCTGCAGACGCTGCTGCTTCTGCTGCTGCTGTTGTTAACGCCGCCGCGGCGGTTGTTTCTGTTGTGGTAGTCGTCGTTTCTCGTTGTTGTTCTTGCTGCTGAGGCTGCGCGCACGTGCTACATAGATGCTTGCTGCAAGAGTCCTTCAAAAAGCGTTTTGCTTCCTCATCGTCGCAATGGGTTGAAGCACCGAGCAAGGACTGAGGTTCTGCTTCTCCTTCTCTAGTAGCAATCCTTCTCTAGTAGCAATAATATATGCAAGCCAGACTTCGCAAACCCAACCCGACATCAAACACGTGGCAGTTTTGTTGCTGTGCTTCACCCAAGGCCCTTGGATGTTGGTGCTGGAATGCCAAAGCAGTCGCAGAGGACTGGGTCTTGCTGCCAAACCCGAAGCCACAGAACCTAAAGCCCTACCATCCGGCAGGTGATCTCAGATGCAGGCCTGCTTCCCTTTGAAGAAGGCAGGGGGTGAAATCTCTAAACAACGCGTCCAACGAAGAAGAAGAAACAAAGTAAAGGTCATGTCTTGCACAGACTCCTGCGCCCCAGACCCTAAGCTCAGAACTCGAAAATGCTGAACTAAAGTGCCTGATTCCCTCTCACAGTGCCCCAGATAGCATCGGGATTCTGAAGGATGTCGATCAGCCTAAATGGCAGTAGAACACGACGCGCTCGGACCGAAGCCCTCCCGACCAAAAACTGCCACGCATGAGCCGGAACCCTATTTTCTCAGAAGCTGCCAGATGAGTGCGGCCCTGGTGCAGCCCTGACGATCGGCGACGAGGCACCACGCCCCAGGATGCCCGAGTTCTTAGAGGTCAGAGTTGGTGGGCTTATAGGGCTTCAAGTTCAAGACGATGGCAATGGATGAAGAGGAAAGCATGGAGGACGATGAGGATGACCTTTGTAGTACGTTGGCTTCTTCTTCTTCTTCAAACCACGCTTCAAGTGACCCTTCATGGCAATGATTTCTCACGGATCCATCTGTGCTTGTTGGGGTCGAATGCTAAAAGCTTTATGTTCGAAACCCAAAAGCAAAGTATTACGACACCCTGAAACTTAGAACCATAGATAGACCTTCAACCAGCAGCGCAACCCTCAATCGGCTTCCGTTGAGATCCCCGGCCACATCGAGGGTCACATCTTGCGTATGCATGTGTGTATGCACGGCCATATGCATGTATGTAGGTAGGTAGAGAGGTAGGTATATATTCCAACAAGCACAAGCGACACCATCTGCCTGATGAGAGCGCCGGACTGTAGGGCACGAATGCCAGGTGCGCATCGATGTCACCGTGGAGGAAGCCAAGCAGCTCCAGGCAGGCTTCCGGTCTGAGAGTTCAAGGTTTCAGCACTTTTTCTTCCTCTTCTTCTTCTCGTAAACTTGTCCACGCGGGTCGTGAGGTCCCAAGAATCTTGACTACCAAATTCTCCCTGTAAACGCGGAATCCCTACGACACACACTGGCAGGGCACGTAGGCCTCCTAAAGCTTCAGATGAAAAGGGACGAACAGACTGCTTGGGGTGTTCCAGATACGTTTGTCAGTCATGTCATGTGCCCGGCAGGTCAACCACGGTGGCTGGAACGATCGCATGACTCAGCCGCAGACTCACCGGTGATTCTCCACAACACTTCGCAAAACCAGTCGCAAAACCTACTTGTTTCTGTAATCAGAAGACAGATCACTGGACTCCAGGTGCTGTGGGCGCGTCGGGCGTCTCGAGGCCATTGACAAAGCTGGGGACATGAAGGCGCGAACAATCCGGTTGCAAGTCACGCAAGCCAATCAAACACCTATCCATCTACCTATCTATCTAATTACCCACCTATCTATCCCTATCTTTCTATCTCTCTGTCTGTCAGTCTCTTTGTCTGCCTGTCTATCTATCTACAACGAAACATCGGTAGAGTTGCAAAGACTGTGGCCATACCAGTCAACACATACATGCGTTTGCATATCCTTTGAACGCTGCTTAGTTCCTGCATGTCCTCAGTCAGAAGCCCGAAACCCTCATGTAGCAGCAGCAATATGTGAGGTAGAAGAAGCCACAAAACCCTTGTTCGAATCTGTTGTTCCTGAGCCTGAACCCAAAAATCCTTGACCAGACCGAGTCTGCAGGTGCTGGTCCCAGGTGCCGGTGCCTTTGTGTGGAACCCTCGGGCACTCCGGTCCCTCCATGCACAGAGGCACTTGGGCTAAAGGGTTAGAGTCTTCCTTTGGGATGTTGGGGTTTTGCAATGTTCAGCGCAAATCCATCCGTGTCCCTTACTGCCAAAGTCCACGGCTAAATGGCCGATCGTCTGCATGTAGGTCTTCTGCTGCAGACCGCATGATAAATTGCTCCAAGAGCCTCTTTCCACTCCTGCGGTGTAGGTGGGAGTCGGCTCTTTGCGAAAGGCTTTGCGGGCCATGCCCTTGGAATCGCAGCTGCTCGGGCTCGGGTTCAGGGTGTAGAGGTTGGCTAGTGCCAAGCATTTCCCAATCTTGTGCCCAATCGATATTGTCTGTGGCCCTGCAGTAATTATGGACTGGAAATTTATGGATCGAGGGTTCAGGGCTCTAGGATGTTGAGTGTTCGGTTCATGTAGGGCACCCAGGCCAGACGCTCGTTTCGCCAGAACCGCGGCTTCAACTTTCATCTCGCAAAGGTATTTGTATAGTAGTATAGTATATCAGTATATTGAAACGGTGAGAGAAGGGCAGATGCCGTGCCCTGAGGTCCATCGAAGGCACTTTGCCCTTGGCGCTCCTGGCGGCCTTGTCTTGCCTGGGTTGCCGCCGAGCGCCCAGGATTCGGCTTGATGCAACGGCTTGCGGGCTCCTTTCGGGTGTTGAACAAAGGAACACTTGAAGCCTGGAAGCCAACGGGGTGGATATATCGAACCAATTCAGACGTCCTTCACCTGGCTAGTGCTGGGCCCAGACCAAGACACCAAAGAAGTTCCAATCCCAAAAAGCCCTCACGCACCGACCCCGGGAGCGCAACTCCAAGGTCTTGATGCAGATGGCATGAAAGCTGCCTACGCCGAATTGGCCGCAGATGTGCGGTGCCTGGTGAGATGCTGACAGGGGTCAGAATTTGAGATGCAAGGGTTTGGGACAGTGCTTGGCGCCTCAGGGTACTGGCTGAGGCCATGGTGAAAGTCGAAAGTTGGATGATGCGTTTGATATCGATACAGAGTACGATCTGACTCACGCATCCATCCGTGGCCTTGCCTGCTGGGTCGAACCCTTTCAACCATGAGCCCCAAGGCCTTAAGTCTGACAACCAAACCCCTGTAAACCCTAAAAGAAGACCCTCGCATTCTGCAGAGACTTCAGTCGATCGATCCGCTCCTTACCCCGAAGCCTAAGCTGCTGAAGGCTCAAAGCTCACAGGACGGTGGCTTCCAAGGACACCGTCTGGAAGCACGCGTTTTCCGGTTTAGAGCTCGGGTCCAGGGGGATCTCAAAGCCAAATCCTGAAGTCTCATGCAGCCTGGGCCACAAGTCCAAGTCCAACGTCTTCAAGGTGAGCTGCCTCGAGGTCTGGAAGCCTTTTCTGCCGAGGTATGCAGTGGTACACGAAGGTAGTCTGTTGCAAGAGCACCCCTGTCAGCTAATTGCCATGAATTCTTCACTTTGCAGCCGGCCCGGGTTCCCAAAGCCACCGTTCGCAATCCCCGAGGCCCAAGCTCAAAGCCCAAAGCCCAAGACCGGAGATTCAGCTGGCACGCGAGGATGGATGTCACTGGCAACGGCTGCGCTGCTCGTGGATCCCTCCCTAGTGAGTCCCTCAGACCTTGAAGCCGCACAAGCTGCTTTTGTGAGCTTGGCAAGCATTGTCCAAGAAAGTCCCAGCCGCCTGAACTTCGGCCTGAACCCCTGAAGCCGGTAGCCCTAATCGTCAATTCTCTGAGGCGGCTGAATCGCTCGACGAGGCCCGCATCCTTTCTCAGCTCAATAATCGCAGCTGCTCTTCCCAAAGCGCCAACGCCCGAAACCCTACATTGTAGGAGTTGTCGGGAGTTGTATTACCACAGGCACTGAAGCATCATGAAACCTTGAACCCTCCATCTGATCAAACCACGAAGCAGTCGCTCAGACCAGCCGGATTCTGGTGAGGCCCAACACCAGTCGCCCAAGGTGCTGGCAAGTCCATTCCTCAGATTAGAACTTGGTTGGGAACAGAATGAGGTGACTTCGTCGAAGCCGAACGGTCGACTCTTCCAGCTCTTCCGCTGCCTTTCGGTAGTCTCTCTAAATTCGCTTTTCATGTGCCAGCGTGGCGAATCATCTAGAGGGGTGCGGATGCACGCATGGGTAGGGAAAGCTGCGCATTTTCGTTGGCCGCTGTTAGGATTGATTGTGCTGCAGTCGATCGCTCGTCCTGACGCTTCTTGCGCTGCTTCGGATTCTCTGTTGTTTCACTGGGTGTATCGCCCTTTGTTAGCTTCTTGTTCTGGCGATATTGCCCAGTCTCTGGTTCAATCAGAATGCCCTATTTCTTATGCTGCCGGGTGACGCAGTCGCATGGATCGTAGCTCTGGCTGTCAGACACAGGCACACAGCGCACGCTCTGGTAGCTGCTTGATTGTCTACTTCTCACGATGCCCAGTGCTAGCACCTGCTTGACCATATCTGTCTGCCGCGTTTACTTCTCGTGGACTCGGACACGCTTCGGTGAAGCATGTTACTGGGGTGGCTGTTCCCATAGCTCCAGTGTTGGCGAGAACTTCGCGCCGAGGTGTTGTGCGACCGTCGGCACATGCGTTGCTTCCCCAACTGTTGCTTCAAGCTGCTTCGACACTGGGACGACCTGGCCTCAGCTTCTGCCAAAGCCATCGCAACAGCATGATCGTAGCAATAGTAAGGATGCGTCATAAGACGCAGTTGCTCTGTGGTATTTCCTTAGCTGTGTGCATGCAGGTACGGCAGGCTCGAGCGAGACGCAAAAGGCTCGGGCCGAGCTGTGCCAGTCTTCGTCCCCGACCTGCCGGGCATAGGAACTCGAACTCATCGCAGAAAGCTCCCCTTCTCAAGTCAAAGTCTTCAGAAGATGTGCTGCGGCTTCGGAGCCGTCAGCCCGGGCTCCTAGTCCTAGACTCTAAGTGCACGCCTCACCCCAAGCCATCCCTTCAGTCCCAGACAAAAGCCCAATACCTTCCACCCCTCCCAACGGCATCTCGACTCCTCATGAGTGTGACGTCGTGCCGGGAGGCCCTATACTGTGGTTCCGGTCAGGTTGTGGGTTTTCGGCTTGTAGTTTTGTTGATGTCGGGCTTTTGGGGTTAGGTTCAACGCTGGAGCCCCTGGTCAGAGACAGGCGGGATCCTTCATGGACGCCAGTCTTTCGCAGCTTCTGCAGGCCGACTCTGCCCGGAAGTTGGGAGCCTGCATTAAAAGACGGCGAGACTTCTAAGGCCAAGAAATCCTCAACCCGACTGGAAGCCCAATATCCATCGATATCCCAAACCCTAAGGTACATGCTCTAGAAGCCTCCAAGTCATGAATCCAACCCTGTAAGCTGTGAGCATTCTGTACCCTAGCTCTGGAACCTGCCTGACGTTTTTTTTGAATTTGAGGCCTCTTTTGGGAGGTTGACGACATTGAGTTGAGGATTTGAGGGTTTGGTTTGCAGGTTGTGGGGGTTTTGAGGCTCGTTGCTGGACTCCTTCATCGGACGATTTTGGCAATGCTTTAGCCTTGTAAGCTGGTGTTTGGGGGTTTCTGTTTAGGCCGGGCTCGGCCCCAGCCGCCAACCCTAAATTTCTTAATCTTGAGCCTTGAAAGGCTTGGTGCGATCACCCTAAAGATCGCACGCGTCTTGCGCGGGTTGCTAGATGCTTTGACGGTTGCGTTTTTTTTGAGGTAAGAAAGCCAAAAAGGACGCATGGATTCAGCTGCTCTCTCCGTTCCTCAACCAAGTCTCTTGGTCCTTGGTACTTCACCGCAGAATTGAGCATGAAAAGCCATCGTGAAAACCTGAGTGCTCTTCTTTGGCTCTCAACCTAACAAAGCCCTCAAGCCCAGGGGTGGTGGCAAGAGCTGCCGGCCTGGGAGAGACGAGCCTGGAGCCGAGTCAGGGAGGGGATTTAGGGATATTTAGGGCCTTTAGGGAGTTCAGGGCCATTAGGGCCATTAGGTGATGCGCGGAAACAATTAGGAGGCTTCTTTCTTTGGCTGAGCCCCCTGCATGCCAGCTGGTTCAGATTGATGGGAAGCCGACCAGCCGAAGCCTCGAACCCCGAAGACCCACAGTGTTGTGACATTGAGATTGGGCTTCAGGCTCGGGTCAGGTGGACATCCTTCGCGAGAGCCCAGTCTAAAAATTGGGAGCTCCAGGACAAGCTCTCGCCCCCAAGCCCCAGTAAAACCCTGGGCCCGAAGCAGCGGAGCCTTAATTGAAGCCCCGAAAGACCAGCTTTCAAGGCACGAGCCGTTTGAAGCGCCCGTGGTCGAGGACAGGGACTGGGTGCTTCGCGTTCAGTGTTCAGGGTTTGACATTCGGGGTCCCGATTGGCCAAAGCAGAAGATCGTCCAACAGAAGCGACAGTTGTTGTGACTCGTATGTGGCAGTCGTCGGTCGATGGTAGTGCTCATTCGAATGCTCGCTTTGCGTCTGTGCGCCATCATTCGGAAGATAGTTGCACATGTGGAGATGTTGATGTGCTTGTTCATATGCCTGGAGCTGTTGAGTCATCACGTTGTATAACCTTCCGTCGTGTCTTGAGCTTTTGGGAGCAGAGTACTTGAGGGCTGCGCTGCAGAATATTGAGACCTGAGTAACTAGCAGTACGACCCCTTTGTAGTCCCCATATACCTGGAGCTCAAGGCCCCGCAAACCTCCCATATTTTGCCTTTGCTTCAATGCATCAGCTCCACGGCTGCAGGACGAAGGAAGTTTGGCTGAAAGTCGAAAGTTAAAAAACCCGGCATTTTATCCGCAGCCGGGCTGCAATCTGCAAATGACAGTTTGCTCGTGTACAGACCCGGAGATTATTCATCAATCGGTACAGGATGCGGACCTTCCGGTAATGTCAACGCATGTCAACGCTCCTCAGAAAGAGCACACCACTCATGTACCAACAAGGCATCCGTCACGCCGTCAGCTCGTCACCTCGTCCGCTTGTAACCGCTCCTGGGCTTCTGGAAGGCAGTCCACTTAACTTATTTGAAGCAGCAATGCTTCAAGCTGGCGCAGCGCCAGCACGCGAGAGCCCGCACCGTGAGCTTTCCAGTTTCGAGGTCCTATGGTTGTTGTTCGCGCATGCGCGCTGACGGTGTGCGGTGTGGCGCCTGTGCGCCTATTGCGGCTGAACCCTGAGGGCCCGAGGCAGCGACTTTATGCCTCCTGAACTTTAATAATTCGAGCTTTGATCACACCGAAGAGGACTTCATAGGCTTTGTGAAATTCGAAGATTTAGATGGGCAGGGAGATGTCTTAAGGCCTTGCTCAAGGTCTCGGAGATGAATACTTCGGCTTTACCTATCCAGTTGCGACCTCCATACGTCTTGATTCCGGACCTAGTCTGACCAGGACATCTCAGTAGACCGCGGCTGCCGGCTTCCACTGCCTAAAGGCAGAGACAGCTTCGGTCATTTTTGAAGATGTTGGGTGGCCGTCGGTCCGGTACTCTCCCAGCTGGTTGGTACCAGCGGGTGCAAGAACAGCGCCAAGAACCTCCCCAAAATCTGCTGGTTGGGAGTGTGCTCTTCACAGGTGAAGCCCTGTGCGTGAGGCAGCTTTTCCTGTAGGCTTGCCAAAGTGTCCGCTAGAGAACCGCGAGGGATTCAACGGCTCCATACAGGGCTTCAAAGGGTGCTCACAACAAGGTGTCAGGCTTTGACATGTTGAATCAGGAAGCCTTCCTAGAACAGACGCCAGGAGGCTTTGACTGCTGTGCACATAGATTGACTGCTCGGATCGAACACCCGGTCCCACCCCCAAACCTCGATGCTACAGCAACTCACTGAAGTATATAACAGTGTGCGCGGGATATGCACGGCATGATGAGCCCGAGCTAGTCGTGGCAGCAATGGTGGTGGTAGCAGTAATACGAGCGGCACTAGTAGTTGTTGGGGTGGTTGTGGTTGTGTTTGTCGCTCGCCCTCGTCGTTTCTGCGACATCTAGTTGTGGTGTTCACTGCTATCATAGTAGGACGAACATTCGGGATTCAAGCAGCAACGCAAACACATGGTCACTAGCTTCCAGTTCAAGTCGTTCTAGTGCCACGATCAATGAGGGTCAGACGGGTCCTTGCAGGCATGGGAATCATGGCTCTAACAACGTCCAGGGTGTGAGGCTACTACTATCAGCACAACGAACAGAGGACATTAGGCGAGCAGCAACCGCCACAATGGTTTCATGCTGCCAAAAGCGTTGACATAAGTAGCAAGAGGAGTGCTGTTGGCTGCTGACTACTGCTGGCCTTGGTGGCAGCATTAACAGGAGCAGCAGGGGGCAGAGGAGACGCCATTGCTATGATCATGAGCCATCACTTTAGACTCCATACCCTACTTCAAGTCAGCTTGGCGGACACTACATCGTGGGTTTCAGCGGCTCCCGCTTGAAAAACGGAGTGCCTGGGGCCTGGGAGAGGTGCTGCATAGCTCATCGGCTAGTTCTGAAACCTGTCTGAGACCTTTGATCCCTCTCAACTTGGCTTGGTTTGTTCAGGCTCAATTAAATGCTCAAGGTGTCGCACTTACCTCTTGTGCCGCTGGTATGATCGGCCCCAGAGGCTTTCCGGGATTCCTGCTGGTTCTTCTGGGGACAGACCATGAGACATCACAGTAAGCACCCCTGCAATCCCGCTATCTGCCTGCGCTGCCATTGGTCCAAGCCTCGAATTCGTAACCTGCATCTGCGGCTTAGGGCGAGTAGGCGAGTGCATTTATCATGGGAAGCTTCTCAAACCTCGAGCCGCAGGCCTCAAGTGCCACAACCCTAAGCTTGCAAACCTCTACCAGACATACCACACGCCTGAACCCAAGTTTCCACAGCCCCGGCCCCCAACACCTGGAACATCGGATGAGAATCTGAAAACCCAACACCTCCTGAAACAAAAGGCTGATCGCGCGTTGCCTTCGGGTGTGGGTCTCCGGGCTACAGCGGCCTTGCATGGCTTACACCGACCGCGATCCTCGCTGGCCGGTGCCTTATGTTGAGGGTATGTGGTTGGGTAATGTCGGAAGTTCAGGTTCCCTGGCTGTACCTTATGCAGCAAGACACAATAAGCGAAGGCAGCATAAGACATGCAGGAATAGTAGTAAGAGTCTTGCTTCGAAGTTGCGGACTTGCGGTCAATGCTGCAGGCGGCCGATTGGACAAGGCCAGTGGCTGAGACTTGACGTCCATGTTTCAAATTCAAGAAGCATCCGGCAAGGCACCATCGTCACGGGGACTGGACTCCAGCTCGCACCGCAAGGAGTTTGGTGAGACCCCGAGCCGTTTCCGAATAGAATCATCCTCAGGCAGAGGATCATGGCTGAAGCAGCACGTTCCATCGACGTCACGAGCAAACCTCGAAACGAAGTGCTTGAGTCTGCAGCGTCAGTGAGCAGCTCTGAGGAAGAAGATCCTTCGCCCCTCCATCCCGGTGTGCAGCGACGAAGACTTCAGGAGACTGTGGGGCTGAGTTGCGTGGGTTGAGCTCTTCATCTAAGGTTCGCGGATTCAGCGACGGTTGGGGGTGGGGAGTGAGGGGGAAGCCAAGTAGTTAGACTGTAAGATCCCAAGATCATACATCTCCTCAGCAGGTGTGCTCATTTCTCCGGAGATGCATCACCCTGCAGGACTTTATCGCCTCCAGGCATAGTTGTCGGGCCAGCTGTGGCCTCAGATCGCAGCCATTCCCCCGACGTATTGATTGCAGCTTCTTCTGGTTGCTTAGTGCTTTCCCTGTACAGTGCAGCCAATGTGGGAAGTCAACACAAGCTGACATGGCCAGTCTAGCTGGGGCATCCATCTAGAAGACCTCTGTTAATGAATGCTTACTATGGCAGGAATGCATCAGCTGACCCTTTCAAAGCGCGAAATCTGAACCCTGCACCCTTCCATCATCTGCAAAGGTGCCGCCAGCCCCTCGATCCGCAGCGGGACGGCGATCTGCAGGTGATTTCAGACTGGCAGCATAATTGCAAGGGTTGCCACGGGTATAGGGGTTCTATGAGGTCTGACCATAAGGCTCCATAGCAGTTTCATGATAAGGCTTCATAAGGATGCTTATTGTAAGGTTCTACATGGGTCCTAGGATCTTTAAGTCGGTCTTCGGTTTGGGGTTGTGATCATCTCCGGAGTCAGGGGCAGTCCTTGAATGGGAACGCCCAGCAACCAGAAGGCAGAGGCCAGAAAGTTCCTGGGCACCCATACAGCTGCAAAGCCGCAGGTGGTGCCGATGTTTCCGACAGCCCTCCCAGCCACCCGTCTGTAGCTCAGCGGCCAAGGGGGCAAAGGATTTCAGGAGTGCACAACTGACCTTTACCAGCAACAGTGATGGTCGTGGAGTCGTGGGACCGTTAAGGCAGGCCTTGGGCCGAAACTGTCCGATGCTTGAGGCCCTCCAGACCTCAAGGAGCCCTTAAGTTGACGACTGAAAGGCCGATTGCTTTGATGTTCAATGAGAAATAGTATCTCTACTAAAACGATAGTACAACACATACTACAGTATGTATGACGATCATATCCTGCAGTATTGCATGCCAACTTGCTCCCAGGGCTCCCCCAGGACGCATCCGGAGCGTCTGCCACTCAGGTTGAGACGGTGGTTGTTTGTTTGGATTCGTTCCTGCGACTTCAATTTGGGCCTTGGTTGAGGGTTGGGGTCGGAGTTATAGCCCAAACAATAAACTCTCAACCCTCATCTGACGAATATTGAATGTTCAGGAAATGTTCGTGAGCCATCGGAAGGTTGGGATACTTTGAGCCTTGGGCATTTTCTGGGGACTACAGGCTTGGGGTTTTCTCAGGGTGACACGTCGGACGGGGTTCTCAAATTTCAGGGCTTCGGACTGGCTTGTATCGTAGCTTCAGAGTGCCCACCTCGGCGATGCTTCGCTCACTTGTGCCGGAATTTCGGTGGTATGAGGCCTCGCAAGCCAAGCAGCGCCAACAACAAAGGTCCCGGGGGTCGGTGGGCGAGGTTGCAAGGGTCTGGATACTGTTTTCGCTTTTCGCGGTGCTGAAGTTTTCTACCTCGTTCCTGACACTCCAAAATTTGCAGCAGCTGGAAGGCCTAGCTAGATCTTCCAAATAGCTTGTTGAAGCGGATCGAGCATGACTCATGGCAAGCAGAAAGGGAGGACACAGGCGTAAAAGCAGGAGGACAGGACGATTAGCGAGTGAGAACAAACTAAGCACATAGACAACAATAGCCAAAAGAGCGGCAACAGATTCGAGGATGCGACAGCTGTCATCATTCAACTCCGCAGGTTCATCTTGGCACCCCCTGAGTACTTGAGCACAGAATATGCGGACTTCATAATGTTACGCGAACCCAAAAAACTGCAGTGCACAACAAGAGGTGGCGCAATAGGAGCAAGAAAGGTGTGAGTAGACACGTAAGTGGAGGATTGTATATAGACTTGGTGGCTATGGACGATAAAGGCTAAAAGAGGAACACTCAGATGTATTCTTAATCATGTTCTTATGCGTCTTAGCATAAGCAAGTACGGGTATCTCTACCCGCAGCCCGGTCATAGCAGTCGATGTCATAGTAGGCATCGATGATGTCGTCGTATTAGTGGCAGTGGCAGGCAACACAACACCAATCCCAGTGTGACTACTAGGACTGCTAGGACTACCTCTGCCGCTGCTGCGACATTGACTGCGACGGCGACTACTACTACCACTACTACTGCTGCTGATGCTGCTGCTGCCACTACTACTGCTACCAGCATTTCTGCAATCTCTGCTCTCTAAACCACATCCTGTTTGCATGCGTAGCAACTCCTTGTAGTCCATACATGTTGTTGTCTCCCAAGGCTTATTCTGATTGTGAGATCAAGTCTCTTACAGTACTGATCCCCCACGGCATCCTCCTTGATAGGCTCCTTACAGGAGCCCTTACGGCTATCCTTCAGCCCTACTCTACTCCTTAAGGCCCTCATTAATCCTTTCCAGAAGGAGTTCTCTCAGAGCGCCAGGCTGGCAAGCAAAAACTCCAAAGCAGACCCAGTCTCAGGAGGCCCGGCCGAAGCCCTAAACCCTGAGCCCTGAACCCTGAACCCCAAGCCTGAATATGAAGGCTGGAAGGCCTAAGTGGGCTTCCGGACCCTGGAGGTTTTGGGATACAGTTTTGGTTGTCACAGTTGCATGGAGTTTCAAGGTCTTTTATGTGCGGCCGGTTGTGTCAGGGTTTTGCGTTTCTGTCGAGAGTTCGGTTTTCTTAGTTTGTTTGTGAAGGCCTTCTTATCAGGACTTTCAGTGCAGCAACCGCAGCATGTCGGGAGGTATCGGCTACATTTGGAGGAGTCGGTGTTTGACAGGATGTGCGGTTTCTGATGGGCTGAAGTTTAAGCAGTCGTACACTTCCGGGATACTCTCATCCCCAAACCGTCAGCCCCGCTCCCTTAACCCGAAGCCACCCATGAAGAGATCGCATGTGAGGTGATGCCCCGACGCAACAAGTCTCGAGCCGCGAGATGCCGAAGAAGCTTCCTGGTTGCATTGCGACTTGGACCCATGAACCTCCGAAGGCTTCCGAGACCCAACTACGAAGACACTGCGCTTGAGCCATGGCCAAACCCGATCTTCCAACGAGTCGAGCCTTACACCCCGAGGCCAGGTTCTCAAAAGAGCGCCGCGACGAAGTCCCCAGAGGTGTGGTGTTTGGGTATCCAGAACGGCACTGTCTGGCCTTGGGCAGGATAGGACAGACTGTGCCATTGCTGGTGCGACGATGATGATCTTGATGATGATGACCATGCCGATGATGACGATGCTTCTGCTGCTTGCTAGCCCTGGCGATCTTGGTCACTGAGATTATGCAGGTGATGTGTACGGGCGACATGGATGAGGGCGTGGTTGCGCTGGTTCTGTTGGCGATGGTCGCGGTATTGGTGGTCAGTTGGTGCTGGTGCTGGAGGCAGCCGTAACAGTCGGTGGTGTTGCCATGCTAGAACCATTGAGTGGAGTTTTGACACAGCAGTGCTACACTCTGCGGTTTTTAACTCTCAAGCAATCTGTCTAGAGTAATTCGATGTGGGAAAAGGCAATCGTTGCTTTGGCGGTTCTCTTGAGCAAGTCCTTCGAAACTGTGCCACAACCACTGCCCCTTTCCCATTGCTGTGCTTGCGACTGTCACTGCCATTGGGAGACCGAACCTGAAGTTCGAGAGCAACGCGACAGGTTCGATTTCAGCTGGATCTGCTTGTTTGCAGGTAGTCATCTGCTTTCCATCGGAGGGTCGCTGTGGTGGGCCTCCCGACGCCGCAAGACACCGGACCGGGCAAAGCTGGTGATTGGGGCCAGCCCACGGCGGAAGGGCCGAGGTGTCCTAGATGATGAAACCCCTGTATAAGTTCAAGGAGACAGTTGATAATGCATTCATCGAGGACAAAGTGCTCGAAGCTTGGCGTGATCATGAGGCCAGCTACGGGGGGCCGCCGGAGACAGAGGGAAAGACAATGGTTTTCCCGGATGGTACTACTAAGCCGCTGAAGGACTTAGGGCCGAGGCGAAGGCTCCGCGGGAAAGGCCGTACAGGAGCCTTAGGCGCTGGGGCATCCACGCCGGCCACTCCGAGGAGGGTTGAGCCGCCAGATGGTGAGACAGATCATAGAGGCGAGCGATTGGTGTGGATGCAGGTTTACAGCAGCCTTGGCGGGGAGTTAGGCATCGAAGTCCACCCTCCCCCGGACACTGCTAGCTGGACCGTCGGCGGCTACAAGTATGTGCTGTTCATGGATGGCTTGCAAGGTGAGAGCATTGTCCTGGCCAAGCAGATCGCTCGGGAAAGCCTAGAAGCGGCGAGGAGGCTGCTGGAGCCGGGGAGTGACAGGAGGGAGGAGACACGAGATGTTCGGGTCCTCCCCGTCTTGTTTGACTCGGCAGAAGAACGATGGAGAACCATTGCGGAGGCGCTCCCAGAGAGTGATGAAATCGAGTACGATGATTTTCCGTTGACTGGCCCAAGGACAGTGATGAGGGACCTTCGCCAGCTGCGGAGGGCCGGCTTGGATTTTGTCCAGCACCACGAGAGTTGGATTAAAAAATCTGGTGTAAGAAGCACAGACAGATCAGTGCACGAACACGCCAGCATTTGTCGTGCTTTGCAGTGGCTGACCTGCTATGACCAGGTAAATCTTCCGGCCCTTGCGGGAGCTGAGGCTCTCAACCGTCGGCGCGCCCTCATCGAGTTCGCACATCATGGAAGACCCGATGCTCCTTCTTACGAGGGAGCCGAGGATATATTGGGAGTTCGCGAGTCCAGCGATGGGGCGATGATCGACCCCGCCTTGACTTCCTTTGCGGTTAAGCAGGCCGCTAGCAAAGCCGAGGTGTTGAAGCAGCAGCGCTTGGCAGCGGAGGAGAAGAAGCATCGGAGAAACCAGTCCTACATTCAAGATGAAGATGGCGAGAGACAGACTGCAACAAAGGCAAAAGCCAAGGCAAAGGGGGGCGGAAAAGGCTCCCCCGAAAATCCCTAAGCCTGTACAGGTCCCCCGAAGTGACGGTGCCGTTGAGGGGGACATGGGGTATTTTGGTGGCACCGACAGTTTTTGCAACAGCGCTCTATCTCGGCACGGTGATCTTTTTCCACTTTCGCTGCCTTTGTGTGAGGGCTATGAGGGAGAATGCTCGAAACTGCGAGCGAGGAGGTCGCAGCAGAGAGTAGGCTTCCGACGGTTTTCCTTTGATCGGGCGCGGGCCACTGTCAGGAGTTTGAACCAGCTGGCAGGTTTCGCGGACGAGAGGATGTGGCCGGATCGGCCGCTGAACAGGGCACAAGAGCAGGCCATGGGACATGTTCTTCGGTGTCATATGCAGCGGCCTCGACCGGTGGAGTGCGAGAGTGACCAAGAAGCGCTTCGGCAGCTTCTGGCGAAACGGGCTGGTTATGGTGACAGCCCTGGAGTCTTGACTAGTTTGGTGCTCGAGAGACTCTCTTTGCCTAGGGGGCAAGGAAAGCCAGTAGGGCTGGCGTCCGTCTTGCCAGCCGTTGAAGCCGAAAGAGTGAAAGATTTTGAGCGTGATATGCTTTTATCTCCTGAAGAGAGGGCTGCAGTTTTGGAGCGTGGGCTTGAAGGTGAGTGTCACTTGGACCCAGTGTTGGAGCATGATCCTGTGCTGTATCACCGCTTCATTTCTGAGCTTTTCTCTTGCAACCTTATCCATTTTACCGTCAATCCTCGCGTACAGATTGGTGCCTTTGTCGTCGCAAAGAAGAACGGCAAACAGAGATTGATCATTGATGCTAGAAGGGCAAATCGCTTGTTTCGTCGTCCTCCTTGCACCCTTTTGGGATCGGCCGAGACCTGGGGCCGCCTGGAGGCCGATTCTGATCAGACTGTGTTTGTAGCGCAGGAGGACGTAAAGGACTACTTTTACCGTTTAGGCATCAGCAAGGAACTTGGAGAGTTCTTCAGTTTGCCTGAGATCGACCCGCACTTGTTCAAACAGGTGCATGGCTCACTCCCCGCTGAACTGGCCGAGGTGGTTGATCAGCATGCTTGTCCGATATATCCTTGTATGGCCGTATTGCCCATGGGGTTCAGTTGGGCTTTTCATCTGGCGCACCAGGCACACGTGCACATCGCAAGTTCGGCGATTCCCCACGCGGGCATCATCAAGGATCGCACGCCCGTGCCACAGCTTTCATCTGGTGTTAGCGGTAAGTCCACGGCCATGCTGATCTATGCAGACAACAACAATCACGTTGGGGTCAACAAGGCACGTGTGCAACGCGACCAAGACACAGTGATGGAGGCGTTGCACGCGCGGGGCCTGGACACGCACGACATCACCGAAGCGGCAAGCCTTTCCGAGAGTTTGGGGGTCAGAATTGACGGTCTCAACGGCAAGGTTCAGCCGACTGCCAAACGAGATTGGAGGCTTGATCGAGCTTTGTCGGCATGCTGCAGTGGCGTACGTTTGTCCGGCCAGGAGCTCCAGGTGATCATTGGCCACATCACGGTGAGAAGCTTATTGCACCGAGGGCTCATGGGGATCATCCGGTATGCGTATGACGGCGTATGCTTTCATTGAGCAGAATTACAATCGCCGAACCAAGCTTTGGGGGAGTGTTGTGCAAGAGCTATACTTATTCAGGCATCTTATGGCCTTGGGAGTCGGCAGCTTCAAACAGAGGTGGGCCGGCACACAGTACTGCACGGATGCTTGTTTATCCGGCTATGCTGTGATGGCCACTGAGCAAGGCGAGGATCTTTCTCGAGAACTGGGGCGCCATGATGAACGGTGGCGTTTTCGAGTCGGTGACGCTAGGACCGTGGCACCCCGCCTTCAAGCGCTCAGCACAGACGGGGTTTTCAGCGATCCCAGGACGGTCAAGCCTGACATCGACGGTGAAGTGGAGGGCCCGATGGAGCAGGACCTCAGTTTTCCGAATGTGGAAAAAGGGTGCATGGACCCAAGCAGATGGCACAGGTTGTGGCGCACACCCGTTTACCACAAGGAGCCGGTGCACTTGATTGAGGCTCGTAGTATTCTTGGTGCAGTGAAACATATTGTGCGAGACAGTCGATTCCATCATCGAAGATTTGTCATCCTCAATGACAACATGTCGGTCGTGCTTGCTATGCAGAAGGGAAGATGTGGCTCGTTTAGTTTGTTGCGTATTCTGAGAAGAGTCAGTGCCCATTCACTTGCAAGTGGTTGCCGCTTTTATGTAAGATGGGTACCTTCGGAGTGGAACGTTGCAGACAAGGATAGCAGACATTTCGAACCTCATGCTACAAAGAAGGCTGCGCGAGATCCTGATGTGAATATTTTCTCTGGGAACACTTTAGCAGATTTTTCCGAGAGCCATGATAGCCGGGCGTGGGCAGAAGCGCAAAGTGGAGGTCTTCACGAAGAGCGCAGCGCAGGCTGCGAATACACGGATGCGCGGAGCTGGCCGGGTGCCCGAGCGGGAAGTTTTGGTGAAGGATCGGGAGCCGTCACCCCGAAGGGGGCGAGATCCGCAAAGTGGTGTCCGGGCGGAGTTGAGGGCTCTTTTGTCGTCGCACAAGAAACGGAGGATGAAAGCAAACCAGAGGCGAAAGAAGTTCGAGACAAGATTGAGAGTGACAAGGGGAGAACGCGGCATCCTGGAGCAGGCGAGCGTGAGAGAGCCTCAGCGCAAAGACTACTTGAACAAGTTGGAGGGTTTCTACAGCTTCGTGGTGTACAACGAGCTCGAGATCCACAACGAGCAAAAGCTAGACGAAGCGCTGTGCGACTACGGCGACCACCTCTACCTCGACGGCTATGGCAGCAATTACGGGGAGAAGCTCATGGCGGCGCTGGAGTTCGAGAGGCCGGAGTTTGCCAGGAGTGGCGTTCTGGCGGTCCCACGCTTCAAGCGGACGCTGAAGGGTTGGAGACGCCTAGCCCCCACGCAGACGAGGATGCCCATGCTGGAGTTCTTGAAGAGCGCAATCAGCGGAGTTATGCTACGAATGAACCTGCAGTCGATGGCCCTCTACAACGAAGCGACGTTCTCAACGTATGCGAGGCCAGGCGAGATGCTGAGGGTGCGTGCCATGGACGTGGTCATGCCGAATCGGGAGTTCGACCAGGCCGTGATAGTGTTGGGACCACTCGAACGTGGCGAGAGCTCCAAAACAGGGGTCTACGACGAGGTTCTGATTCTGGACGACAAGCGCGCCTCCTACCTGCCGGAGTTGCTCCACGACTTGGCTCAGGCACAGATGCGGAAGCATGGGGCCGATGCGCCGCTGTGGGATTTCGGGCCAAAGGAGTACTTGAAGGCATGGAGGAGTTGTGTTCAAGCACTTGGCATCGATGGGCTTGCAACGAGCCCGTACCAGAACAGGCATGGAGGTGCCAGCCGCGACAGTTTGCAGAGACTGAGAAGCGTGGCCGAGATCAAACGCCGAGGGAGGTGGGCTTCCGAAAGCAGTGCCCGCATCTACGACAAGCCGGGCAGGATGCAACAGCTGATCAATCAGTACGAGGGGAAGCTTCGTCAATTTGGCGACCAAGTCCTTCGGTTGTGCTTCCTCGTTGGGTGAAGGTCCCCGTTTTCTGAGCCTTTTTGGAGGAGAAGGCGAGTGTGCAAAATGCATAGCGGCCCTCGGAGGAGTTGCTGCTGTTATTGACATAGCGCATCACTCCGCCAACGACCTCAGCAGGCAAAAAGCTTGGAACGAAGTTTTACACGCAGTGCAGTTTTTCTCTGTCGTTGGCATCGATATCCCCTGCAACACTTGGAGCCATGCCAGGCGTGGAAAGCGAGGGTCAAATATGCCGGGGCCTTTGCGAAAATCCACTCCTGCAGAAATCATGGGATCTCCTGATCTAAGTGTCCGGGACTTTGGCAAAGTCAAGGCAGCGAATGAAGCTTTGATCGGCGCTTGCAAATTGATTCGTAAATGCATGACATTGGGCATTCCAGGTTATTTAGAAAACCCGCGAAGCAGCATGATTTGGAAGGCCCCGTTGTTGCAGAAAATTATGAAAAGACGTGGAGTGCATCTTGTAAACGCGCACATGTGTCAATATGGCACGCAGTGGCGCAAGGCCACACGTCTTCTTGTTTGGGGACGGCCTCAGTTTACAATGGCTACGTGCTCAGGAAAAGGGATCTGCAGCAGAACTTCGCGTCCGCATTTGCAACTGTCCGGTATACAAGGCAACATTTTCGCCACAAAACAAGCTCAGGTCTACCCTAGACGTTTCGCGGCTGATCTGATGCGGCACCTCATTGGCATCAGCCCCTCCCTCCCGCCCTAGAGCCATTCTGGTCATGGGAGTGGGAATGAAGAGGAGATGTGGACATGCATATCTGTTGATGCCAGCTTGAACAATTCCTGGCATCACAAAGATCTCCTGAGCATCATGCTCACCGAAGTCAGACATCTCCTTTACTGCAGAGCGATTCGCTGAGGGCGAACACGTGAAAAAGTGAGATCTGCTTTCGTCTAGGGAGGCACTGCAGAGTCATAGAACCATTGAGTGGAGTTTTGACACAGCAGTGCTACGCTCTGCGGTTTTTAACTCTCAAGCAATCTGTCTACCCTCCCGCCACTCCCCAAGGGAATGAAGAGGAGATGTGGACATGCATATCTGTTGATGCCAGCTTGAACAATTCCTGGCATCACAAAGATCTCCTGAGCATCATGCTCACCGAAGTCAGACATCTCCTTTACTGCAGAGCGATTCGCTGAGGGCGAACACGTGAAAGCTTTCGTCTAGGGAGGCACTGCGGAGTCATGAACATGCTGCTTCTGATGACGTCGGCTGAACACGGTGAGGATGACGAGGGCGTTAGCGATGGCGACAGCAGGGCCGTATAATGTTGATAGTAACAATGAGCATGGTGATTCTTTCCACATGTTGTTGATGGCATGTGATCAGTTTTGGCAATGGTCGCAGAATTGTACCGTTTCTCTGGCTTCCTTTCTGGTGCAGTTGAAGCCGGGTCAGAAACGTGTTTATAGGTGCTGTGACCAGCTTTACTACTGCGTTTACTATGATTCCGAGTTCCATTGTGTCGTTACTGCTTTGATGCTCGATTTGTGCTTGCCCCTAGCACGCTCGATATCATTGTCACAACGTTGTTGCACTTGGTTTCATCAGCCCTCGCTGTTCATCGCTGTCTTCTTGTAGGTATGAACATGATGATGATCCTTATCAGGGGCTTCTGTCATCCCTAACATTGAAGCCATTCACATCAGTGTCATTGTGTTTGTTCTTTTCCTTGTCACCTCAGGCGTCCACATTTGTTCATCACATCCTGGCCTACCCCCCCCCCACCCCATATCACAGCAATAGTTGAATAGTTGGAACTTGGTGTCCGATGTCCCTCTTCCTCTGTTGATTTCCTGTTTTTGTGTGCCTCCATACTTGTTTTACTGTTGCTGTTGTTGCTCGGGCTGTCGTAGTTGCGGTTGTTGCTAATCATCGGTCGGGCCTTCAACTTCCATGTTTGGGGTCTATGCAAAGGTCCATGCAAGGAGCCCATGCCAAATGTATCCATAGCAGCAGCAGCAGCAGCAGCAGCAGCTGTGCCAAAATCGCACAGACCAGACTGTTGTCAACTGCAAGCCGCAGAAGTGTACTGCGAAAGAGCCATGGTATGTGAAGCTCTAAATCACCAAGTACAAAGTACTTCACCACCAGCGACCCTCTTTTCCCTGGAGGCTTTGGTACCACACTGGGCACCAGGCCCGATCCGCAGGGGTGCAGCTGACCATCAGAGTTGCTTTCACTTTCATCACAAGCCCGGCTCCGGTCCAAGAAGCTGAAGCTCTGCTTTTGTTTGGATGAAGGTCTTAGCGTTGTCTTCAAGTAATCACTTGGTGGCCTCTTCCTGGTCTCTTGCAGACCACTCCCCCACAACGTGTTTCTTAACAGCCTCAGTCTCGGAACACCGAAACCCCGACATGGCGGCTATACCTGCCACTACAGTTCGGTTGTGTAGCTACTATTTCCACAAGTGTTTTATGTCTCATTTGATGTAGAAGGTGATGCTTATGACGGTGATGATGATCGTCGATGGTGGCCATCATGATATAGCTGTTTTACTGTACCATCACCATCATCATCGTTACCATCATCGTCGTCCTCCTCCTCGTCACCATCAACTTCAACATCAGCATCAGCATCACTCAATCATCATCGTCATAATCGCCAGCAGCAGCCAACATCATCATCATCGTCATAATCATCATTACCATCATCGCCATCATCCACCATCATCACCGCCATCATCATCATCATCATCATCATAATCCTCTCCCGCACCTTCAAAACTTCCAGCCCGGAGTTCGGACATGACCTGCCCAGCTGCAGGACTGGCGGAAGCGAGCGCGTGTTTTGGACTCAGGGGAGTGTTTCAATGGTTCAAGTGAGTCGTGAAGTCTAGAATCGTGACAGTACGGGTCTAGTGAGCCTAGTAAGTTGAGGGCGTGGTTTCAGGGTTGGACGTCGCTGGTCAACTATGGCCTCCCGCGAGAAATCTCTTGTTGACGTCCAGTGTCTGATAAGGGCATCCAACTTCTTGGAGTCATCTGCGAAATCATCAACAACTGTCAGGCGGCTCGTGGCAGAAGGCATCCGAATGTGTGCCCTCTCTTTCAAGACTAGGCTTTTTTTGAAAAGAAAACCTGGTGTTGTGGCCTTCTGAACACCGCAGCAACCCCATATGTACATACGGTGTGCGTCGTTGGCCGGTGACGGGGCTGCAGAGCAGACACCTGATGTGAGACAAGCTACACGTAGCGGTCGTCTCAGGGTTGCTTTCAGGATGGGCCCTTTCTGGACTTCTACGAAGGGGGGTGGGCCCTGATGCTGTGGTTTGAAGATCAAGGGGGCCCTTCCCATGCATGGGGCTCATCTTGTACTGGGGGACTTGGACTTGCCTTGTCCTGCTACTACTATCCTTGATTTCCTGTGGCACCAAACTAAAAAACTTCAACGCCATCCACGGGATCTCTGGTGGCCGGACACTGGGTAAAAGCCTGCCTCCCAAGGCCTGGAAGCTGGCATCGGTGAGCTCTTGGCTTCAGCGCTGGCCTTGACATGTCTTGAGCAATTTTATGTTCCGAGTGTGGCTGCTCGTATCATCGCTGCTGAATCACCGTCGTTGTTTGTTGATCTAACTGTGGCTGCATGCATGGTGGTGATGTTCGCAGTCATGGTGGGAGCAAGCCGCCCCAAAGAGAGCAGCACGAGGAATGAAGTTCACTCTTACATAAAACGCTTAAGGCCCTTGGAGTGATTTGCATGCTGTGTCTCAGGTGTTGTACTCTCTTCTATAGCTCTTGCCTCTAACAGCAAGCCGGTTTGCTTCCTTCTGAACTTCTCTTGCCCCTGTTGAATGCATCGCTCGTTTCTCTCAAAGTGTCGAGTCCTTTTCGAGTGATCTTCTCCTCTTTGAGAAAGTCTGTGCGGACTTGCTGGTGGTTTGCATCCTCGGTTCCAAGCTCTCTAGTCTTTCAACTTGCAAGCTCTGAAGAGTCAGTAGTAGATACGAGAAAATGGGCTATCCGCAGGACAAGGATCCAATTGGCCCGTAGACAGAGTTGGAGAAAGAGGAGCACGCCGCTAGAAAGGGACTGGAACAGTTGAGCAAGGAGCGATCTGCTTCACAGGGGCAAGGGGAAGCTCATACGTGAGCAAGCTGTGCAGGGAAAGAGAAGCGCGGGCAACCCGCTCGAAAGGGACAAGAAAATTTGAAGCGATCGCTTCAGCAGGGACCAGCGGGAGCCAACCGCTCCGAAAGAAGGGGCAACACACCATTCGACACCGACTCGGAAACTGGAGAATCCGGGGGGCAAGCAGTTCGAAAGGGATGGAGAAGTTGAGCAGAGGAGCAAGTCACGGGAGCAAATCGTTTGAAGGGGATTAGAGTTTAGAAAACTCAGAAAAGAGGATGTAGCTCGGAAAGTGAATAGAGGATTTGAGAGTAAGAAGAGCAAGCCCTTCGAAAGCGACTAATCATTTTAAATGCAAGAACAAACTGTCCGAAACGACTCAGTGAATTTGTACGAATTTGTTCAGGGGAGCGAACCACTCGCAAACCATCAGACAGTTCAGGAAGCCTTAGACGGTAGGAGCAGGCGAATGGAAAGGGAGTTGGGAGAACAATTTTCGGGAGACTTCGTGAAAGACTGGTGATGGTGGGGGTATCGATGGCAGTACCAGGTTCAGTACCATAATAAATACCCTGTTTGCTTCCTCATATACCTTCGTGCCACCAGAGCATACAGGTTCCCCTAACATGGCCACGAAATCTATGACGTGGCGACGAAACTTTCTGTGCTCAGGTGTTTGTCGGCCGACCGTCGGTGCCCCAGGTGGCAATCGCGAGATGGTAGTGGATGCGCTTTCTGTCAAGTCGCCACTCTGCAAGAGGCACGCAGTTATACTTACAGATATGGTCGCGGCGACAGTTCGGTCAAGTTGCAACCCAAGATCATTCGAGCCTTTCGTGTCCTGCCGCTGAAGGCCTGTAGTTGCCTTCGACTACGACCCCAGGCGCGTGGGATCTCGGGTTCGGGGTACCATAGATCATAGATCCAGCCGGGGGTTCAAGCAGCTTGGGGTTGAGGCTCGAGCTTTTGCACTTTTTCCAGTGTCACTTGTTAGGATGTGCGATTCGAGGACTTGCAAGTGTCTGAATATGCCATCCAATCCCCTTTTGACAGCAGCTCCCAAGACAAGCTTGAAGATAGCGTGCCCCCAGTTGACGGTTTTGTATGGCCGAAGTATCTGCTCTACATCTCAGCCTCATTTCCCTCTACCTCCAAACTGCGGGGCCTGGTTGGCCTTTGACCTCGAGCAGGTGCAAAGGCGGCTCTCGCGATGCAAGGAGGCGGGTGTAGGGCTGTGCGGAGAGGAGGTGAACGGTGATACCTACAGTCTACAGCCCTGAACCTGACGATCTTGAACTCCAGACCGAAGCCTAGAGTTCATGTCTACTGGCCGAACTCTCAACCCCAAAACCGGTAGAATTGTGAAGCGCCGTGCAACATACGGCTTGTCGCGAAGCAACATCCTTGGGACGTTATGGGCGGAAACCCATGGGGGATACCGCACATTCATTGACTGCGTCGGCGGTTGGAAACCCTGAAGCCCAGACAGACGATGAGCCGCCCTTCTTTGCCTCCTTCAATAATCTGAAATCTCAGCCTAAGAGAACTCAACTTATGGGAGGATTCTCAACGAGACGGACAAGGCTGCTCTGTCGCTCAGCCGGCTCCCAGAGACCCTTGGCGCGACGTTCTCCACCTTCGCGGTTACTTGCTTCGGGGTTTCAGTTTGGGACTTCGGGTTTCGGATTCTGGGTTGGAGGACCCGAAACCTTGATTTTGAAGGAGGATGATCCCAAAGCCCTCGACCCGGAGTCCGAAACTCAACACTGGGACTAGGAAGAATCCCAGAACTTCAACCTGAGGATGCACTTCTGCCTGCAGACCACCCGGGATGTCCACGAGCCCGGCTCTCAAGTTGATTCAGGTCATCATCAACTTCGCTTGCGCACTTTGCGAATTGCACAAGTTATGAGTTGCGCATTTAAGACGGATCCTGGGTGCACATGTCCGATTAGTTTCACCGCCGTCACGCTATTAGGTCACCAGCGCAAGTCAAAATTTTGCCTCCGTAGTTCCAGCCACGTTGATACATACAGTTTATCCAGCATATATGTATGTGTATGTATATATGACTCGGTGTGTGTATATGTATATATTCATATTCACACATACATACATATATATATATATATATGTATGTATGTAAATACATATTCATATATATATATATATATATATATATATATGTTTACATATGTGTGTATGCGTGCAGGTATGTATGCACAGTTATATGTGTGCATATGTTTACATGTACACTGCAATATGTAGAATTCGGGGTGGGGAGGATCGGACGAGAATGCAGAAGGAAGCTTGAACATGCTCGGTACCTCATACAGTAATGTGTGTATCCGAATTAACCAGACGTGTTTGATTCATGCAGAGGGAAAGGGACATCTTCTCCCTGAGCGTGCACACTGGATTGCAATGAACCCACCAAACGTATTCCGCTTGCTGTCGTTTTTTGGCCAGTTCCCTATCCGTATCAATAGTTAGTGTAAACGCTTTTGGTCGCTTTTCGTTGCCGGGGCGATGCGACTACGATGATTTTGTACTCCTGCGCCACTTGAGCCGTCGAGCTTTTGAAATCTCTTGAAGGTACAACGCGGTCGTCAACACATTCAAGTGCCCTGCCAAGTCCTTCCGAGAGTGCAGTCATGTGCTTAGGACTGTGGCTCGGTGATGCTTTGACTTGGTTTGGAAGAGTGCCACTTCACCTACTCTTCTCGTCTGCATGCAGCTGCCAGGATGGCTGGTTGGACCCGTGTCCCAGTTGGCTCGCCGAAGTTTGCCATCTACTGGGGCTCGGTGCTCGGCAGCTCTGGGGTGCGACAAACAGTTACGGCACAGATAGCCACGAAAGGCCAATGTATAGCAAGTATAGTAGGTGGTATTGCCAGGGCTGTGTTGGTTGCCAGAGACAGCTCCAGTTTATGATGCAGTTTCGTCCCTGTCCTCCATCCAATTCAAGAGCCTACTCTACAACAGGTCCACATCCCACGCCGGAGATGTCGGCGCCTAAGGCGTAAACCCAAAACACCAAATCCCAAAGAATCCCAGCATCCTAACTCCCAAGGCTGCGGAGCTTCAACCCTTTCCAGAGGGCAAACCACTTTCCGAACTCCTGGCAGTTGGGGCGGAAGGCAGGGCATGGTTCAGGTTCGAGGGTGCGCGCTTGATGCCACAGTCCATCTATCTCCGTCTGTGCATCTTTCCTTCTCTTACACGCATGCCTCCCCTCTTCGCTCGCGCGCTCTCTCTGTCGCTCTCTCTCTCTCTCTCTCTCTCTCTCTCTCTCTCTCTCTCTCTCTCTCTCTTTCTCTCTTCAGACAGACAGCCAGATGAAATGAACATTGGACAAGTAGAAGGACATATTGCTATTCGGAAGACCGAAACTTGAGCCCCAACCTCTCCAACCCTCTGATTTCAAGCCTTGCTACAGTAGAGGCTTGGGAAAACAAGGGTTGCGGGCATTCACAAGACTGCTTGTAACAACAGTGAGTGTCCGACCTAGCTCGCACCGCTGAGACTTTGGGTTTAGGGTTTAGGGAAGACTTAAGTCCAGAACGCCGGAATCCATTTCCAGAGCCTATTCTACACCTTAACCCGCAAAGCAGTCTTTAAGCCTTCAATTGCACTGTCTGTCAGGACCTTCTGGGCAAGAACATCCACAGGCGGTTCGTAGTTCGCTGGGCAGCCTTGCAACACACGAGTAGAATCTAGCTTATCTAGTCCACTGTGCAGAGACGAGGCAGAGCTCTTTGGGAAAGCTTGATCGAACTTGAGAGGTTGCGAAGCCAGAGTTCTAAACCACCGAATCTGTTCAGGGTGTATCATTCAATATGGGTCCCCGGCTCCTCGGCTCAACCTTCAAGTCTTGGCCGCTGTGGTTCGGTTCCTGAAACTCAGCGAAGACCTCTGTCAAGAGCGGCTAGTGCCGCGGGACAGGATGAAGCGACAGTTCCCAAAAGACTACAACATCATGTGCGGCGCTGAGA
The DNA here is from genome assembly GCA_905221615.1 of Symbiodinium sp. CCMP2592. Lineage (NCBI taxonomy): Eukaryota > Dinophyceae > Suessiales > Symbiodiniaceae > Symbiodinium > Symbiodinium sp. CCMP2592. The sequence goes on along the minus strand of CAJNDT010000085.1, from coordinate 38,812 downwards.
TCCGGCTTCGGAGGATCAGAGGAACCTACTTTAAAGCAACCGATGCATTGCTTCCTGTGTGCTTGTTGCGCATCGTTAGTTGAACCCAGAGATGGCTTTGCAATATGTTCTGCAAACCTCCGAAGATTCCGAAGCCATCCCGCTTCTGACACCAAGCCTCGAAGCATCCATGGAGTCCCAAGCCTTGCATCTTAGGAACTCTAGGACCTTAATCTTGATATCCAGAACCATAAGCCGATTCAGCCCTAGACGCTAAACCCTCAACCTCCCCCCTTTCCCTCCCTCAACAAAAAAGGAACCCGAAAGTTAAGCCACTAACCTCTCAACCCAGAGCCTTGAGCCCTCCCTGTCTTGAGCTCTACAAGACCCGAGGCCATTGAGCTTCAGTCTCCCTGAAGACAGCCAAGCTTGGAGCCAGGCACACGGGTTTTCAGTGATGCAAAAGAAGTTCGGGTTGCGGATTGGCCTGTTCAGGGTAGCCTAGGACCTAACCTAGGAAGTCAGGATCAGGTTTGGAAGCCAAGACATGGGTCTGGCACCTGCAGCACGTCCTTCTGGGAGTGCATAGGAGGTGTTTCTTTCGCAAGTTCTTCGGCTGGTTTGCCAAGTCGCGTTTCAGTGGCCACGGCTACAAAAGGCTTGGATTTCCAGGCCTCCTGGAGTGTTCTTTGTGCGTTTTTGGCTCAGGATTTCGGCCAGCTAGTCGTCGTGATGCAATCAGCGGAACCTTGCATCATCATCGAACCCGCTAAAGAGATCCGAGGTTGTCATACGCTCTGTCAATCGAGGCAATGGCTAGCTTTGCGGCTTACTGTGTCTTCATCCAAGCAGCCGAACACAGCTCGTGCGATGTACCGTACAGATGGCAGGCGAGAGATCAGAATCCGGAGGCCTGAGCTTGTTGGGTCGCCTGGGGTCCGGGATCTAGACGCCATCATGCGAAAGCACCGAAAGCCGTGAGTGAGAAATCGGAGAGAGAAGAGAAGCCTGAAGCTTGAATCGATTCGCATGCCGTGCTTCCCTGTGCTTCCCTCGACCCAGTCGAAGCTCCCGCCCGCGTTGCAATTGCCATGGTGAAGAGTCTAGACCTGCAGGCTCTCTGGATTTGGAAGCCTGCCAATCTCAGCGCCCCGAAAGCAAGAAGATGGGTTTGACTGTGCGCTGCTGCGTAGAGGGGACTCAGAGCTGAGGTGTTTGTTGCATCAGGTTTCCAGGTTTTGGAGTGTCTCGCTCCTGCTGATGCTTTCGTGTTTTGGGCGGGAGCTTGTGGCAGGACTTGCTTCAACAGGGCTTGAAGGAGTTGAGGGCCGTCCGCTTGCATGGCTACTGTACCCCAAGCTGAACTGAACCGCCATGCAATTCCCAAGGCTCTACTAGGTCAGGCAGGATTTTGATTACTGGCCGTGGTTCGGGAAGGTAGCCGCGGAGATGCCGTACCCCGCCCGCCCACACACAAATCAGAGAGTGGAGTGAGTGGAGTCATTTACGCAATGACGCGTTTAGCTCCGGTGCTAAGCACTAAGAAGAAGAGAAACGCCTGGAAGAGTGGCCCCAAGTTCGGATGGCTCGCGCAGAAAAGACTTCAAGAGAAATGGACACCAGGAGCTGATTCTGTGAAGAGTGTGCGAAGCAAGCTCAGGCTGTGGCAAGGGCATTCGCAGGGCCCCCAGATGCTAATGAAGCCATGATGAAGGGAATAGGGCGTCCACTTCACATTTTCTTTCGTTTTTGAATTGGGGATGATAAAAAGGGGAAGGTCGGTGAAGAGAAGCACCAAGTCTTGAGCTGTTGTTCGAGGCCTCTTTGCGTCCTCCATCTCCCCTGGAGCTGAGAAGAAGATCCTGCAGAGGTACCTTTGCGGCTTTCGGATAGCATGGCCATGGGCCTTGGTTGGCGTGAATACCGAGGGCCTGGGTTCAATGAGTAGATTGCTAACCAAGCGGCGACCCCCCCCAATCAAAAGCTCCGTGCGGCTAAGAGGGGAAGTGATCGACTTGAATGGGGAAGTGATCGACTTGAATTAGCCTGGGGCATACCTTGGTCCCCAGAAGAGTTCATACATCGAGAGGTCCAAGCGGAACATCCTAAGAGGTTTAGTTCGCTGCGGCCTTCCGCGCTAAGCCACAGCATAGATGTAAATGCTAAAACGACACCAGCCGATGGGGCCGGCATCAGAGCCGATTGGCTTGTATAGACAGCTACTTCTCCGATGTCTGCAGTCACAGAGGAAAGAACATTCGTGCTTGAGCTTATAGGGCGTTCAGATGCATGACGATTCCATCAAGATGTACATTGCACGCTTAGTCACAGGGAAGAACCTTTACACGTTAGTGCTTTGCTTGACCGAAAGTGCCGTCCCAACCCCGGTTGACAGGTCGGGTGTTGTTCAGCGCTACGTGGATGGGCCGTTCGGCTCTCATCCTCTTCGAAATGTTGGAGAACCCTGCAAGGGGTCGCTGGGGTTTGTCATCTCCCGTAGGCGGTGGCGGTAACATCTGAAATCGCCTCAAGAACCCTGGGTCGGCTCGACATCCGGAGAGAGATCATAGTAGCAAAAGCCACGAGAGCCCGGAGTTCATTGAAGCTGAAGATCAGCCTCGTCGCACACTGTACGGAAGCCTTCCACTTCCAGGCTTCGAGCAGAAGCTCTCGATGACTAAACCATGTGGTAAGACTTTTTAAGACTTGCGAGTACGACTTCACCCAGCTTTTGTTCTGAAGACTCTAGACTTTGCTATGTTATACTCTTACTATTGCTTCAGCCTGAAGTAGTGGGCAACAAACTGCGAGCAATGACAGATAATATGCAATATATTATAGGTAACACAGAACCTATAGTGTGTAGAAGAAAGTAGCAGCTGGGCAAAAGCTGGAAACCTTTGCAAAGCATCAGAGGGAGGAGGTAAGAGTCCCTCGCATGAGGTTACTGATCAACGGTTTCAAGTTTGACCTGCGCCTCTACGTGGTGGCCGCCCTGATGCAATCAGCATGCAGTGCCCAGATGCAGGGTAGGCAGGGTCGGGTCAATTTGAGTCAGGCGCCCTCGCATACCAAGGCAGTAGAGGACCCCTCCCCTCCCCCCCCCCCCGGTATTGCAAAGTGAGAAGCATCTGCAAAGTGGCTTCCGATTTCGCGTTTAGCAGCGAAAGCCGCTGACCCGGCTTTCTTCTCACATCTCAAGCCTGAAGCTGTGGCAAGCATGTAGGACGTCTCGTCCAGGTAACCTCTTTCGATCCCCTGAAGGCCGGACCGCAGGGCACAGGAGATCTGTCTAGGGTTTTGGAGCCGGTCAGGACCGTTTAGTTCAAGGTGGACTTCATCGCCCATGTCTCTACTAGGAGAAGACGTAGTGCGCATTGTATCGACAGATTTTTTACTTACGGACTGAAGAAGGCCACCTTCTAATCGAAATGGAGTGCAGGAGGAAGCAAGTTCCGACGGTTGAGGATTAGAATGCTCGTTGCTTGCACGGAATCGTTTACAAGATAGCCTTGTCGATGGTAATCCTTGCTACCCGAATGTTCCGTAGTTCCTTTCTTAAAGACATTCCACGCATTCCGCATTCTTGGTGACAAAAGCGAGTGCCGCTGCTTGGGAACGAACAAGATTTCTTGTCGGAAAATTGGGTATGACCTCTGCATGTCAGTGCATGTACCCCAAACCGCCGTGTGCCCCAGCCCAACTCTGAGAATTAAAACCACTGTATTTGACAGTTATAAGATTTGCCGCTGAGATTTTGTCGGCCTGCAAAGGGTTTTTTCGCTTCCGGACAACACCGAAAACCCGGGAAAGCTGATTAAAACCTCTGCCGGTGGGGGGGGGTTCGGACCCCGGTCTCTTTTCCACCTGTGCCAACACCGTGCCAACACCAAAGCCGCGCGACCACGTTGGTGAGGAGTCGACGGCAAAACGAACTCGGCAAGGCGGAAAAAAAACAAAACGACCCTTAGGCAGGAAAGAGACTCTGTGCAGGCCGGGAGCAAGTGACGCCCACCGTACGCTCCTCTTTGTGGGATTCTCTCGACTCTGGGCTCTAGTCCCTTTCACACGATTCGAACTTTCACACGGCTTGCCTCAGTTCTCAGATTCTCCCTGTCGAACGATTTGCTCATACCACTCAGGTTCTCCAATCCCTTCCGAGCGCTTTGCCCCTCTTACTTAGATTCTCTAGTCGTTTTCGACTAGTTCGCTCCTTCATTGTTGGATTCTCTAGTTCCTTACGATCGGTTCGCTCCTCCTTCAGATTTTCCAGTTCCTTCGAGCAGTTCACTCCTCTCTCCCAGGTTTTCGAGTCCCCTTCGTGCGGAGAATCCCATCCTTCTCGGGCTGTTCGCTCCTTCTTGTCAGATTCCCAGATTCTCCGATCCTATTCGAGCGGCTTGCTCTTCTTTCCCAGTTCGTGTTGTGAGATTCTATAATTCCCTTCGAACCGTTTGCTCCTCTTCCTCATCCAGTCCCCTGGTGTTTTCCGAGCGGTTCGCTCGTTTTCTCAGATTCTCTGGTCCCGCTGTGTCTTTCGAGCGGTTCGCTCCTCTTCCTCAGATTCTTCTTTCACAGATTCTCTAGTCTTTTTCCGAGCAGTTCGCTCCGGTATTAGATTCTCGAGTTTGGGTTGGCCGACAGCACGGTCTTTTGCGCCTGCTCCAGTGGCAAAACCGCGTGACAGCAATGGTGAGGAGTTGATGGCTTTTTGCCCAGCGTGCGGGCGAGGCGGGTTGGAAAAAGATCCAAAACTACAACCAGGGGTAAAGAGACCACAGACAACTCGGGAAAAGACCCAGAACGACCATCGGGCAGGAAAGAGACCCAAAACCCAAAACAGGCAGGAAAAACCCAAGCCCGTGTCGAATGAGAGGTCTACATCAACGAGGAGGGACTTGTGCGCCTGGCTACGCAGAAGTATCGGTGTTCGGCCGACAGTGCCTGGCTCAGGACGCAGATCTCAGGGCTTTCCGAAAAGCCTTTCTCGTCCAAACTCGGAGTTTTCGGTGCATCAGTTCACTGCATCTGGAGAGTTCAGCCGCACATTCGCGAAATTTGAGCCCGCATGTGTCGACCACCAAGTAGGGATTGCGCTGGATTCTGGTTCCTGCAACAAAATCCATCTTCAGGTTGCTTTCTTGGAAATGCAAACCCATTATCAGCCACGAAATACTGTAGCAATGGTTGTATTACCTCGGTTCGATCCGTTTGCGGTTTGGCTACTTGTAACATGCTTGAACTCCGATACCGCGATGCATCGTCGACTTATGCGATGCAGTTTCCTGCGATGGGGTTGCCGGATCCGTATCCCTATGTCGCCCGTGGTTCGGCACGTCTCAAACGCAACAGAACTCTGAGGCCCGAATGCCCAGGCTCAAACCATAAACATGCAGCTCCCCCAACTTCCGATGGTTGGTCCTGGGACCCCCCTCAGTCTGACTCGCTGCTCAGGGCGAAGTTGCAAAGAGGTGTAGTCTGTCCATCTGGGCATTTCGAAGACTTCGAAGAGGAGACGAAAGGAACCGCAAAGTGAATTTGAGGTCTTCTAGTTTCCCAAGGCCGAAAAGTCCTAAATCCTGCCGTTTCTGAGGTCTGCAAGAGAGGACCATGCACCTTACAAATTACTCGGTGAACAAGCACGCAGCTAGTTGGGGCCCTTCATCCTGGGCGGGCAACGATTGGGAATTCGGGCTTGGGGTTTTGCGATTTGATGTAGAGTCTTCATAATGAGATCAGGGTTTTGGGATAAGTGAAATACATGTGCATCTTATAAGGACCATGAAGGAGGATTTTGCTGACCTCTTTTGTGGTCTTTGTTGTGATGCTTTGTGTCGTATTCCGGGCTTGCTGCGTGTCAAAGTTTCGGGGTGTTGCGGTCATTTAGGAGAACTGAGCTGCGGCTGGCGTCGGTGTTGGCGTTGAAAGTCATGAGGTAGTCGCCTCTGATTGGGGGTTGAGGCTTAAACCTTTAAGGCTGCCGAAGCTTGCCTAGCCAGCATGCTCCGCACACAAAGATTTGCTTGTGCCCAGGCTACAAGCAAAATCTGGATGGCCAAGATGCGGAAGATGCTGATGCTGTGACTCCGGGGGAGGCCTTCCGGAATTTCCCTTACAGTGATTCCTGTGATTCCTTCCCCTATCCCTATACTAACGAACTCTTGCCTATCCACACCTGTGACAGGGAGCCGAGGCCGAAGAAGAGGCCTCCGAAAGCCTGAAAGCTGAGGCCGGAGGGGAGGTTGGAGCCAGGGAGTGGGGAGTGGCACACCGTTTTTTTTGCCGCAGGGAGGCGGGGAGATTTTAGACAAGAAAGGAAATTCAGAGCAAAATTCCACCGTTGGCAGTGCAAATCCCTCGATTAGAGAACCTTGGACCAAGGAGCAGAGCGCCGGAAAGGGACTGTAGAGACTATGAGAGTCAAGAGCCATCACCATACATGAAGAAGAGGCAACCGCTCGAAAGGGACCAGAGATAGAAAGCTCCAGAGAGCGGAAGAATTCAGAGAACGTCAGAAAGATGACCAAAGTCCGCCTCAGGCGCAGCTTGAGAATCCATGAATGAATCACAACTGCTTGTGCTGCATGCTGTTGACTTCATTGTATTCTGGCGGTGGTTGTGCGGAGACCAACCTGGTTGAAAGTTGCCGGACGGCTGTCTCGCTCTTGATCCCTCAGCAAGCGTGAACTTACCTCGAAACTTCGAGTGGTTCCGAGAGGCCCCGCGGGGTGGCGATTCCACCGAAGCGGAGGCCTTGACTTGTCTGCCACTCTCGTCGTGGATGCTGGGTGCATTGATGCTTTAGTTAGATTGGTTGTCTTGGTCCGAGTCCGGATCGTCCCGGTCGTCGGACGCTTAAGCTTCACCCTCCCTCTCGTGGCTTCTTCCGCTCGCCAGGAGAGCACTGGATCTTCGAAGTGGTCCTTGAGGCCGCAGATCGAGGTTGTAAGGTTCATCGTCTTGTAACTGTCGATACTTATGAATCAGCGCCTCAAGTTTTTCGTTTTTGGGTCACCGAGAGCCCTGAAGAGGAGGTCAACCGCAACCAATGCCAGAAGAGTTCAGAGTTTATCTCACGCCGATGTTTGTATAGTTGGCCCTTATAAGTCCATCCCGGAAACAGGGTCTTCCCGACCAGAGGACCTACCCAGCCCAGGCAACTCGAGGAGTATTTCAAGACTCAGGGTCTGCTCCCGAGTCGGGATTCAGGGTCTTGTGCGCGATGACCCAACGGCTTACAAATTCCTACCCTCCTAGCTCGTCGTTCGGTCTGTCTGCGTGTTTGTGCACGTGTAAAGATCGGGCATGTGTGTGAACACACATGCGGCTGTTTAGACTCTAAAGGTGTATGCACCTCGGTGCATCCACCATGTATCCGATGGCCAATTGCGCAAACTATACCGTGCAAATATGTGCACCAAGCAAAACCTGGAGATTGAAGTCTAAGGCCTTGACTACGGATTGGCGATGTCGCGAATCGAGGATGTCATTATCAAGACTCTCATCGCTGTGGAGCGGCGACCTCGGCCGTCGGCTTGAGAATCAGGGCTTTAGAATGAGGGGCCCTTTTTTGAGGGGGGAACCCGGTAGGCAAAAAGAGTAGATGGGTTGAATGCTTGTAGACGGTATGAATCGAAAGCCCTGCTAATACCGATGAATGGCAAGGGGTACAGTGTGATGTTGAACAGCATTACATCTTCTGATGGTAATGCAACTAGTTCTCGCTTCAAAATTTATTTGATGTCTAACTATTGGTCAGTATTGAATTGAATAGCTGTATTGCTATGCCATCTTAACGAACGTCACATGTGTTTCGGATTTATGCAATGCTATGGTAAGCTTGCTCTTCTTTAGAATCACCAGGCAAACCACTGTTGCATATTAAAGCGTGACAATATCACAGTATATTATATTCAACAATATTCGTCACGGCTAACTGTTCAGGCAACTAATGTGAAAGACGGCTGCGTAGTTGAAATTCGACAACAAGACCAACCGTATGTAACTGATATCGCACCGGTGGTAGGAAACTTTTCAGCGCAATGCAAATAACATTTGAGCGACCCCTAGTCCGATACCTGAGTCATGACCGCATCATGAGGTTGCACATTTCATGTGTTATGTCTCCGCCCTTAGGTAGTAGACGATGGCTTGCTCCTTTTAAAGTTTCCTTTATCTCGTGTGTACTGGCATAAGCGATACTCAACATCCCCCAGAATGAAAAACACTTAACTATCATGTCTTTAGGGTCCGCATCTTCGAAGACAATAAACCAAGTTCGTCTTGTTTAAATAGGAAATGAACTGACATGTATCAGTATTTGTCAGTTTTGTACCATATCGGCGAGATGGTTAGTAGGACAGGTCCTGCTTCTGCGACTTGAGACTTGATTGAGTAGTCATCGATTTGGCTTTGGATTACGTCGTACATATTGCGGTTCAACACATACAGCACGTATTGACGATGTACCGGTTGTCTGGTTGTTGTGAGCGTATGTACAGTGACACAGTGTCCGAGCATTCGCAACGTGATACATGCACCACTGACTATTTGTCAAGCATCAACTAAAGTTTTTACCCACGTACTAACATCATGGGGTATACAGCTTACTTGTTGGTTGCGTACTCAAGTTGAATATGTATATATATATATATAGACATACACATACATGTACACATGATGCCGATGTTTATCAACAAAATAGCGTACATGATTCTGCTACTTGGGAATCTTTAGACAATCGCTGGGATGTGGGCAGGTATTGGCAAGAGAGCCCAACAACGAAAGCAAACACGAAAAAGCGAAACACGAAAGAAACTTCAACAACAAACATACAAAACAGTTCTCCAGGAGACATGCCTACCAGATTTGTGTGTGTTTGTGTGTGTTTTTTTGTTGTGTCTTTGCATTGTTTTGTTGGTTTTCTTGGTTTTCGGGTTTTAGCACGAGAGCCTACCGCTTGAAGCTCTTATCCGGGGCTAGGCTAGGAAGAGGTTGTTTTGGAACTAACCGCGTGTTTTAAGACAGTGGCCTGTTGGATGCAAGGGCTTTAAAGCAGAGACTCGGGGGCCTCCCTGGTTTCTTCCTCTGTAGAATTACGGCACAGGTTAGGCCGCAGGGATATTGGTTCAGGTTTCAGGGTGGGGTTTCGGTTTAGGCGTTCATGCGTTTAAGGTGCCAGGATGCAATGATTATGGCAACGCATCCGGATTCGACGATTCGGGAGGTTCAAGGGTTTTGTTCCGCGGATTTCGGGTTCAAAGGTTAGGGTTTTGCACCAGCTAAGCCTCGAGCGTCAAGAGCTCGCCGTTAGATTTCTGTTGGTTTCCGACAGTGCAAGCCACCATGTCTGGCTGGCAAGGCCGCAGATTGTGAACACCTGGCACCAGGCTCGCTCTTCCCAAGCCCTGAGCCACGTATTCCATAATTGATCGCCAGCGTTTCAGGGGGCGAACTTCTCCGTCGCAAGTTCTGGCCCCATCCAGCAGGCAATGGCTCGCAGGGCTTTCTTGGGGCTTCGGACTTCGAGGGTCGTTTTCGGGGATTCAGGGCGGTGTGGGGATCGGGTTCTGCTGCAACGGCAGGTGGCGTTGATTCAGGGTTTAGGGCTTCGATTGGCCCTGCAATGTGCGGGGCCACCCAACTTGCATGTCCATGCAGGGAAACTTGTAGGACGGAATATACGGGGATTGTACAGGCGTCTTGCCGGACCAACGACATCCGAAAATGCTCTGAAAGAAGTCCAGTTTTGGGGCGGAGCTTCGTGAGACGTCGCGCCGCCAGATTGGCCCACACCAGACCTGCTTTGAGATCTACGGTCTCAGCCTGAGAACTTCAGAGGTTCAGATCCAAGATGTGAAGAAAATACAATGATAATAACGATATGTTTTGCACGACTCGTGCACAGCAACGCAATCAGAGTGTAGATAATGATAAGAATCATCAAGCTTTTGCATGGGTCTGCGGGTTTCGTGATAAGGCTCTTGGCTTGCTTCAACGGCTGCCATGCGGGAGGGCAAGGGGCCCATTGGCCAAGCCTAGTTTCCTGGGGTCCCCGCCACAGGTCGAACAGTCCCATTGGCAGAAACACCACCTCTGTGCTTCTTCGACAGGGTGAACGTAAGTACGAACAACATGCCACCGAGTGTCTGCAGCTTCTCTGTCTTTATGTAGACATGCACCCAGGACAGTTTTTTTGCGTTTCAGGAGATGTCAACTGTCAACTAAGTATGATACACTTGTGTGGGTTGGTGACCAATGTGCCAAAACACCTTTCATATAGCGTAACTGACTGATTCAACAAATCAACAAGACAAACAATCAAACTACTGCACAACGATGCAGCGCCGGAGAGCCATGTCCATCACAACTATGCAAACGGTGCGTGTCGACCATACTTTCCGAAAGGGTTTCAGGGACGCTTGGATTGTCTCTCTGCAGAGGCGAGACAGCTGTCCCGAAGCCACAGCTCGATACCCCTGAACCACAAGTCTCCAGCAGCCACCAGAGCCTTGCGAGGTTTCGATATCCTGTTGGATACTGAACTGCAGCCGAGCCGGCGAAGCTTATCAACGGTTTCTGGTTTACGACCTCGCAGCGCATTCGGGTGAGTTTCGGTGTTTGCGGCTGCCGGCTTAGGGCTTCGGGGCTTCGGGATCCGGATGGTGCAAAGTAGTGGGACCCGGGACCGAGGTAGATGTAAAGGATCGAAATGCTTCATTGAGAGGGGCAGGAGTTCTCGGGCTGAAGTGGCGGCAGCTTAACCGAACATCATCATCGTCATCGTTACCGGAGCCGCAAGAATCAAGACAACAGTCGATTAAGTTAAGTGTTCTTTGCTCACTTCGCCACTGCTTGTGGCATTGAGCTGTACTTTGGCACCTGTGCTCGATTCACCTGTGCCCCTCGGAATACTTCTTCCCGGGTATCCACAAGTCATTTCACAAGGCCCTGTGAAGTAGGCCTACAACCCAGAGAGAGACTGCCCAACTACCCCCGAGCAAAGCCATCGTTACAGAAAGGTCTCAATTCCGTGAGCACGTGAGCAGCCGCGCAGCCGCGCTCGCAGTAGCATCGACAAGCCGAGAGCAAGCCCCGAGTGGGCCCCGATACAGCCAGCTCGTTCAGATCGCCGGTTTTGTTCCCAACGTCACGGCGGTTTTCCATGTGCATCATCGGTCACCCCATCCACCGAACCCAGGAAGCATGGGGTTGCCCTGCAAGAAGCTCTCAAGTCGATGGAAGGAACTGTAGATTGCTTCTTCAGGCCGTGGCTGCTGGAGGTGAACGTTTTCCCGCCTGCTGGCTCGTCTTTGGAGGGGCTTTCGGCCGTGAGCGGTGCTGTGGGAGTTGAGCATTTCAGGCTTCTGCTGAGTTGTAGGAGTTCACGAAGACGGCTCCCAGGTCCTTCTCCTCTTCTTCGCCCTACGATAAGAGGATCAAGACCCAACTCGTGGCTGATGTGCCCGTGCCCTTGGGAAACTTGAGTTTCCTTGAACGGAAGAGGAAGCCTATGCTGCCTGCCGAGGTTCACCTTGCTCGGTATACCACCCTACAGCCACGATGCCGTAGAAAATGCATGCAAGGACTTCCGGTGGCTTGGAGTTGTTCGTCGTAGAGCGATCAGGTTTTTGGCTCCTGTTGTGAGGGCGAGATTCCCACTTTTGCGTGTGCCCATGGAGTGGAGGAGGAGCAAGCGAAACGTTTGCAAGGTCAAGATCTTATGGGTTTCTGAACAAGCGCATCAGCTATGCAGTGGCCTGTGGCGGTCTCTGAGGCCAGTCAAAATCATTGTCCATCACCAGGTCGCACACAGCCGGGCCTCCGTCACACACTCGCCGATCCCCCCGCAAGCACCGGTTCGTTGCAGAGGTCTCAACGATTAAATCGGCATCCCTGAAGAGTTTGGGGGAGGCTGGTGCTGCTGGAGTTTTGTTCCAGTCGCAAGTCCTACTCAGCTGCGCAGGCTGAGCGGCGACTGATTCTCGAGTCTCACGAGGAAAACATGCGAAGCGGGCACCTGACTCGAATCTATCCTCGTCAGGCCAGCACCCAGCTTGCAAGTCGTTCCCCTAAACAGAGAAACTGCATCCGGCAGGCTTCCGGCGCATATTCTCAGTTCTTCGCGTCTCAGAGGAGCTCGACTGCTGCACCTGTAGAATGGAGTGTATCTACATTTCCTGGGCAGGTACACAAACCTCGTCTTGGAGCGATGGATTCAGTTGGGTGGAGAGCGCCTGGGGTGAAGAGGTTTGTATGATCTTTGTAGGTCACTGCAGGTGTTATTGTTGCGGTTTGCTGTTCCGGTTGATGATGATGACGGCAAATAGCCATGACAGAAGGAGGACGACTTCAGGTTGTGGTCAAAGATGATGGGGAGACGATGCACATGCTGGGATGATACTGCTGCTGCTGCTGCTGCTGCTGCTGCTGCTGCTGATGATGGGTTGCCACTTGTACACATGCAGCAAGTCTGATGACACAATGCTGGTCCTGATGACGATATTGTTGGGAGGAGGAGGAGGAGGATGAGGAGGAGGAGGATGAGGACAAGGAAGAGAAACGTCAAGGGCAGTGGGGCGACGATGCTGAATATTCTGAGGATGATGCTGCTCATGATGATGGTGCAGCATGCTTGCATCAATCTCAAAGATTCTTTTCGTCGGTCTCAGTATCCCTGATACTCGTACGCAACTGACCACTTTTGGACCTTTGGCCCTGTACCGAGGCAGTCTTTCGAATTCGACGCTTGTGACCAAATCCCCATCGGTGTTGCACTCAGCCGAGAGGGCTCACTCCCGAGTGGCCGCCGCACAGATGCATTGTGGGGTTCTGACTCGTCAGGTGCTTCATTTGGGCACAGCGAGTGCCCATCCGTGGAGCAGAAAAGAAGACTTGCTCCGCTTGGCTTGCCTGGTTTGAATATGGGATCACCAACGGTCCAGTAGTTGAAGCACCTGGACGAAGCACTTGATGTGTGCCACTTCCCGGTGCGGCGTGTGTCCAATCCGGGGTGAAATCCGGGGATCGCAAGAGCAATAATGGAAATAATGATCATGGCACGAGTACTGATCATAGTCGTGGTAACAATAGCAATGCTATTAGCTCAGTAATGATATGGATAGTAACAGTAATAAAATAAGAGTACTCCTGCAAATATGACAACAACATTAATCATATAAATCGCAACAACTGTGCTCACACTGTTTCGCGTAAAAGCATTAAGGCATATGACACGGTATCAATGATAGCAATCACACCAATGCCAACAAAACAACAATAAAGCCACCAATATCAATCACAAGAAAAGCAATCGAATAAAATCACAATATCATTTGCAACAGTGGTACAAGAAAGTTAGTGTGGCCACCGAAAAAATCATAAGCCTTGAGCATAATGAATAGCTAAAGCAATCCGGGTGGCAATGATAGTAGATAGCAAGACTTGGAAACCTGAACCTAAGACCCACTTGTATTCAGGTTTCGGGCAGATGGTCTCTGTAGGGCCTGATACACTTTGTTACACAGTTCGGCCGAACCTTACTCCGGAAATCCTAAGTCAAGCCAGTCTCCCCTTGCTCGGCTTTGCAAAGCTGAACGAGTGCAGGGATTCGAGTATGCGGAAGAAGCAGAGCAGTAAAACCCCATGATCCTCAAAACCCTGAACCGCCCGAACCAATAGCTGCAAGCTGGTTGCTGTGCTGCCGTGCGATATCATACCATCTGGGTTCTTACATGTCTTTTCAAGTTTGCTCTTGCTATTGTGCTTCACCACATGCCAGTCCATCTTTCTGCCTTCTTGCGTGCAGCATGTGACTCGCGTGTGTTTGGCTCTCTATTCTAGATGTGGGATTGGGCTTGGCCAGTTGCCGCCAGCCCGTTCCTCAGCCTGGACAAACAAGTGACAGGTATACCATCAACTTTGAATGCTTTCGCCACGTCATTTTGAACATGCTAAGGACACCATGACGGCAGCCGAAGCGAAATTCTACAGGGATGGCTCCTCCCCTACACAACATGAGACTGGGTTCATCTCCAGAGACGTCTTCTGGGGTTGATCAGCTCGGCGAGGTTATACACACCGAACGGTGCTGTATGACAGCATGCAGGATGCCAAGGCGCTTTCGCTTGGTGTGACTTTGCACATTGACACTCGCACGAAATTTGCACTCTTTGCTGTGACACGTGCCAGATGGCAGCCAAACCCAAAGCACAACACAACTTACAAAGTAGTGTCGGGCAGGCCGAATATGGCGGCGCACTGAACTTCAGCGCATATCGCCAGGGCCGTGACAGACAGGCGCCGATCTTTGTTCCCAGCTAGATTTCTCTTGCTTCATCCTTTGCCTTATTTTTGGGTGGACAGGTATGATGACGTGAATGTCTCAAAGTGCCAGAGTTTTTTTGCCATGTCATGAAATACATCTTTATAGAATTCGGGTGGCGGTCCTTCCTATACGGCTCATATGTTCGTCTGGCCCTGACGCTGGGCTTGACAGTGGGTGTGATCACTTCGGACAGCCATGAAGTTCGATGCTTACGACTCATGTGACTTGCGACGATGCACGTGACAATGATTTGACCGCGATGAGGGTGAGGATAGTGATGGCTGTGTCACGATGGTCGCGGTCACGACGTCGATGATAATGATGGCCATGGTTGCGCTGATGATGCTGTTGGTGATGACGTGAATCATCTGGGCCTCTTCTGGTGCTGTTGTTCAGACTAGCATTTTCCTGTGCTTCGTGTCATCATCGTCTGCCTTCAATGACGTGTGCCAGTACCTGGGCGTCAATGGGAAGAACTACTATGCGAAACCGTGGGGCAACGACTCCTCCAATATCCAGGCACGGGAGCGTTAGGGACAGATCTCGCAGCCCTGAACTGAGACTGAAGAATCAAGGGTGATCCCAGCAAAGCCTTGAGCCCGAGAGGGGCCTCCTTTTGACGAAGGCGGTGATTAATGGACCATCCTACTGGAAGTCGGGCGCCTCAGAAACCCAGACTCGGCGGCTCAACCTTCGCCAAACCCTGTCGAGTCAGATACAATAGTCATTCAATAGTCGTTGTAGCATTGAAGACAACTACACGACGACTGCTACGACTAGTCTGACCAAGCAAGAGTGAAAGTGTCCGTGGGCTGGAACGAGCCGCTGCTGGGCACTCTGTCAGAGGCGTGTGTACTATCGCGAGAACATTGCGGCGCGGTTCGCACGTGAAGATGCGGAGGCAAGGATCCAGGACAGGGTTTTTTTGCTCTAGGAGAAATTACTGGCCCATTGTGGGGGGCTGAGACAGCGACGCCTCAAACAGGATTGCTGAACACTCCCTTCAGTTGCTGCACATCATGCTCCCATTCTCGAAGCCAGACCTCAATATGCGCAACAATGCGCGGAAGAGCATGGTGTGCCGGACCCCGTTTTACTGTTGGCAGGCAGCCGAACGCAAGGCTCAGGCTGAGATAGCAGAGGCACGGATGGAGTTCCAATCCAAGCTTGGAGTCGAAGCTCACCTCTCCCCCGCTGAGCCTCTGATCCTTCAGTCGAAAACCCAAAGCCCGCGAAGCTTCAGAGTCTCGACACCCGCAACACCGAACCCTCTTGCCTGCTACGCCTGCCACTCCTCACTAGACCCGAACCCTAAAAGCCAAGCCCAGAGCCACCGCAGAGAAAAGCAAAGCTTAATGCCCTCCACCCAAATCACTCAAGCCTCGCTCTCAAGCCTTCAACAGCTTTTACTTATGAGGTCTTGTAGTCACCAGTTTCCCGAGTTAGCGGTTGGGCTTTCAACGGATGTAATGGGTGCCCAGGCTCCAGCAACACAAGACGTGCCATGGATGAATGGCAGTCCTCATGCTACTGGTGCCAAGACACTCAACATATCGTTGTTGCATGTGTAGCAAGAGCCTCAGGGGCAGAGTAGCAACAGCAGTATCAACAATAAGGTCGAACATCCAATAACAGCGAATTAGTTGGTGTAACCGCAGAATCAGCCACCACCACCGTTGAATCAATATTTTCCCACAGAAAGCAAGCCGACGCACCGCAGACTCAAGCCCTCCACCCTAACGAATTCAAAACTCGAGTGCCTCAGCCCCTCTTCGTCGGTCCTTAAGCTCGAAATCCGAAGCTTTAGAGCACCGATTGCCAAAGGCCCTTTCGAACGGGGCAGGTGAGGCGCCACCGAGGCAGGAAGCAACACTGTAATGCTTAAGCACCGAATGGGCATAGGAAGTGGAGATTATTAGTGTTGGTTACATGTTTTGCATGGACATGATGATTGTCGATTTTAGTGATGATAGGGGGGGTCGGGGTGATGATGGTCATCATCCCAGTGGCATGGAGAGGCGATCGCAGTCGGAAAGCGCCCTGCAGAAGCCGAAGACCCTCGACGTGACGTGGCTGCAGTTGCCCGGTCACCGAATCTTATAAATCATTTTCGGAGTATACCAACCCTGAACACCAAACCCAAAAGCCGAGACCGAAACCCTGAACCAAACCAGAAAACTCCCTGGCCTTCACAGACAGTCATTATGCCGAGCAGCATGGAGACTTCAGCCTGTTTGCCTGAAGTGTCATGTGTGCGGACACTCTCAACGAATTTACCCAAGCCGTGCGCAGATCATTCATATTATTTAATTACACGTGTGCACGTATGTACACCCTATGCATAACGTATGCATGCATATAGGTAGAAATAAAAAAGAGAGAGAGATATATATATATATATATAGAGATAGAGAGAGAGAGAGAGAGAGAGAGAGAGAGAGAGATAGATAGAGAGAGAGAGAGAGAGAGAGAGAGAGAGAATGAGAGCAACAACTTTGGCAAAGGCGCACAACCTCTTGTTCGCTTGGACCTCAGCCATATGGGGTCAGCCGATCCTGCTTGTGGAGAACGAGGTGAACAGCCATGAGGCAGATGCAGGGGGAGCGCCCCTTCCTCATGGAGCGGAGACACCTGGCTCTCCTTCAAATGCCACTACGCAAGCCTTCAGGGCGGCAAGCCCTCCCCGAGAGCGACCTCGCAGACGTGAACCAGGAGACCTTCGACGCCACTCGTCCCACAGAAGGCGACGCTTGCATGCGCCTTTTTCATGGCACGCCGGAGCAAGAAGATGAAGGCGGAGAACAAAGTGATGCGGACGGTCCACCATGGTGAGAACGGGAAAGTCGGACCCGTGACCATGAGCTTTTCCAACTTTTCCTTGCCCTAGCTGGCGTACTAGTTACCCGCATGGTTCCGGTTTTAGTGTTCCAGTGCTGCTCTATGTGTTGCTGCCCTCGTACTGAGCCGGCTAGAAAGGGCAAAGGAGGAAAGGATCTCAAAACCATCTTTCTTCTGGTGGGGCCCGACTCTGCGCACTCGACCCTCTTAGGCCCCCTGCCTAGGACCCTTTGTCATGCTGAGCTTTGTCATGTTAAACCTTGGAGAGGGCCATGACGGAACCCCAGCCACACGGGGGCTCACCCCTTTGCCCTAGACCAGTCGTTGTCCCTGCTTATTGTCATTACCGCTACACTGATGCGCTTTGGGTACTGGGAGTGAGTCCTGATCCAGTCTCACCCGCCTTTCGACCAAGGGGGCGCCCTTGAAGCAAACCTGCTGTGTTTCGTAGTACCTCTTTCGGGCCCAGTACCGCACTAAGTAGCAAGACCTGGCGTATTGTGAACCTGCAAAGCTTTTCTTGTTGCATACTGTTTCAGTTTTGTTGACCTTGTGAGGCCAGGCTTAGATAGCGGAAGCCCGAATTCGCCCAAAGAGGGAAACAGCTAGGTTCATAGTTTTCTTTGTCCGAAACTTACAATGCCTGGCGTACTGTGACCTTGCAATACTTTACCTAGTTCTATTTTGTCCTGATTTCTCATGTGCTGTTGACCTAGTGAGGCCAGGCTTAGGTAGCGAAGGAGCATGCCTTGCATTGGGGCCAGGGGAGACGTCCTTCAACAGGTCAGACCACATGCTTCTTGCTTCATGGTCATATTTAATTCTGCTCCTAGTCTGAACCTGACCTGAAACCTCGCTTTGACCTTCCCTCGTAAACCGCGATGCTACTGGGAATAACCCCGGCTCAGCATCTCCGACTGTGACATGCAGCTTCGCTTTGTTTGAGTTGACCAGATATTCTGATGGCTTTTCGGAGTGCAGTTGCTGAGGGCAGAGCCCGGTCCTTTTTCGACGATCGAGAGCCGTGGTCAGAGGATTGCCTGTAATCCCCTCCGCAACAGTCGGGGGCGCATGCATGAGCGCGCGGCGTAGGGGGTCAAACCTCTATACCATAGCCTTGGCGAAAGAAAAGAGAATGAGAGAATGAGAGAGAGAGAGAGAGAGAGAGAGAGAGACAGAGACACACACACACACACACACACGTACATATGTATGCCTGCATGCATGGATGGGAGGATGGGTGGTGCACGGGTGCACGGGTGGATGGGTGGATGGGTGGATGGGTGGATGGGTGGATGGGTGGATGGGTGGATGGGTGGATGGGTGGATGGGTGGATGGGTGGATAGGTGGATGGGTGGATGGGTGGATGGGTGGATGGGTGGATAGCTGGATGGGTGGATGGGTGGATGGGTGGATGGGTGGATGGGTGGATAGCTGGATGGATGGATGGGTGGATGGGTGGATGGGTCGGATTGATGGATTGATGTATTGATTGATGGATGGATGGATGTGTGTATATACTGTGTACATATATATATATATATGATGCAGGGCTGCCACACCCGGATCCCCTTCGTCCCCAAGCCTTTCTCCTAAATCTCAGGTTCAGGATGGTGTGGGAGTTTGGGATTGGGGGCAGTGCCTGCAGATTGTACTTTATTATTTCATGTCATTGGCGGGTTCCCTCCAAAATAGCACCGAATCATCCGAATCATTTTGATTCGGTCCCGGCGCTGGATCCAAGATCCAAGATTGCCCAGAAGTTTTGCGCGGGCAATCTTGGATCCGACCCTCATCCGAATCATCCGAATCATTTCCGAATCATTTTGATTCGGGCCCGGGCCCGGATCCAAGATTCAAGATTCAAGATTGCCCAGGGGTCTTGCCAAGGAATCTTGGATCCGACCCTTCATCCGAATCATTTCCGAATCATGTTGATTCGGTCCCGGCGTTGGATCCAAGATCCAAGATTCAAGATTGCCCAGGGGTCTTGCCTGGGCATCTTGGATCCGACACACCCATTGGATCCAAGATTCCTTGGCGAGACCCGTGGGCAATCTTGAATCTTGGATCTTGGACCCAGCGCCGGGACCGAATCAAAATGATTCGGATGATTCGGATGAAGGGCCGGATCCAAGATTCCTTTGCAAGACCCCTGGGCAGTCTTGAATCTTGAATCTTGGATCCGGGCCCGAATCAAAATGATTCGGAAATGATTCGGATGATTCGGTTTCCCTCCTTCCTACTCGGCGTGTGTATTGTCATGGTAGTTATAACATCTGGTTTGTCATGAAGTATGCCAGTCACTATTCAGTCAATACTGTGTTTGCTGCTTCAGGAGATGTAAGTCCAGCACGATTCTGAGTATCGTTTTTATCGTTTACACGTTAACGTAATCCTCCATGATCTAGCCCATTGTGCAGTAATCTGCTCAATCAACTTCATCGTCATTGCAGTTATCCTACCGTCAACACCAAAATGAACATCTTATGTTCCAGACTTATTTCCCGGCTCCCCTTCGCCTTCTATTGTCATGTTGGTTATATGCAACGTCTGGTCTTTTGTGAAGCATGCCAGTCATTTACGTTACCATACAGCTGTGACTGCCGTGATTCATCCCGTCATTTCTGTTTTACTGTTTGGACATGTAGACTAGCACAGCAATTCCATTCCAGCGGCGTCCGTACAATTAGGAAAACTGAAGTTCATACTGATAGAACTGTTGATACGCTTTTGACATGTGCAAAAATGTTGATGAAATTTAGTCGGCCTAACCACTAGTTTTATAGTTTGACGGATTGGCCGGATTCATTTGTTGGGCACACATATGACATATGTGCTCTTGCGATGTGATTACATATGTTGCTGCATGTTTCGTGAACATCTTCATGAAATCAGTCCTTTCATGCTGTATGAGACTAGGCATGAACCTCTGCCTGAAGACGGTACTGTGAGAAGACCACTTACTTTATCGTCTTCGTCCGTTACCGTTTACGGAACTTGACGTATCGTCTACTCTTGCTTAGGACTGAAGCCTTGGCTCAGGGAAATTTCGTGTTATATGGAAAATGTATCGGCATCGCTTACACTTTTCTAAAGGTACATGTATAACGTGTGTTGCTTCCTGCTTGGATGGGGTGTCTCTAGGTGGTGCACCTTCACGTTTGTACTTCTTTAACTGATGCTTACAGTAAAGAGCACTACCCAGTACAGTCACCGCAAAACTCTAACATACAGGAGTCTTTATTGGTCATCATGCATTAGGTGCGAAACATGTAAACGACTCTGTAAGAACACTCAAGCTCCAGCTCGATAGGATGGACATGATTCAGATGATGCATAGGCTAAAGATTACCAAGCTCAGAATAAACATGTAAACCTTACATTTCATATCAATACAAGACAGCGACAACAACAAATTTATCTAGTCAGTACCAATTACAATATAGCTTAACATTTACTTTTACAGGTGGGGCTAGTATGAAGCAGGGTGAACAGTAGCCACGGGACTAGCGTACCTAGGAAACTTTGTTTTAAGACATACTAATACAGGGGAAATAAAGAGTGTTAGCTGGGTTACGTACCTAGGAAAGTTTTTATTCAGACATAGTAAGACAGGTGGAAATAAAGAGTGTTAGCTGGGTTGGTATTACTGAAGCAATCAAAACGGTGGGTATAACCATAGTAGTACGGACACTGGTCACAGGAAGAGCATCATTGGTAAATATAACAGTGAAACTACACTTGGTGCTGGCATAGAAGAAAATATTAGTACTTTCGTGTACTTTGCATACAACCAAGAACAGTGGAGATTGGAAAGGTTTGTATTGCCACGACGACGATCCCGCACAATTCAAGCGCAAAGCGTGGGTACATGAGGGGGCGGGTAGCATATATATATATATATATACGCATACACACCTACAGTGTGTATGTGCATAGTATAGGCATCGTTTAATCACCACACGTCTGACTTCCCCCTTGTCCCAGGCAAAGGACACGTACGCGCCCATCAAGGACTCCGGAATTTCGATGTTTGTTTGATGGTGATGGGCTGTGGTAATTGTCGCTATGTTCATGATCATCGTTGTAGTTTTCTGAAATAGACGGTGCTTGAAAAGCGGGTACAAAGTTCAGCTTCCCGTATACCCGTGGTATACTTCCTGCAGGATGCAAGATGATAGGTCAGGAAACACCGGTTGATCATGTTGGATCTGCAGCAACAACCTTTTCATATTCACTTTCCTGCGATGTGTTAGAATTTAGAAACCCAGCAGCACCAAGTGTTTCAGTGTCCGGGTTCCTTCAAACAAACAACGGTACTCCACTTTGGTACCATTATCGATGGCACAGGCCCCCTGCATGTTGTCTACCAAGTAAACAGGAGAACATGAAGCCTTTCGTGGAGAAACAAGGCGCTGCTTGTTCGGAGTTCTGAGGGTTCCTGTCAATATTTCTTCTGTCTCAGGTACGTTCGTAGGCTTCGTTGGGCCAGTCCATGGAAAGAGGTTTGTGACTTTTGCAGCAGAAACTGACAAGCTACAGCAGCCTGAGCCGTTGTACCATTGCACCATCCACGAGTCGAGGCGGTTAGGTCGCGCAGTCCTTGAGACTTCATCCAGATCAGACCAGAAGTGATGTTGGGCTTGATGAGTTTAGTGTCTATTCTACTGGCGAGTTAATGGCGTGGCTTGGCCACTCCGGTGGCACAGACTCGGCGTTCTCACCTTCGATGTGCTTCGCAGATTGCAGTATGCTAGGTGAGTACTCTCGCCGCCACGGTCACTGCGAATCCGGAACACCAGCAGCTTAATGAGTATAAGCTCGAGTCCGGACTGCTAAGGGCCTACCCACCAAGCTACCGGAGCTTCATACTAGCTTGGCGCTAGCCCGAGCCTCTTAGTTTATTTGGTCCCACGCTTCAATGAATGCCAGCAATTCTTAAACCCTCACCCCGAATGCACGCGCCGGGGCGCAGGCAAGCCACGCATCAGAGCTATGGAGGTGCCGGATCTTTGAACTATTCAGCCTTCACAGCTTTTCTTTTGGGGTTCGGGGGTGTGGGGATCTACAAGTATCTTGGGACCGGTTAGATTCCCGTTGCTCCCAAGTCAAGATCATGACCTTTGCTCTTGACCTATTTAAGGATCAGTCTTTCTTTCTTTCAAACCTTGAATTTTCTTATGCTGCTGTATTCCGTTCTGGCGCCGTTGCTGCCATTGTACTTTGGTCCATATCCGTTGAAAGCATGGGATGCAACAACAACAACAACAACCTTGCGATCAGAGACTAATCTCGAAGACTGCAAGAGCCGAACGAGTGCATGGATTAGGCAGCACAAGATCGAAGCTCCCTAGCCTACTTCGAATCGCATTCCGGGTGCCTACATGCAGAGTTTCTGGATTGTTTATCACGTCCAGGACGTCATCTGATTTTGTCGAGAAGGCATGACAAGAGGTTTCAGCCTCTGGTTCAGAGAGGTGCAAGAAGGTGAGGGACTTTCTGTTAAAGGTGCCCGTACTCTTGAGAAGCCACAGAATATCTCCGAGCCTTTCGGGCATGTTCCGAGGCCGGAGAGCGATTGCACTTCTTCAATACCCTTCACAACAAGTACCACATGAAGGCAGTGACTTGTGGATTGCAAATCCTGCCCAACAGGATTCGGAAATGTGGTGGCTTGCCTGAAGCGCATGAAGGTTGTGATGTGCAGCCTCCACCGTATCTGCAGTGAGCCCTGAACTCCTTCTGCAGGCTGGTGGCAAGAACCTGGAGTGGAATGTTTCCAAGCAGGCCTCGCCCTCGCCTCTCCGATCGCTCGGGATGTCGTAAACGCATCAGAGACACCCTCAAACTCAAAGCTCCAAGTTTCTGTTGCCAGCACTTGCTGTTGGCAACCTGCTCCCCGCCTCTGCCGCCCGCAGACCCACCGAAGTACCAAGAATGAGCTGAACTGGATCTTGTCCAACTACTTCCGCACTGACTCGCATGCCGCCGGCTTGGCTCTGCTCTTGAGGATGTACGGTTTCCAAAACGTTACCGGGACTCAGCAGGTCAGCGCATGTTGGGCATAGGGTCAGTTCTTCCATGTCTTCCTCCCCTCAAGAAGTTTGTCCATCGCGCTCAGGACTGGGACCCAAGCCGAGAGATAGGTCAAGAAACCTGCAGCGTTACTGTCATCGTCGGGATCTTGCCCTTCCTTGAACTCATGTGTATAGCTCTTGTCCAAGCAACTGCAAAGCCATCGAACGACTAAAGAGCTGATGCGAAGATCGCCAAAGAACGTAGAAAAAATTGAGCCAGCAAGCGGGTTCAGGCTTCCCTCAGAAAGACCCCAAGCTGCGCAAATGTCGCTTCGCATTTTTCTGTCCACACTGCTGGAAGCCCGCCTCCACCCTGAACCCCAGTGCGAAAACAGAGCCCTCAAAATAGCACCCTAAACCCTGTAAAATCCTAAACCCTATTCCGCAATCATGCGCCTGCCCAGGCTGTCCTAAAGGGAGCAGGGCACGACTGATGCGACGAAGCGCAAGAAGAAGGTGGCGGATTTAGAAGCTCAGGCTCTATCTATCTGTCTAGCTGTCTATCTATCTATCTATCTATCTATCTATCTGTGTGTATGTGTGTAAAGATATCTTTATCTTACTTATATATCATTATATGTGTGTATGCTTAAATTTGGATATCGTATTCTAATGTGTGATATTAAACCACATTCTATTAATGATATGACATGATATGACATGGTATCAGATTAGGCTAGGTCTACCATATCATAGTATATATTATGCTGTTTTCTTGTGCACGGTCTATTGTCTTCTAATCCGTTCTATTTTACTATAAACCATTATTACATTATACGATGTTATATGTATCTATACATACATACATACATATATATATATATATATATATATATATATATATATATATATAAATATATATATATATATATATATATATATATGCGCACATACATCATATACATGCAAACATATACCGGGTACATATCTGTGTGTACAAATACATATATATATATATATATATATATAGATGTTTTTTTATATGTTCCTTGCATGCCTATGTCTGTAGACACACAAGTATGCACATTATACATGTGTATGTATATGTACATGTACATACGCATGTAATGTTTAGGTATGGATACAGTTGCTCATATGTGTACGCACCTATGTGTGTAGATATTTATGTATACTACACGCATGGAGATAGCTATCTAGCGAGCTGGCTAGATAGACTGACAGGTATGTCTGGAATTTACGTATACTCTACCTTACTCCACAATTCCGTGTCTCAGGATTACGGTGTAGGACTTGTCGATCTAAGGCCAGAGGTTTTTGGACTGCTGTGTTCAGTTTAGATTGTTGTCTCTTGAACCCTGCTGAGATTTAGAGTCTAAAGAGCCCGCCACAAATCCCAAGCCCTGAAGGATTTCAACTCTTTAATCCATGTGTCCACTCTCAAAGCCTTGAGCAAAAGTTCCAAGCTCCAAAACGCTCTGAAAGCGCCGCCGCAAACTCCACACTTCAGAGCGAATGTGATACTGAAGCTCGAACTTCAATTCGCGTCTGGGCCTAGTCCAAAGTCTCACGCTGTTCCAGCCCCTTCAACCAAAAGGAGATGTATATATCGGAAGTAAATATTCTGTATTGTTCTGTACAGCGTGTGTCTGCTTGCATGGTACACTTTACAGCGTACATATTTTCTATTGCAGATTGTATTCCAGAGGTTCTATATCATATGTAATGTACCTTTGCTTCATTATGATGTTTTACACATGATATGAGTTTCTGTTATGCATGTAAGGTTTTCAGGTATGTAGTGAGTACTCAAGATCATGGTATGTTATATGGTAGGCTTTGTTCATGTGCCTTGTTGCATCAAATCGTGCATATCACATATTGCACATTATACACTATTTGTTCAGGTTTTTGGATGTTACTGCAGATTATAAAGCACACGGCTTTGCTCATGTATTATGCAGAACAGTATATGTTGTGGGGGATATGGTAATTAGATATATGTACACATCAATATGTATATATATATACACGTATTATACTATTTAAGAATATATGTTATGTTGCATTATATCATACTGCATTATCTTATACTCTACTATGTGTTCTAACACTGGTATTTGTTGTTGACTATTGTGCTTTCATGTCATGTTATGTCACAGCTTACTGTAATGTAATGTAAATTGCACTATACTTTGTTTTATTCTACTATAGACTATGTTGTAGTCCATTTTGTTGTGTTATTTGTCATCCCGTTTTCATCCCGTACTATCTGAGATTACATCATATTGTATTCGTATGGGGCGGTTTCTTCACCTGTGCATGTGAAGGTGGATGCCTGCGCGGCTGAGAGGACAAGTGGTTCCCTTCGTGGGCCTGAGTGCCCCAAGACAGAATGTTACCGTTGCGACTGCGATCTTTGGTGGCGTGCGAGGGGGACGGTGCGGTCTTGTTTCGACCAATGGGCCCATACCCAAGTCTCACTGCCATCTCATTCATGATGCTCTGAGGCCTGGCAGCATGCAAAGCATGTCTGTGCGGGATGGGCAGGAGCAAAGAAACAAGCGTCAGAAGGATCGCACTCGAACCTCCGAAGTCTGCACCTTGAACCTCAGGGAATCCTTTGTCAAGGATCGGGAGGAGTTGCAAACAACCCTTGCCATTGTCATGGTGTAGCGAGTTTGTGTCTGTGTATTTGTATGTGTGTGTGTGTGTGTATGTGTATGCGCGCGCGCGGGTGTGTGTGTGTGTGCACGCGTGCAAGCCTCATTGCCAAACCAAGCCATCTCGGATGGTTGCGCCAAGGACGACGCTGCATTCAAGGTCGTGCACAAACCTAAGTCGCAAGAAAGTGCCTCTTCTTCCAGAGGAGCGGTACCTGAAGGATCTACTCAGCGCAAAGGCAACTTTTGTAAAGAGTTCCAATTTCACAAGAAAACAAGCATTTTACATAGTCTATGCAAAACCCATGACGCGTTACAGATTAGATGTTCTGCATTACAGGTTGTATGCCATACATATGCGGCATACTATATATTTTATGTGACATTCTAGAAACTGTGTCCAGGTCGAAAGCCTGAAACTGTAGGCCGGCGGTACTAATCCTTGAGGGGGATGTTAAGCTCTCAGACCTGAAGCGCAGATCTCACCTTTCGGGAGGAGAGCATATGGGGTGTAACGGCTAGATGGTGCAAGATCGACGCATAGCAGTTGGAGAAACACCAGCAAGGATGTGGATACGGAGCCCTCTCTGAGCGAGCTTCTAGTGCATGATGTTGCCCGCGGTGCAGCTGGATCCAGCCAGCATAGCCGGCAAGTGTGTTATAGTGTGTTTGTAGGGATGTGAGTCTTCACCGTTATAGAGAAGAACCAGGTCACTCGGGTAGACGCCAGGCTTTCAACTCGTCTTCAAGTCTTAGGGGTCAGCAGGAGGCAACTCAATAGCTTTCCTACAGCTTTGCATTTACCATCTTCGCAAGTGCAGCCCCAAGTTATCTGCAGGGTGAGGCTTCGCCCGGAGTTCGTAGGTGTTCTTAAGTGCATTCTTATTGAGTTTCTGTCTTCATCATGTTCTTCTCTGAGTTTTTCGATGGCCGCACTGCGTCAGTGGACGGATCTGCCTTGAACTGCGCTCTGTCTGCGGGATTGCGTAGATGAAGCGCCGCTTGGCTGCAATTCCTTGAATCAGGTGCCCAAAACCCAACTTGATTCAAGTTGCTCTTTTCTGATGTTCGTCAAGAGCTCTGGACACAGACATCGTAATCTAGGCCGTGCATTTCCCCCACGCTTTCGGATGGTCTGAAAGAGGTTGACTCGTTTGCATTACTGTCAACGGGGCAACAATGCTCTGCTGTTTGGAACCACTTGTTCCTGGGGCTTTTGAGCGAGTTGGGATCGCTTGGGTTTTTGACTTCGGACTTTGTGAGACCTTCCGGTTTTTGTTGGAGGGCCAGGTGGTGTCGGGGTGGGTGATTGGGGGGGGGGGAATGACGACAGCGCAGTTTGGGCCGATGGACAGCACCCCTCCCCCTGCACAAGGCCGCAGTGAGGCATCTGCATGGACGATCGTCGTTATCATTATCATACTGTCAAACTGGTATCATCAACATCATGACAAGAGCTGTTTCTCTTATCAAACAAGCATCCTGATCATCATGCTAGCAGCAAAAACCCTGCGACTGTCAGTATTGCTTGAGTTTCCGTGCGTATGTGCGATACGGCGTCTGGAAGTGCACGTTACTGCGGATATGTGCGATGAATACCAATGAGTTCGGTGCCGGTAAGCAGTTCCCTGATGCTGCAGGGATTTCCTTTTCTGGTACCGTTCCATGCTGTGTTACGTCTATGTCCGACACTTTCCAACCTCTTGTTATCTCATTGAAACACTCGTCCCGGGAGACCCTTCACCGACATGCCACTTGTCACGAGTTAATGGGAGGTAGCTGTCGGTATATCCAGTGATGACAGCCTAAACGCTGTCTTGAATCCGCACCCTGGCCCCGACCGCCGAGGAGGTCAGGTTTGGGCTCGCGGGTTGTGCTTTTCCGGGAATCTGGTGTCGGTGGTATAGGTTCGGGATTCAGAACTTGGGCTTTACGCTTCAGGGAACCCCCAATAATTCAGACGAAAGTGCAAAGGATGTGGTTCCACCAGTGGGATCGCCTAGAGCTCCACGCAAGCACCACGGCAAACTTCAGTCTGTTCAGAAGCAGGTGCTTTTGTGCACCGCTTGGGTCACCTGTGTCTATATATGTCTATGTGTCTGCTGGCCCAGCTGCAGGGTGTTATTTCAAAGTGCTCGGTATCCGCCTGAGGTTCTCCCCGTATGCAATACTCCTGAAAGAAACCCGCGTGGCTTTCCGCCGGAGCTAGTGCGCTACTTTGAAGCGCATACTAGAGTACATTAAAAAGGAAGAGGATGAGCCCAGGCGCTGAGTCGCATCGTCGTAAATGATAATGAAGGATTAGTATGAGGCTTACTGAGCTAGGGTGCTTGCTGTCCCATCGTAGGTAAGAGGATCCCAACCTCTTTTTCGAACATGCTTCCCGCATGTAATGAAGCGATCGGCACGTCGATCAGATCTGTGGGAAGCAGCCGGATCCCCGTACAACCTTCATCCAGAAGCCTGAGGAATCCTAGTGGCTCCTGCGGTGGTGGAGCTGATCCTACTGGGGAGGTGAGGTCAAACTAAAGTCTGAAGTGGGCCTCTTCAGCCAGGACCGTATTCGCTGCGAGCCTCATTACATCACTTCCCTGCCAGGTGTGGCATCCGGTCCTTGACGACACGCGGCATTACCTTTGATTATCTTTCTTCACCATAGTTTGGAATGACGCAGGCATCCAGATGCATTGGAAGATTTTGAGCCTTGAGTCTGCAGACCTTGGTTCCAAGGCTTGGGTAGTCAGGAACTGAGCTGTTTAGTTGCTAAGCTTCCTTGAGGCAAGTTGAAGCCTGTGTACGGTCTGATGGAGTTCAATCATGGGCTGCTGCAAAGTGCAGAGACGAGCCCTGCTGCAATCTACTAGATGGGCTTGACGATCTGTTCCTGGAACATTGCGAACAAGATTTCTGTTTTGACAGTTTTTGTTGTACTTTAGTTATCTAGCGACTGAACCTTGCATAAAACTCATCAACTCTGACCTTGGCAAAGGTTTATTCCCTGAGCCCGCGCTGCTTCCACTGTGATGATCACGTGGCCCTTGCCACAGCAGTGGGACACCCATGGCGTCCACAAGGTTTGCGATCTTCGATTGAATCGGCTTCGGGCTTGGGCCTCCTGGGCTCAGCTCGCACTCTGTTGGTCAGGTCCAAATACAAGTTTGGAACATGGAACAAAGGGAACAGGGCCCTTGGCCGGAGCATCCTGGTGGCACAGGCTCCGTTTCTGGGCTGAGGCATCCGCTTGGCCGCTCGACACCGCCACGTCTTGAGCTTCTATGGAAATCTTGAAGCCTACGTCGAGCGGTGTGCAGGACTCTGCTGCCGCACTTGCGCGTCCTCCTCATCTGCCTCTGCTCCACGCGCGAGTAGCAACGCTTATCGCTCGATGTGGCAATGTGGTGACAGGTGATGCTAGTGGACCATCAGTGTAGCCAAGCTCCCACAGATACGTTAGTATGGTTCCGTCGCAACCAGGTGCGTTGCCTCTGGAAGCGTTGTCAGGGCAGCGGTCCGATCGGCATTCGCGGGCCCTCTCCTCTCGTAGCGAGGCTTGCAAGTGAGACACTTCCATTCAGTGTAGCTCGTTCTGGTGATGGCAAGAGGCCAGCTACTGGAGCTCGATTCATAGATGTTGGCCGGGACGGCTGTGCATGCGTGGTGCCTCTTCACTCTAGAATTCGACGGCCCCAATTCCGGCAAGCATCTTGATTCGATTCTGGCACTGGCTGTGGCATGCACGTGGCATTCTGGAAGGCCGCAGGGGATTCACTCGGCGAGCTTGCGCAATAGGCGATGGTGCGTGCCGCACCCGAAGCAGAGCATATTCAGGCATGGCATGGCTACCTCAAGCATAATTTGCGTTGCTAGCACAATAGCAACCCGATGCTTGCCTGCAGCCGCGTGTCCAGTTGTTAAAGTTGGCATAGGGTTCATGCCAACACAGCTTTCTGATCTGGATGGGCAGCTGTGTGGCAGCAATGTCGAGCTGGAGCAGCAGATCTCTTTCCTGTGGGTCTTGCAACAGAGTCCTCCTGGAGGATTGTGGGCCAATTTGCCTTTTCATTCTGGAGATTCCAGAGATTCGGTGGCTCCGACATCGAGTAAACGCCGTGCAGAGGTGATCTCCGAGCAGTGCATGGTCGGAATTGCCCGAGCCACCTTGAATTTTGACAAGAAGTAGGCGAGGCTTCTAAGCACTGTCTTGCGTTGATCAGAGCCAAGCTTGAGCTGACTGCGCCCGGGACGCTTCGCTGTGCGGTGCTTGTCGAGCCGACTGCGATTCTCACTCGCAGCCTTGCAGGGCTTGGCCTTCTGCGCAGGGCTTGTAGACCAGAGCCACGGTTGGCGGCCGTGTGCTGCAGTTGGAGGATCAATGCCATGCGACGATAGAAGTGGGCCGAGACTGTTGTGCGCTCATGCCGTCTCCTCAGCTTCACATGAGATGTCGGCGCTCGAGCGTTCCAAAAGTTCGACGAATATCTTGACTCCATTTTGCCTTTGCCAAAAGGGTTCCGTCGAGGGCTCCCCGGAAAGTCTGAAAATGTCAGTCGCTGCATTTCCTCATGCACTGCACATAAGAAGGACGCCTCTAGCTTAGACTGCTTGCTTGAGCAGCCTCGGCAAAAATCTCGGCCATGCACGCTTCGATCTGCAGCTCTTGTCGAGCAAAGCATTCTTGCCACTCGCAAGAAGTGACACCGGGCCGTCTGCTCACCACTGGGTGGCATGTCTGTTGCCCGAGCC
The DNA here is from genome assembly GCA_905221615.1 of Symbiodinium sp. CCMP2592. NCBI lineage: Eukaryota > Dinophyceae > Suessiales > Symbiodiniaceae > Symbiodinium > Symbiodinium sp. CCMP2592. The sequence goes on along the minus strand of CAJNDT010000085.1, from coordinate 8,224 downwards.
TGGGCTTTCATGTCGGGGTTTGCACTGCGACGCTGCAACATAGGCGGATAGGACGATGGCAAGGAGTTGGCCGCGTGTGCACGAAGCCTCTTGACACTAGAGTTCGGCGACCGCACATGCGGCGATTGTCTTAAGTCAGTTTCGGTGTTGCTGCCAGCATTGCCTTTCAAGCACCTAGAACGGGCTAGCGCTTGTCGATGTTTCCAAGTAAGAAGTAAGGAGAAGAGGTGCTCAAGCCAAGTTCGGTTACATGGTTTGACGATGCATCGAACCAGATGTAGCGGGGAAACCCTGCCTGAGTTCGAGATGCAACTCTGCGTGCCGTTTACTTTACCGTTTGTGTTCCCAGATCTGCATGCAAGGAAGGTTCCTTAACTTCAACTTGGCCAGGCGACTGCTTGACAGTGATATGTCCTTGCAATGTCGGACAGCTTCCTGGCATCACATTGTAGGTTTGCAAGGGCCTTGCCGATGAATCGCTTGCAACCGGGAACCTGCAGCGGTTTGTGTCTTGTTGGGAGTGTGGCGTGACCTGCCTGGTCTTGATAGAGTCGTGCCAGCGACCCATTCAGACGCTGCGCTCTAGAAACGCTTGCATGTCCAGTTTCGAGTCACAACATAAGAAGACTTGCGCCTGCCAACGCCCAGCAGCAGTTTCGGATTTGGAAGACAGAGTGCTGCCGGGCAGAGGAGGGTGATTTGGTGTCGCAGACACAGGCTACCGTGTATGTGACAAGAAGATGCCGCGCTCAAGGGAAACCGGCATGGTGCGATAAACCTCCTCAGTAATTCTCCGACGCTCGCGCATAGGATTCGCCGCGGAGCCTATGCGTAAGCAGCGATTGGTCTTACCTTTCGGCCTTGTGTGCTGAGTCGGGCGGTTCTCGTCGAGCAGAGTGTCCTTGCCAGTTTTCTCTTCCCGGACACGCTCCGGCTTGCTGACAACAGTGCGTCGCGTTCGTCGATTTCCTGGCTGGCAGAGAAGGGCTTGCTGAGAAGTTCTGACTGCGGCAGAAAAGTCGGCTGCTTCAGCGGGACAAATGTAGCAGTGCACCGGAAAGTCTGGGCATGCAAATCGCTTCACCTCGGATGTCGGCGAACCCGATTCCGGCGACGGCACTAACTCTATTCCCTGCTCGCCTTATCTCTGAATTTTCTGGCCTGAGATCGGCATTGCAGACAGCGATGAGACACCTCCATTCAGTGTATGTAGCTGGTTCTGGTGATGGCAAAAGGTCAGCTACTGGAGCTCGATTCATAGATGTTGGCCGGGACGGCTGTGCATGCATGGTGCCTCTTCACTCTAGAATTCGACGGCCCCAATTCCGGCAAGCATCTTGATTCGATTCTGGCACTGGCTGTGGCATGCACGTGGCATTCTGGAAGGCCGCAGGGGATTCACTCGGCGAGCTTGCGCAATAGGCGATGGCACGTGCCGCACCCGAAGCAGAGCATATTCAGGCATGGCATGGCTACCTCAAGCATAATTTGCGTTGCTAGCACAATAGCAACCCGATTCTCGCGTGCAGCGGCCTGTCCAGTTGTTAAAGTTGGCATAGGGTTCATGCCAACACAACTTTCTGATCTGGATGGGCAGCTGTGTGGCAGCAATGTCGAGCTGGAGCAGCAGATCTCTTTCCTGTGGGTCTTGCAACAGAGTCCTCCTGGAGGATTGTGGGCCAATTTGCCTTTTCATTCTGGAGATTCCAGAGATTCGGTGGCTCCGACATCGAGTAAACGCCGTGCAGAGGTGATCTCCGAGCAGTGCATGGTCGGAATTGCCCGAGCCACCTTGTTTGACAAGAAGTAGGCGAGGCTTCCAAGCACTATCTTGCGTTGAGCAGAGCCAAAGCTTGAGCTGACTGCGCGGAGGATCAATGCCATGCGACGATAGAAGTGGGCCGAGACTGTTGTGCGCTCACGCCGTCTCCTCAGCTTCACATGAGATGTCGGCGGCCGAGCGTTCCAAACGTTCGACGAATATCTTGACTCCATTTTGCCTTTGCCAAAAGGGTTCCGTCGAGGGCTCCCCGGAAAGTCTGAAAATGTCAGTCGCTGCATTTCCTCATGCACTGCACATAAGAAGGAAGCCTCTAGCTTAGACTGCTTGCTTGAGCAGCCTCGGCAAAAATCTCGGCCATGCGCGCTTCGATCTGCAGCTCTTGTCGAGCAAAGCATTCTTGCCACTCGCAAGAAGTGACACCGGGCCGTCTGCTCACCACTGGGTGGCATGTCTGTTGCCCGAGCCTGGGCTTTCATGTCGGGGCCTGCACTGCGACGCTGCAAAATAGGTGGATAGGACGATGGCAAGGAGTTGGCTGCGTGTGCACGAAGCCTCTTGACACTAGAAATCGGCGACCGCACATGCGGCGATTGTCTTAAGTCAGTTTCGATGTTGCTGTCAGCATTGCCTTTCAAGGACCTAGAACGGGCTAGCGCTTGTCGATGTTTCCAAGTAAGAAGTAAGGAGAAGAGGTGCTCAAGCCAAGTTTGGGATTTGGAAGACAGAGTGCTGCCGGGCAGAGGAGGGTGATTTGGTGTCGCAGACACAGGCTACCGTGTATGTGACAAGAAGATGCCGCGCTCAAGGGAAACCGGCATGGTGCGATAAACCTCCTCAGTAATTCTCCGACGCTCGCGCATAGGATTCGCCGCGGAGCCTATGCGTAAGCAGCGATTGGTCTTACCTTTCGGCCTTGTGTGCTGAGTCGGGCGGTTCTCGTCGAGCAGAGTGTCCTTGCCAGTTTTCTCTTCCCGGACACGCTCCGGCTTGCTGACAACAGTGCGTCGCGTTCGTCGATTTCCTGGCTGGCAGAGAAGGGCTTGCTGAGAAGTTCTGACTGCGGCAGAAAAGTCGGCTGCTTCAGCGGGACAAATGTAGCAGTGCACCGGAAAGTCTGGGCATGCAAATCGCTTCACCTCGGATGTCGGCGAACCCGATTCCGGCGACGGCACTAACTCTATTCCCTGCTCGCCTTATCTCTGAATTTTCTGGCCTGAGATCGGCATTGCAGACAGCGATGAGACACCTCCATTCAGTGTATATAGCTGGTTCTGGTGATGGCAAAAGGTCAGCCACTGGAGCTCGATTCATAGATGTTGGCCGGGACGGCTGTGCATGCATGGTGCCTCTTCACTCTAGAATTCGACGGCCCCAATTCCGGCAAGCATCTTGATTCGATTCTGGCACTGGCTGTGGCATGCACGTGGCATTCTGGAAGGACGCAGGGGATTCACTCGGCGAGCTTGCGCAATAGGCGATGGCACGTGCCGCACCCGAAGCAGAGCATATTCAGGCATGGCATGGCTACCTCAAGCATAATTTGCGTTGCTAGCACAATAGCAACCCGATGCTTGCGTGCAGCGGCCTGTCCAGTTGTTAAAGTTGGCATAGGGTTCATGCCAACACAACTTTCTGATCTGGATGGGCAGCTGTGTGGCAGCAATGTCGAGCTGGAGCAGCAGATCTCTTTCCTGTGGGTCTTGCAACAGAGTCCTCCTGGAGGATTGTGGGCCAATTTGCCTTTTCATTCTGGAGATTCCAGAGATTCGGTGGCTCCGACATCGAGTAAACGCCGTGCAGAGGTGATCTCCGAGCAGTGCATGGTCGGAATTGCCCGAGCCACCTTGTTTGACAAGAAGTAGGCGAGGCTTCCAAGCACTATCTTGCGTTGAGCAGAGCCAAAGCTTGAGCTGACTGCGCGGAGGATCAATGCCATGCGACGATAGAAGTGGGCCGAGACTGTTGTGCGCTCACGCCGTCTCCTCAGCTTCACATGAGATGTCGGCGGCCGAGCGTTCCAAACGTTCGACGAATATCTTGACTCCATTTTGCCTTTGCCAATAGGGTTCCGTCGAGGGCTCCCCGGAAAGTCTGAAAATGTCAGTCGCTGCATTTCCTCATGCACTGCACATAAGAAGGAAGCCTCTAGCTTAGACGGCTTGCTTGAGCAGCCTCGGCAAGAATCTCGGCCATGCGCGCTTCGATCTGCAGCTCTTGTCGAGCAAAGCATTCTTGCCACTCGCAAGAACCAAAAGGGTTCCGTCGAGGGCTCCCCGGAAAGTCTGAAAATGTCAGTCGCTGCATTTCCTCATGCACTGCACATAAGAAGGAAGCCTCTAGCTTAGACGGCGCCCCGCAGGCTTCGCTGTGCGGTGCTTGTCGAGCCGACTGCGATTCTCACTAGCAGCCTCGCATGGCTTAGCCTTCTGCGCAGGGCTTGTAGACACCCACACACACCCCCACACCCACACACCCCCACACACGCACACCCGCACACCCACACACCCACACACCCCAGAGCCACGGTTGGCGGCCGTGTGCTGCAGTTGGAGGATCAATGCCATGCGACGATAGAAGTGGGCCGAGACTGTTGTGCGCTCACGCCGTCTCCTCAGCTTCACATGAGATGTCGGCGGCCGAGCGTTCCAAACGTTCGACGAATATCTTGACTCCATTTTGCCTTTGCCAATAGGGTTCCGTCGAGGGCTCCCCGGAAAGTCTGAAAATGTCAGTCGCTGCATTTCCTCATGCACTGCACATAAGAAGGAAGCCTCTAGCTTAGACGGCTTGCTTGAGCAGCCTCGGCAAGAATCTCGGCCATGCGCGCTTCGATCTGCAGCTCTTGTCGAGCAAAGCATTCTTGCCACTCGCAAGAAGTGACACCGGGCCGTCTGCTCACCACTGGGTGGCATGTCTGTTGCCCGAGCCTGGGCTTTCATGTCGGGGCTTGCACTGCGACACTGCAACATAGGCGGATAGGACGATGGCAAGGAGTTGGCTGCGTGTGCACGAAGCCTCTTGACACTAGAGTTCGGCGACCGCACATGCGGCGATTGTCTTAAGTCAGTTTCGGTGTTGCTGTCAGCATTGCCTTTCAAGGACCTAGAACGGGCTAGCGCTTGTCGATGTTTCCAAGTAAGAAGTAAGGAGAAGAGGTGCTCAAGCCAAGTTCGGTTACATGGTTTGACGATGCATCGAACCAGATGTAGCGGGGAAACCCTGCCTGAGTTCGAGATGCAACTCTGCGGTGCCGTTTACTTTACCGTTTGTGTTCCCAGATCTGCATGCAAGGAAGGTTCCGTAACTTCAACTTGGCCAGGCGACTGCTTGACAGTGATATGTCCTTGCAATGTCGGACAGCTTCCTGGCATCACATTGTAGGTTTGCAAGGGCCTTGCCGATGAATCGTTTGCAACCGGGAACCTGCAGTGGTTTGTGTCTTGTTGGGAGTGTGGCGTGACCGGCCTGGTCTTGATAGAGTCGTGCCAGCGACCCATTCAGACGCTGCGCTCTAGAAACGCTTGCATGTCCAGTTTCGAGTCACAACATAAGAAGACTTGCGCCTGCCAACGCCCAGCAGCAGTTTCGGATTTGGAAGACAGAGTGCTGCCGGGCAGAGGAGGGTGATTTGGTGTCGCAGACACAGGCTACCGTGTATGTGACAAGAAGATGCCGCGCTCAAGTGAAACCGGCATTGTGCGAGAAACCTCCTCAGTAATTCTCCGACACTCGTGCATAGGATTCGCCGCGGAGCCCATGCGTAAGCAGCGATTGGTCTTACCTTTCGGCCTTGTGTGCTGAGTCGGGCGGTTCTCGTCGAGCAGAGTGTCCTTGCCAGTTTTCTCTTCCCGGACACGCTCCGGCTTGCTGACAACAGTGCGTCGCGTTCGTCGATTTCCTGGCTGGCAGAGAAGGGCTTGCTGAGAAGTTCTGACTGCGGCAGAAAAGTCGGCTGCTTCAGCGGGACAAATGTAGCAGTGCACCGGAAAGTCTGGGCATGCAAATCGCTTCACCTCGGATGTCGGCGAACCCGATTCCGGCGACGGCACTAACTCTATTCCCTGCTCGCCTTATCTCTGAATGTTCTGGCCTGAGATCGGCATTGCAGACAGCGATGAGACACCTCCATTCAGTGTTTTTAGCTGGTTCTGGTGATGGCAAAAGGTCAGCTACTGGAGCTCGATTCATAGATGTTGGCCGGGACGGCTGTGCATGCATGGTGCCTCTTCACTCTAGAATTCGACGGCCCCAATTCCGGCAAGCATCTTGATTCGATTCTGGCACTGGCTGTGGCATGCACGTGGCATTCTGGAAGGCCGCAGGGGATTCACTCGGCAAGCTTCTGCAATACGCGATGGCACGTGCCGCACCCGAAGCAGAGCATCTTCAGGCATGGCATGGCTACCTCAAGCATAATTTGCGTTGCTAGCACAATAGCAACCCGATGCTTGCGTGCAGCAGCCTGTCCAGTTGTTAAAGTTGGCATAGGGTTCATGCCAACACAGCTGTCTAATCTTGATGGGCCGCTGTGTGGCAGCAATGTCGAGCTGGAGCAGCAGATCTCTTTCCTGTGGGTCTTGCAACAGAGTCCTCCTGGAGGATTGTGGGCCAATTTGCCTTTTCATTCTGGAGATTCCAGAGATTCGGTAGCTCCGACATCGAGTAAACGCCGTGCAGAGGTGATCTCCGAGCAGTGCATGGTCGGAATTGCCCGAGCCACCTTGTTTGACAAGAAGTAGGCGAGGCTTCCAAGCACTATCTTGCGTTGAGCAGAGCCAAAGCTTGAGCTGACTGCGCGGAGGATCAATGCCATGCGACGATAGAAGTGGGCCGAGACTGTTGTGCGCTCACGCCGTCTCCTCAGCTTCACATGAGATGTCGGCGGTCGAGCGTTCCAAACGTTCGACGGATATCTTGACTCCATTTTGCCTTTGCCAATAGGGTTCCGTCGAGGGCTCCCCGGAAAGTCTGAAAATGTCAGTCGCTGCATTTCCTCATGCACTGCACATAAGAATCAGAAGGAAGCCTCTAGCTTAGACGGCTTGCTTGAGCAGCCTCGGCAAAAATCTCGGCCATGCGCGCTTCGATCTGCAGCTCTTGTCGAGCAAAGCATTCTTGCCACTCGCAAGAAGTGACACCGGGCCGTCTGCTCACCACTGGGTGGCATGTCTGTTGCCCGAGCCTGGGCTTTCATGTCGGGGCTTGCACTGCGACGCTGCAACATAGGCGGATAGGACGATGGCAAGGAGTTGGCTGCATGTGCACGAAGCCTCTTGACACTAGAATTCGGCGACCGCACATGCGGCGATTGTCTTAAGTCAGTTTCGATGTTGCTGTCAGCATTGCCTTTCAAGGACCTAGAACGGGCTAGCGCTTGTCGATGTTTCCAAGTAAGAAGTAAGGAGAAGCGGTGCGCAAGCCACGTTTGGGTGCGTGGTACGCATCGAATCAGATGTAGCGAGGAAACCCTGCCTGAGTTCGAGATGCAGCTGTGCTCCGCGGTGCTACCCGACAACACAGCAGTCTCATGTCTCGTGATGGAACGGACAGGGCTGCCCTTCCTCATGTGGCGCCATGTTATGGAGGGAACAGTCTGCAACTGAAGAGCTGGTTTCATCGTATTTCTATGGCTTTCCCCGAGAGAGGCTAGCAGCAAGGACGTGTGGCAGGACGGTCTGGATCTTTGCCTGGAGTCCATTGCCCTGCAACGGTCTGCGCATGCGTGTGCGAACTTCGCATGGGCTGTTTTACGCGATGGGAGCCGCGGGTTCCGGTGGAAGAACACACAGGATTGCAATCGATCGCAGGCTTCGGCAGCGGCGCGCGGTCAAAAAGAGCATGGTGAACAACTGCCGATCAGATCGCCGAGGAACGACGAACAGGCGACGAAGTGATGTCACAGCGAGCAGCAACAGGCTTCAACCGACATCAAGAGGACAATCCCATTTTCCTGTCAGAAAGACCACCGAAATCCCGATCACGAACAGGATCGCCGGCGGACCGACAGATAGTGCGGACAGACCGATTTCCATGGGCGCCTCGCCGTGCTCCCCTCATTTACCCCAACCCTGAACCGCACGGAGGAGCGTGCCGGTTGCAGGACATATCGAACGACGCGAACGTTTCGCGTCAGATACCCTTGCCCGTTTCGACCTTCCGGACCTCGACAGCGGCTTCGCGTGTGCGGCCAACCTGGGTCGGAATGTCCTGACGTTTGACATTCGGCTTGTGGCGCAGTGTCAGTACGATCGCGCCAATCATGGCCACCAGCAGGATCAAACCGGCGACCTGGAAGAAATAGATGTACTTGGTGTAGAGCACCGAACCGAGCGCCTCGATATTGGTCATCTCAGTCAGCGGCGGTGTTGGCTCCACGGTGTTTGCCGTCAATTCCGGCAGAATGACCCAAGCCCCGAGACCCATCAGCAACTCGACAAGAAG